>CM030364.1:277480236-277950236 GCA_017893485.1 Hemerocallis citrina | reverse complement strand
TGTATTGCTGATAGAAGAAAAGGCAAATTCTTATATGCTTCTTCGAAGGTACCGAACAATCTCTCAATTGCCTTTTGTTTTGCAATCCAAGCCTTCTTATATGAAATCTGATAATTATATTGTAGTTTCACTATCTCAATAATGGACCGCGATGTTAAACCTATAATGGCCCGCGGTGTTAAACGAGTTTGGGTATTAAAAACCCCCCAAACGACACCGTTGTCTCAAAAAGCGAGTTTGGAAAAAATCCCATCGCTTTTTGAGACAGCGAGTCTTGACCAGAGAGAAATCAAAAAACCCAAACCTCACACTCGCTGTCTCAAAAAAATATGAGATTTTTTCCAAACTTGCTTTTAAGACAGCGAGTAGGTCGGTTTGGAATTTTTTTTAATAAAGTAGGCTAGTTTGTGAAAAACTTTCAAAATGGGTCATTTTGGGAAAAATTTCGCTACAAAAGCCAATTGTGGGATCCACATTGTAATTGCCCTACAATCAATGCATTAATATTATTATTCTCTTTCTTTCATTTCTCACCTTCCATTCTATTTCTTCCTCAACTCAAATCCAATTTCAATTCCGATCCCTGAAACTAAACTCCAAAAGAATATTTTTAAAATATCCTATTGACATGTTATGTTGTTGATTAGCAGGAACCATCCTGGATTTATCAGGCTCGGAATCTCATATGTATATTTAGGAAGTCGGCGCGATTATACTAAATTAGGCTATAAGAGGTAGATTCACGCATCTTAATTTTTATCTATATTAAATATTTTATAACAATATTCACAGTTGTAATTAAACTTGACACTGTAAATCAAATTCATCGATAAAACTCATTGTAAATCCATCTACCAACCCATACAACGTATGTGCATAACTATTGTAAATAAAATTTTAGATCAAATTCAGACTACATCTGAATTTTTTTACTTTTAAAAAAATTATATTTATTAAAACGTGTATCGCACGTGTAAACAACTAGTTAACATAACAATAATAAAACCATTATAGGAAACAATATGCATGCCCTTTTAATAATTAATTAAATGCTCAGTTTAGCAGACAACTACATGAAACTTACATATGCATCACACGCATTACCTCCTTAATCTAATCACTAACAACATTATTAATAATTCACCCGGCTTCCAATTTTTAAGAATCAAACATGTAGATTCTAGATCGGGTCCGGTTCAACCGAAAAACCCGGTCTTACTCCAGACCGCATTCCGAACCCGGCTCATGTCCCTCCCCTTTAGGGTCCTCCCCACCCCTTCAAACACCGACGTCGTGGCGGTCCCGCCGTGCTCACGTGCCAAATACTCGTGTGGCGGGACCCACTCCGCCTCGTCCTTGTCCAATTCCACTTCGTATCCGCTCATGGACTCAGTTGAATCGACCCGGACCATCCTAGACCAACCCGGCACATTCACCGGGGCCGATGCAGCCGCCACCGCGTGTCGGTTGTTCGGGCTGTCCATGTTGGGGTAATTGTGAATCGCGGTGGGGCCAGTCGCGTACCGGTCCTCGAAGGCCAATGACAGCCCGCCAACATGGCGGTGGTTCGACTGGTGGGCGGTCCGGTGTCTCGAACTAACCTCGTCCTGGTCATAGCTAGTCCAAGGTGACTCATTCACAACTTGGTGATCCAAGGATGACGTCATCCACACGTCATCTTCGGCAAAGTCTGTCTGGTCCGTGTTCGGCACGTGTCCGTTGGCGTAGCCGTACGTGCCGAGGAGGAGGCGATCCTGGCGGTCAGAAGAGCCGCAGTGCTTCCTACCCTTTGCCATAGGTAATTGTCGTCAAATTGGTCGGAAAAGTACACGTGGCAGTCGGGGAAGGGGGTTGCACGGGGCTCCGGGGATCTAGTAAGGGGGAAAAATGGGACGAGCAAAGGGGAGAATGGCGGGTCTATTTATAGCGGGGATCGTGGGTATAATTAAAATTAGGGTTTGGATTAATGTTAATATATCTGTTGACGTAAGGGTAACTTTTATTTCATTTTTATTTTTTAACAGGGAACGTAGGTGTACTCAGATTTTATTTTATTTTATTATAGGTCACCTTCTGAAAATATTTGCATTTATAGAACAATTGTCAAAGTATTTGCGTTTGTAAATTCAACAACTAAACTCGTCATTCTCAACAGTGAATTTAGTTGTTTCATGCTCGCCGTTGGAACACGGCGAGTTTAGTGCTATTTTTAGAGAAACTTGCCGTTCCCAACGGCTAGTTCAGTTCAAAAAATTTCAATGAAAACTCGCTATTCCCAATGGCGATGACATTTATACTAGACTTGCTGTTGGGAACAACGAGTTTAGTTAAAAATTTTCAATGAAGACTCGATATTCCCAACGGCGAAGACATTCACACTAGATTCGCAGAACAACGAGTTTAGTTCAAAATTTTTCATTAAAGACTCGATATTTCCAACGACGATGACATTTATACTAGATTCGCTGTAGGAAACGGCGAGTTTAGTTAAAAAAAATTATGGAGTTTTTTTCGAAAATTCACTAAGTTCAACTAAATGTTTCACTAGCAAGTCTAGTACAAATGTCCTTGCTATTGGGACTGACGAGTCTTCTTTCAAAATTTTGAATTAAACTCGCTATTCCCAAAAGCGATTCTAGTATAAATGTCCTCGTATTGAAAAAAATGAGCCGTCATTAAAAAATTTGAACTGAACTCGCCGTTGGGAACAACGAGTTTTTCAAAAAATTGGCACTAAACTCGCCGTGTCCCAACAACGAGCATGAAACAACTGAATTCGCCGTTGGGAACGGTGGATTTATTTGTTCAGTCTACGAATGCAAATACTTTAGCAACTATCATCTTTTTGCAAATATTTTTAAAAAGTTTCTTATAAAAAAAATTTGGTGAACGCATTCATACATTTTTTTAATATAATAATAATAACATAATAAAGGAATAATGAAGGACAATGTATTTTTTTAATACATTGTTCTTTTACCATGGTATTAGTCTTCGTAAGATAATGGTTTTTCTTTCTCAGTACTCCTTTTTGTTTAATGATTTTGGCTGGAGTCCATCCCTTCTTTAAAAAAAAAATAATAATAATAATAATAACATAATAAAGGAATAATGAAGGATTGATGTCAGTGAAAATGGAACTCGACCTATTACTGATTAGCTAAGGCTGCTAAGCCTAAGATGTTTAATACTCGACCACAAATTAGTAAGACTTGAAAGTAGTAGTGGGGCTCCATGTAGGATTAAGAGAGTGGGACCCAGTCGTGAAATTGTTGAGCTTCTGATTGAAGATTCCAATTTTGGTGGGACCCGCGGACCACGTGGGTGACACCCAAGTCTGGTGTTAAAATTTTGCCATGCTGACCGACTTTGTAGAAATATTTGGCGCCCTCACCCACTTTCGAAAATAATTGTCGATCTAATTCAATTTTGGACAATCAGCATAAACCGTTATTAGAAATAACGGTATAGGCTATTTACATGCCGTTATTTTCAATAACGGCATCTACTTTATATTTTTTCATGCCGTTATTTGAAATAACGGCATCAGTATATTTCTCTTACAAGTGTGAATCTTCTAACTTTAAAAAATTCTAAGTGTGAAAAAAACTTATAAATAATGTTGTTATCCCCAATAACGGCATTAGAATGACTGATGCTGTTTTTAGAGAGAACGACATCAGTTATATATAAATGAACTCTTGCCATTATTTGGAAACAGAGAGGATGAATAATAAGTTAATTTTAAAATAAAAAAAATTATAACTGATGCCGTTATTCCAAATAACGACATCAGTTATAATTTTTTTTTTAAAATTAACTTATTCGTCAGAGAGGATGAATAACAAGTTACTTTTTTATAAAAAAATATATTTGAAAATGCCGTTATTTGAAATAACGGTATCTGTTATAAAGTTTTCACACTTGAAATTTTTTCTCTAAATGGAGACTACAAGCTGTCGAAAAATAAAATAACTTATGCCGTTACTCCAAATAGCGGCACGACACTTTTTTTAAAATAACTTCTGCCGTTATTTTCAATAATAATTTATGCTGATGTATTTAAAATTGGATCAGATTGTTAATTATTTTCGGAAGTAGGTCTGACACCAAACATTTTCAAAAAGTGGGTCAGTACGGCAAAATTTTCGTTTGGTGTCTGGTTGATTAAATAGCTGCCGTTGGTTGGCCGCCCATGTGCTGACACGTGTAAGTGGATCTGGAGAGTCCACTATATTAGTGACACGTGGCATAGCGGACCAATGAGATGATTGATCACGCATTTACGTTGCATGGTTAGCCAAACCTAAAGGGTCCAAAACTAGAAGAGTGCCACATTTCGATAGAGTTCACTTGTGAATTGTGATTGAGACACACACAAGTTGTATGTTACTGAGGGGGTGTGCTAATTAAGAAAACTAGTAATATACACGGTGCGATGCACGTATTATTTTAAAAAAAATCAAAGTAAAAACTCTCATTTACACGTGCGATGCATATCTTAATAAATAGGATTATATACTTTTAAAAATAAATATGAAGACTATAATAATGAAAGAGTTGGAGTTGCACGTAAATAAGTAGATTTACAACTCTAACTCTTTAAATAGATAGATAGATAGTAATTTACATTTGTGATACACATTTAATATATTTTTAAAAAATTAAAGTAAAAAATATGACGTGGTGAGGACTGGAACCTGAGACCTCTTTCAAATTAATTATGCACGTGCAATACACGTGTTGGTAGATTTACAAATTTACAAATGACATTAATGCCTTCTCCCGTTATAATATTAGATATTAGAGATAAAAAAGATTCTCTTGAGTCTCTCGAATGTTAACTCAAGAAAAAAGTTTAATGATGCCTTGTATTCTTCAGATTTCTTACTTAATCACAATTGTCTGTAGCATCTCGAAGTGTTCGAGTTGCTCTTGTATATGTTAATTATAAAAGTGCAACGCTGTTGTGCATGCTACCAAATTATATGATTATCAATGCTCATGTTCGAATTTTACATTATACAATTCAGGACAAAATTTCGAAGGATAATATTATGACCCCTTATTTCAGAATGGTTAAACTATTTGTGGACTATTCTGTAGTACAACAAATTTGGTAACTGAGTGGAACACATCAAAATAAATACTTATGTAGAATTAATGTATTAGAGCATCTGCAGTTCGTTGGTCATTTTGCCAATTTTTGCAAATTTGGAAAAAAAAGATGCAGTAGTCTGGCCAAATACCCAAAATTTAAATTTCGGAGCTACAGTAGTCGGTTATATTTGGCAGACGAAATGGCAATTGTCAAAATATAGCTAACGAAAGATGATTTTTTGTCGGAGAGATCAGACGAAATATTATTTTTCATCGGAGAGGTTTTTTTTCACGCGTACTCATCGGACGATGGATTATTCCCCGTCCATTTAATTTTTTTTATTTTAAACGGTCCGATGGGAAATCATTTCCTGTCCGTTCCATTTTAAAAAAACAAAAAAAACCTCAAACGAAGCTTCATATCCCGTCCTAGGATCCAGCAGTTAAGCTTTTTGAATAATTTTTTTGGGTTTAAATGTCACTTTCAGACCTTTTAATTATTTTTTTTAACGTCGGACGGAAAATAATTTTCCGTCCGTCCTATTTAGATTTCAAAAAGCCAAATTTTGGCTAACAACGACTACAGACCAAAGCTATTTTTGTTATTTGCTATATGTCAAATACCCAAAATTTAACTTTAACGACAACAGATGCTCTTACTTACACTACATATATCACTTACTAATCATAGGATAAATTACCAAGCATGTACTTTCACCAACATATAGAAGCATATAGCTTGATCATTGAGTTTCATTGCATATATATAGCTTGTCAAAGCATCTGTAGTCGTCTGCTATATATGCATATTATGTATATTTTGGTAAAAAAAAACTTGCTGCAGTCGTCTGCTAAATATGCATAATATGCATATTCTGCTACAGGGGACTGCTATATATGAGAGAGGATATGAGAATGATGCATATTATACAGGACGAAACTTCATGTTGCGTCGCTCAAAAAAACATATTTTTTAATCGTCGGGCGCAACTTCTGTTTCGTCGCTCCGATAAAAAAATAATTATTTGCAAAAAAATAAAAGCCAGAAAATTGAAAATCCCTCAGATGCAACATTATGTTGCGTCCCTTCCTAGCGCATTCCTCGAACACAACTTCTTGTTGCGTCTGTTGTGTCCGTTGGAGTTTATATATATATATATATATATATATATATATATATATATATATATATATATATATATATATATATGGTAAAAGGGATATGAGCAATTTGCACATTTAGTAAATGAGCAATTGATTATGTGGCATGTATGTGATACATTGGGCAACTAACCACTTTTAGAATTTTCCAATCACATGCATGCCACCTCAACAATTGCTCATTTACTAAATGAGCAGTTGATTATGTGGCATGCATGTGATACATTGGACAACCACTACAACATAAACTGGATTTAGCGGCATTTATACCCCGGCGTTTGTGAAAAATGCCGGGGTATGAACGTGTTATTTCGTGGGTAACCCTAAAACGTTAACATACACCGGTGCTTTTAATAAGCGTCGGGCTATCATGGTATAGGCCGGCATTTATTAAACAAACGCCGGCCATTCTAGGGATTTTTTTTTACCCCGTCTCCTATTTCCCCAATTCCCCTACCCTTTCTTTGTTATTTCTCTCTCTCTCTCCCTCCACATGAATTACCAAGCCTGCCATCCGCCGCCTCGCCCGCCGTGGTGGGGTCAAGCGCATCAGTGGCCTCATCTACGAGGAGACACGTGGCGTCCTCAAAATCTTACTCGAGAACGTCATCTGTGATGTCGTCACCTACACCGAGCATGCCCGCCGTAAGACCGTTACTGCCATGGGCGTCGTCTACGCTCTCAAACGGCAGGGCCGAACTCTCTATGGTTTCGGCGGTTAATTAATCGCTGCCTCCAGGGTTGGGGTTAGGGTTTGGGGTGTTTATTTTTGGTGTTTTGTTGCTGTTACTGTTAGGGTTTATGCTTCAAAAGTTTGATTTGGATCTTGAATGGAAATGGTACTTTCTTTTTATGCGAAAAGTCTCAAATGTATTAGGGTTTGTTTGTTTGTGGTTTGAGAAATTTGCGGTGAAATTGATACTGAATTTGATTGGAATTTGGTGAGTATATTGGCTGTTTGAGTTTTTTTTTGTTGTTGGTGTTGCTGCTGCTGCTGATTATTGGGTTTGAAAATCTGGATCTGAATGGTTTGCTCGTTTTGTAGGCGTATTCGTAGAGCAAGAGAGAGTGAGGATGAACGAATATGCAAACTGGAACTGGTATGTGTTGCTTCAAATTGATTTATATTGTGTTTTTTAAGTGCTTGCAATCTGTTTGATTATATGCTTGATTGAATACTACAGGCTCTTTCCAAAAAGAATCAATTCATCTAAATTGTGATGGTGAGTCCATCTATCAAAGTGGTTATTTATTTCATAATGCAGCATGTAATATTGGTAGATTTTAAACTTGCAATTCACTGAAGTATGCTTGTAAGCTTTGGAGATTATTAGATTGCATAACTATTTGCATAACTATTTATATATTTTAAAATAGTTATTGAATTAGTGAAAATTTGTTAGAATGTCTTACATTTTCATTTTGTTTGAATATGAAAATTAGAAAGATCAAACATAGTTGTTTTTGGTGGAAGATCAAATCAATTATATATGGTGAGTTTTCTACCTTCGATCATGTTATGTTTTAAACTCGTTATTGGGTGTTTATGGACAGTTGGCTTTCTGATTACATTCACAAAAATGAGCACGCATAGTCTAATTGTCCATAAATAATTGTCAATATATTCTCACCTCATTATTGTAAGATCCAAAAAAGAATTAGTTGGATGTATGTCACAGTTGTTCATCGGATCCAGAAGTCAGTAGTATGTAAGTGGAAAAGTTTTCAAGTAACGCATATTAATCCACAACATGAGTTAACTATATTAGCTAATAGACTTTCAGTTAGTGCAGAAAGTTGCTTTAGCTCTTACTTCAAAAATGGTTTTACACTTTGCAACAAGATCATTTGATCTTTAAAGGATAAGGAAAACAGTGTAAATAGATTTTGAAGACCTCAATGAGCATAAATTGATGATAGAGAGCTTAAAATTTGGTTATGTATCATCATCTTATTGGATCATACTCATGAGATCCACAATGTTAAAGTTCCTCTCTTCTCTACCTATGTCATATTTCTCTTTTTTGACCCCCACTCTTATTCTCTTGTCTGGAAGTTGCCCTTCATGTATTATCTGACCTTCAAGACATTGAGTTCGATCTAGTTGACAAGTTTATTCTCTAAAAGCATTGTAACCCTTCTTTTCATAGACAGTATTCACATTGATACTGGTCCATGCTTCACTGGCTCAAGGACATGTGACACTGTAGGACTAGGGAGAGCACAATTTTCATTTTCAAGCAGATCCAGTTCACATTTGTCTGCTTTATATTTGTGTAGAATACATGGATAGCTTATTGTTATTTTCTTTTTCATCTTGACATAATTCTGCATTCCTTAGATAAGTTGAATATTATGTTAACTTGCATTTAAGAACATGTTAATTACTAAAATTTAATTGTCTGAGTTCCATCTACGAATAGTCTTTTTTCTTCTTCCCCTCTTTTGCAGAAGTATCACCCCACAAGAATACTGACACTTGTATATCTACCTCTCGCCCTTGGGACGCTTGCTATACTAACAAAAGTGCAGAAGCGAGGCTTAATACAAGAATTCGTGTTATAACAGGATATACACTTTACTTCTTAAGTTCCCTTATACTGTTTGTGGTGAGTCTCTCTTTCTATTATGTTTTTCTTTTTCTTTTTCTTTCTTTGTCCTTATTGCATTATTTTTTCACTTGAACATGTAATTCCACAAACAAAAAGTAAACAAAAACTGAAGTGAAGGAAATCTTTTTGAAGATCAATAAACCTGTTCTGCTTCCTTTGTAGTTGGATGTGGCAACTTCTGGTAAAGGTGGAATTGGACAATTTATTGGTGTATGTTTTGTTGCTGGAGTATTTGGAGTTTCAGATGCTCATGCTCAAGGTGGAGTCGTTGGTGATTTGTCATTGATGTGCCCAGAATTTATTCAGGTATTGCATTTATGGATTTGTTTTCTTGTTGAATATAATCGATCAGATATGTGCAATAAAGGGAAATTATACAAATGCATTGGACTTATCATATTAAATTGCCATAATCATTAATCTAATGTCTTAGTATCAAATTCATATCGATACATCATACTTCCTGGATCTCCATGCTGATCATATTATGTACCAGATACAAATGCATTGGACTTATCATATTAAATTGCCTTAATCATTAATCTAATGTCTTAATATCAAATTCATATTTGATACATCATACTTCCTGGATCTCCATGCTGATCATATTATGTACCAGGTTCTGGTGTCTAGTAGGAGCAAGGAATAATAGCTAAACTGACGAAAAACAAAAGAGGTTCTGGTGTGTAGTAGGGCGGTCCCATCATCCTCTCACAGGCATTGCTCTTTCTTGAGCTAATAGCCCTTGGTTCTCAACAAATTCAATGAAAAGAAGAAGTTTGCTAATTGAGTTAAATTTGATGCAGATTGAGAACGAATACGGACCGGAAAGTAGAAAATTTGACGATTGCTATAGTTAATACTCTTTGTATAAGATTTTTTACTTGTTGTATGGATTACTGTAATTTATTATGGATTTTGTATATATTCCTCCATTAAAAAATTGTATTAATTTTTTTTTATTTTTTTTATTTTTTTTATTTTAAAATTTTTTAATTTTTTAATTTTTTAACTTTTTAATTTTTTAATTTTTTAATTTAAAAATATATATTTTTTAAAAAGTCACACCTACCCCGGCATTTTCCGAAACGCCGGGGTAGATTAAAATTCGTTTTTAAATAAAAAATAAAAAAATATCCACCGGTGCTTTTACAAGCGCCGCCCATTATAAAGCTTTCACCGGCGGTTACGAAAGCGCCGGGGAAACCTAGCCATGAATGCCCGGCACGCGCAACGCCAGCGGTTGGTGCGGTGCTGTTCGACACGCCGGTAGGGTATTCACCGGCGCTTATAAGCACCGGTGAATCTATAAAAAAGCGCCGATGAATCCATCGCCGGTTATAGTGAACTAATCTTTTTAATGATTTTTCAATCACATATATGTAACATCATCAATTGATTATTTACTAAATGAGCAAGTTGCTTATACCCTTATAATAACAGCTTACTTAATTATTGACCAACTGTGTAAACCAATATTAAATGACCAATAAAGCTTACTTAATTATTGACCAACTATGTAAACCAATATTAAATGACCAAAAAAAATATTGAATGACCAATATTGAATGCCCAAAAATATTGAATGACCAAAAAAATTATTGAATGAGCGATATTGAATGCAAATATATCCAACAGTAAAAAAGCCCCCTGGTCCGACGCAATGTTGCGTCCTAGATCCCCGGAAAAGCCGGACGCAACATGATGTTGCGTCTGGCAAATTTTTTTTTTTTTTTTTGTTTTTTTCCTCCGATACAATGTGATCTTCCGTCCGTCATTTTAAAATTGTATTTTTTCCTCTGAAGCAACTTCGAATTTCGTCTGATACGAGATTTTTATTATTTTATATTAAATAACTAAAAAAATAACAATCCATGACTACAGCACAATTCCCAAATGCTATATGCATCATATTTTACACTCTCACTGTCCAATGTACGAGATTCAGAATATGGTGTTTATGTATTACTTAAGTTTAATGACGCTATATAGTGATCATCGTTCTTACTCGAGATAAAATGTCGAAGTGCAGAGAATTTGAGTCGATGTATTTGTTGATTAACAAAGTGCAGCGCTGCTGACTGCTGTGTGTGTAGCACCAATTATATATATGACCTTATCAATGCTCCATTTGAGTTGTGCATCATAGAATTCATTAAAAAGTGTTACAATATGATATTATGACCCACTTAATTACTTCAGAATGGAAATTATTTTGTGGACCGCTTGTATTAAAGGAACTAGTTTGGTAACTGTGTGGACCATATAAGACAATAGTTTCAAGAAACTCTTTCCTTTCTAAGAGCATCTGTAGTCGTTAAATGTAAAAATATCCATATATGAATAAATAGAAATAGAATTTCCAATTTTGCTGTACTCGTGCAAAGTTATTTTTTAGCAAACTATAATAAAATATTAAGCGACAGCACATGAAGTGCCGTCGGAGTGGAAAAATTTTTTAAAACACGTACATTTGAGCGACGGCACATGAAGTGCCGTCCGAGAAGAAGAAAAAAAAAATCCGGTCCGAAAATGATGGACGGCACATGAAGTGCCGTCCGATTGGGAAACAATTTTTTGGCCCATTTAGTATCAGTAGTGTAATTTTTTTAGTGTAATAATATCATTAGTGTAATTTTTATTTTAATTTCTTTAGTGTAAATTTTTTTAATATCATTAGTCAGACAAGAAACAAAACATTACTAATAAGTCTAATATCATTAGTGTATTTTTTTTTAAAAAAATTACTCAATGGACGGCACATGATGTGCCGTCCCGAGAAAAGCGGAATGGGGTGGGACGGCACTCCATGATGCGCGCTCTCTTGATCCCCCTGCGAGGAGAAGGGAGGGATCAGCAGGTGTTAAAATCCTGCCAGACTAGTTTCAGGTGGGTGTGCATGTGCCGTGGATAGGGCTGTTCATACTTTGGTTAAAACCGATTACCGAACCGAACCGAACCGAAATTTACCAATTTGGTTCGGTTTTTCGATTTTTCAGTTCGGTTTTGATCCAAACAGGAGTTTTGTTAGAGAGTTTGGATCAGTTTTTGGTTGGCTTCTAAATAAATCAAATCGAACAAAAAACCGAACTTTTTTTGATTCAATTGTTGGAGAGTTCGGATCGGTTTTTTGGATGCTAGCTTAGTTTTTTGATTCAATTGGTTTATGTTTTGTAACAGTTCAAAAACCTGTTTATGCTATCATATTTTGTATTTGCAGTGCACTTCTAATACTTGCTCGTTATTTGTGTAATTTATCTTAGGTTGATCTTCATTTTGTTGTCAAATAAATCTAGTGACTTCCATAATTAAGTAACACAGCTTATTATTTTTTCCCCTTTTTTTGCTAACGTACTCATACTTCTTATTTGTCATACATGCAAAAGGTTAAAATACAGGCACACATACTTACAGTATCATGCTTTGTGTGCAGCTATGATTAGAAGTCCTCAATTGGTGTTATCACTGAGAGTTGACACATACACGTGCTGTATTCGTTTTTAACTTTGTATTTCCAATGCTGATGGTAGTGACCTGTTTATATTTCCTCCCAATTTCCATTATCCATCTGTATAAGATACCGTATGTTGTGGTAAAATTAACGCTGTCACGTACGGGCTAAACTGTACACTACATTATGCATGTATATTACAAGAAATACCAATATCACTGACCTTGATCACATGTAAAATTCAAAATTGAACAACTTCTAAAAAGTACGATTATTTCGATTATTAACCGAACTGAACCGATAAAATTCGGTTCGGCGGTTCGGATTTCGGTTTCAAATATACCAAACCGAAAATTTCGGTTCGGTTCGGTTTCGCACCGATGAACAGCCCTAGCCGTGGAAGCAGTGTACGAAGCTAAACTGACGTACATATAATTTTGCTGGACCGAGCTTGTTTGTCGGCCCACCCTCCAGGGCTGTTGGAGGGATTTGTTGTTTGTACGGGTTATGTTGCTTCATGTATATTTTATTTTCTGTATGTAGGTTGTAATCTGGTCCAGTTCCCTGAGTTTGTATCATTAATTTTTTATTAATGAAATAGGGTGGCCATACTCCGCCTTTTCCTTAAAAAAAATAAAAAATAAATAAATAAAATTATGTGGGGACCATATTATAATAAATGCTTATGCAGCTCATAATAATACTTGTAATACATATATCGCTTACTAATCATGGAATGACTTCTTTTTCACAACATATATATGGAAGCATATTTAGCTTGCATCGCGCGCACATCAATTGAGATTCATTGCATACATGATGCAAAGATATATACTCCAAGTCTATCTTAAGATTCATAACTAAATTAGACTTTGATTAAAGAAATTAATTTGTAGTTTTATGAACACAAGATTATTTTACTATCAATTGTGTGTTCTTTGGAATTTTTTTAGATTTGTGTCCGAATTAAGTTTAAATCATTCAGGTCCATGCATATAGACATAAATTTATTTTTTTTAAGGAAAAGGTGGAGTATGGCCACCTTGTTTCATTAATAAAAAATTAATAATAAAAACCCAGAGAACGGGACCAGAGAACAACCTACATACAGTTAATAAAACATATATGAAGCAACATGACCCGTACAAACAACAAATCCCTCCAACCACCCTGGAGGGTGGGCCGACGAACAAGCTCGGTCGAGTAAAATTGTATGTACGTCAGTTTAGCTTCGTACACTGCCTCCACGGCACATGCACACCCACCTGAAACTAGTCAGGCAGGATTTTAACACCCGCCGATCCCTGCCTTCTCCTCGCTGGGGGACCCCATCTTCGGGCCCAAGCCCCATAATCGTACAATACGACGTGCAACACGGTCCCCACCTCCCACAGCAAACAATCACCGGCCTGGCCCCGCGGGTCCCATACCGGACCACCGACCTCACACACTTGAGCTCCATATCCATAGCGTTCGCGATAATAGGCGCGGGAGGATGCTCTGGCGTGATATAGTCGCTCCGCAACCTGAGGAGACGAAAACCGCGACCTGAAAATCGTGAGAGAGGTAATGGTGGTGGAGCCCCGTCAACTGTGGCCATCAGGAGAAGCAGCCCGCACGCAGCCCCCGTCCCTCAAGAAAACATCCCAACAGAACGGGGTACAAGCTCCAGCCACTATCAATGGCGCTGACCTCGACTACTTTGCCGACTACACCAACCCTGGAGGTCCAAATCATGGCTACAGATCACCATAATCGGTCCCGAGAGCGTGGACATGGTGGTGGCGGCGAAGGAACCGTTTCGGCACCACTGAGGGAGACGGAAGACGGCGTCGGTAGAAGGCGTAGGGCACATAAGAAACGAGTGAGCACATTTCATGGGGGGACCCCGTCTTCGGGCTCTAACCCCACAATCGTGCTACACCGCAATCATCACACCGAGACACACCCCACTCAGAAAGCTCCACCAACCCCCCACACAAATAAAACTCCTGCCGTCTTGCACTGCGGCACTGTCAACCTCACCAACACGCAACAATGTGAATCACAGAAATAAAAGCACACCCGGCTTCTTCACACGCACTACCAACCCTCAAAAAAACTAAATCATAGCCGCAGATCGTTGTGATTGGCCCCGAGAGTGTGGACATGGTGGTAACGGCAAAGAACATCCGAGCAAACATCTAGCAAAGCCAATCAACCCCAACCAAATCCAAACCCCAACCCCAATCAACACACCCCCTCACAGAACTGGAGGTCGTCCCCGCTACTTGGGCGTCGACACGATGGAGGACGGCCGGACGTGTCGACGGAGAAGGGAGGGCGTCGCTCGACGGCTGGGCGCTTCGACGGCGATGGCAAAGCGTCGTCGGGTTTGGGCGTTGGTGGAATCCCGTTGGCGCGAAGGGGGAGAAGGGGACGTAGGTAAGCGGCAATGGAGGGTAGGTGTGGGCGATCAACGTCGACGTCGAAGTCCATGGGTGTGGGCAATCAACGTCGAGCAACAATGGTGATGGGAGGGGGGCATCAACGTCGACCGATCATAGGAGAGGAGAGGAAGTGGAGGTAGGGACAACGGCAGTAAGTGGGGGCGGCGGCGGCGCCCTGGCCGCCGCCCCCAGATATAGACCTAAATTTTTTATGAAGACAAGGACTTCCTAGAATAGGTCAATTAACTTAAGGTTAGGATCTCAGTACAATTATATGTCATTGTTCAATTTAAAACTCAATCACGCATGATCTGTATAAATTTTTGGTCAAATTTGTTTTATTGTGGCGTTGACCCATACTAGTAATTATATTAACCAAAAAAACTCATACTAGTCATCTGAACATGCAATACTCGTTCTTTTTTCTTAAACATCTAGTTTTACAAATTAATTAAATCTAATAGGTACAATTTATATTTTACCAAAATTGAAAGATTTAATCTGTAACGTGTGATGCATGTTATTTTTCTTAAGTTGGGGGATTTAATTTGCACGAGCGATATACGTAAGTTGGGTTATCTACATATTGCATAACCCAAATTCTTTCATTATAATAACTAGTAATTTACATGTGTGATGCACATTTCAATAATTTTTTAAAAATAATTAAAACTCTAATGTAGTGAGGACTCGAACCTGAAACTTCCTTCATATTAGTTATGTACGTGCGTCACACGTGTTGATAGATTTACAAATGACACTAAGACATTCTACGAATATAATATTAAAGATCCCCACCCCCCCTTCCTCACCACCAGCCCACCTCTCCGATACTCTCCCCGGCCTTCCCTCTCTTCCTTCCAAATCCCTCACTCTCTTCTGATTGTTAGAATCCCAACACTTCTCTTCTCCTAACCATTAACCCTCTCCTTCAATCAACCTTCCCTCTTCAAACCTTCTCAAGACCCAACAAGCTCTCCCTACTCAGCAAGCTCCATATGCCGTCCACCACCCTGTCACTACTTGAGCTCAGTGGGTGCGGGCCCAATGAGAGGGTCCGACACTCACCGACAACTCCCATTGTTACTACTACGAAACCTCCCTCGGAATCAACTTCTACCCCCCCTCCAACACCTCCGCAACTGCACCTACCACCCAAGCGACCCAGCGAAGTGTACGTCGCCGCGGCCCCACCGCTACCCCCTCAACTGGTGGTTCCACCCCCTCATAAGGGCGGAGGTCGTGAGCTCAGATGTGCTCGCTTCCCGACGCGTGTACACCATCGTGCACAGCATCGTTGTGAGGGGAGGAGTCACGATCATCATCGCTACGAAAAGCAACGCCGATATGAGGAGGCTTACGGGGGGAGGGCCCAACGATGGGGTCCCCCTACCGGCCAATACTGGCGTAAGAAGACCCCACCATTACAGCATCATCTCCATAGCACCAGGGAACACTCTGAGAGAGATATCGACTATGGCAATCGCAGGCAACAATACCCTCCCACAAACACCAACACCATCCCAAGCACCAAACCAATACATCAACCGATTCAACCTCAACAACCCTCAATACACCACAAACATACCCACTTTGATCCCCTACACCACCACAACAGCCATGATTCAAAACATACTGCCAAGACCACCCACCCCAGTCCCACCACCCACCCCAATCCTACCACCTTTCATCTCACAATGCCAACATCGCTAGAGACCCATGCTCCTAAAACCTGCGCCAAGCGTCACCACCAAGGGGATGCACTAGACGGGTTTACAGAGGATGGTAACCCCGGCGATGAGGAGAGGGAGGGGCAATGGGTTCAGGTCAGGAGCAAGTTAAACAAAAATCAGGGCTTTTCCACTAACTGTCAAGCCGAGCTACTTGAACACAAAAAGAAGCGGAGGAAAGGCAAGAGAAAGCCGGCACCGTTTTTCAATTGCGGGGACCTAGTTCACTTCAGGAGTGAATGCACTAAAGAAGCACAGTGCCTCAAATGCTTGAAATGGGG
Organism: Hemerocallis citrina; assembly: GCA_017893485.1. Classification (NCBI taxonomy): domain Eukaryota; kingdom Viridiplantae; phylum Streptophyta; class Magnoliopsida; order Asparagales; family Asphodelaceae; genus Hemerocallis; species Hemerocallis citrina. Next base: position 277,933,472 of record CM030364.1, on the reverse strand, counting down.
ATATCTTTCGTATGTATGCACCAATGTGGTGGAAACCCAAAGAGATGAAGAGCGTCCAGTGAGCCGGGGAAGGTCACCAGACAAACCCACCATCGTGTGACTGGCTAAGAGTCTGGATATTGTCAAAAATGAAGAGCAATGGCTGCGACAATGGTGCGTGATCGCCAAAGTCAGAGCTGGAAGGCCTTCGGAGGTGCACCTCATGCAATCGCTTACTGAGAAGTGGCCTTTGAATGCCCATAGAGATTGGGTTGCTAAGAAGCTATGCCACTTGCAATTTCTCGTCTCTTTCCCGTCGCCGGAGAAAGTCGTTGAGGTGGTAGGCTTGGGGACGATCGACTTTGGACATTTCCAAGTCGACTTCAGTGCGTGGACTCTGACTTTCGGAGCGGAGCTCCCTCAGGGTGAGAAATTCTGGATTTGGATTCACAACATCCCCTTGCAATTTTGGAAGAGGGAAGTTATCCAAGAGATTGTAGCGGACTTCGGGACTGTGGAGGAGCTAGATGAGAAGACGATGCGCAAATCAGAGCCAGTATCGGCAAGGGTCTTAATCAGAAGCACTGATATTTCACTGATGCCGCGATTTGTGAAAGTGTTTTCCTTCGAAGAGGCGTACCTTGTCAGATTTGTGCTAGACAAGAGAGAAGAACCTCCAAAGGAGCAGGCGGCTGTCACCTCCCCTAAGCGATCATCTTCCCTCAGAGATTTCAGATCCTACAAGCAAGTGCTTTCACCCACAAAGTGCCTCAGCATAGATGGCTCCCACGAGGTGGAGAGGGCTCACCGGGAGATCATCAAGGTGGCAAGGGGGTAGAAGCAACGCAGATACTCTCCGGCAGAGGGGCCACGGCCAAAGCTTGATCCTCCGTCCAAAGAAGTTCAAGGCAGGTACCGCTCCGTCAGATCCAACGGTCAAAAATCTCCTAGAACCTTCAACACACTGGATCGAACGGTGGACCTGATGAACAACCCTTTTTTGGAGGAGCACGCAGTGGCACAGAGGGGAGGGACTGAGATTGCAGACCCCAAAATGAGCAAAACTTCACTCTGCCGTAACATGCAGGATCAGAGACAGGGGTTGGTGGAAGAGACCAACGGTTTGGGGAAGGCGACAAGCGAAGGTACTCTTTCGACCAGAGAGTGGGTCACAAAGTGCTAGTTTGCACCAGAAAAGGAAAAAGAAACAACTTTGAAGTAGGCGCTTCAGGAGTCGGAGACTTCTCTGAGGAAAGAGACGAGCGATGGTCGGTTCAACCTCAGCAAAAAGAACCCAAAGGAGAATGAGCTCGACGCTGAAGGAGTAGGTATTAAAGGCAGGCTTTTGGCGAAAGGCGATTCTGGGAAAGAAAACAATGGGGATGAAGAAGAGTCTGCTTTGGCAGCGATAGATACGGAAGCTGAGGGAGTGGGTAACAAGACCCTGCAGATTCCAACTCGTTGTTTTTAACGAAGAGCCCCTCGAATGACTCGTTTACTGAGTCTGCCTTATCACCCACCAACCGAACAAAGCCAGCTGGCTCAAGGGGTGAGCTCACCGCCCCCTGTTACAAAGCAGACAGTGCCCACTTCGAGGCACGCATTGTGATGGACCGCGGTGCAGCGGTAGCCCCCAGTTTAAAGGAATTTTGTGCTCATGCGGAGGAAATCATATGTACGCCTTTTATAGGCGCTTATGGGCCCAAAAAGGGGTCCAAATTGCTCTCTACTAATTCTGGTATTTGTAATTCCTTTTTATCCCACAGTCAGATAAATTTTCAGACAGGTAACGAGCTCATTGAGGGGTCCGCAACGATTAGCACCGCTATTATTACTGAGTCGCAAGTCTGCGGGCCCAATGAGGAGTCCGTAACAGGAGAGCCGACCCCACAACGGGAAACTCAGCAATCATACAGTGATGAGGATATAGAAGAGCGCCTGAATCTAGATGAAGAATTTATTCTCACAGATGAGGAGTCAGATGATCCCGAGCTCATTGCTAACACACAGATGTCGCCTGAGATGGTTTTGTCCACGTTCCCAGATTCAGCTCCCGCAGATAGCTCTGGATCGTCACGCAGGATGGTTGAGTTCAGAGTGCAGAGATCACCCAAGAGGGCTCATGTGGAGTCCTTGGATGACTATCTCGAGGTCGCAGCGGCAGCCAAAGCTGCGAAATTCGACAACGGAGGTACGACTTGTTTTTTAGCTACTATATTAAATTCCATGTCAGATTCCAAAGTTTTTTTCCTAGCTAAAATATGTGGGTTAGAAGTGTGTGACACTGAGCGCAATAATCTATTACTCAATAAAATCAGAGGTTGTGAAACTGAAAGGGTTAAGACTAGTCATGAGAACGCCCTAGGAAGTAGCGCTGGGACGGCAGACACCCCTGAATCTGTAGCTAGGCCCACACCCACACCAATGATCTCCGATGATACTGTCCCCCAATGAATACACTGTTCTGGAATGTTAGGGGGCTGGGGGATAGGGGGAAGAGAGATATGTTAAGGGATGTCATTAGCAAGTCCAAGGCAGAAGTGGTAGGGTTACAGGAGACCAAACTTCAGCTCGGATTCAAGCTCAAAAGAATCGGAGGTAACAGAATCAAGGAATAGGTGTTACGACCGTCAGTAGGAGCCTCAGGAGGGATTGCTGTAGGGTTCAATTCAGATACCCTCTCTTGCATTGAGGTGTACAGTGGAACGTTCTCCCTGACTGCACGACTTCAGCGAAGGTCTGATGATTGGGTACAGACAGTGACGGTTGTCTACGGGCCAAATGTGGCTACTGATCGAGATGCCTTTTGGCAAGAACTTACCAATATTCGATAGCGGTGGCCGGGAGCTTGGATTGTTGGGGGGGACTTCAACATCACTAGATTTGCTTTTGAGCACAAGGAAAGAGGTTCTAGCGACAGACATAGAGAGGAGTTCAATAAAGTGATTATGGAACTAGAGCTGATCGATATCCCAATCAACGACAGACTATTCACTTGGTCTAATATGCAAGCGGCTCCGGTTATGGCCAAGTTGGACAGGATATTAGTGTCATTGGAATGGGAGGCTGAATTTCTACTAGCTACAGCTAGAACGGTCCCTAGACCCACATCAGATCATACCCCGATCCTTCTCGATGTGGGGATACGCGGAGCCCACAGGCCATAGAAATTCAGATTTGAGAAGGCTTGGCTGAAAATTCAGGGATTTCATCACATGGTAATGGAGAATTGGGCACTCCCAATGGCTGGCAGGGACGCAGCTTTCCGATGGTGTGAAAAAATTCGCAGGTTGAGGAAGAAGCTGCGTAGATGGAATCGATCTAGATTCTCGACCATCTGGCGTGCAAAAGATTCCTTTCTGGAAGGAATTGATGAGCTTGAAAGGGTGGAAGAGACGAGAGTTCTGTCACAGGAAGAAAGAAACAAGCTGCTAGAGCTGCGGGAAAATGTCGCCAATCTGTACAAATTGGAAGAGATCAAGTGGCGACAAAGATCTAGGATTTCGTGGCTCAAAGAGGGAGACGCGAATACATCCTACTTTCACCGGGTGGCAAGTGCTAGACGTAGATCCAATATCGTCCTCTCACTTCAGACAGATACAGGAATACTGCAAGATGAAAATGCCATATCTGCAACCTTTCAAAATTACTACAAGGGCCTATTTGGAAGAAAGAATGAGTTCAGGGTCCCATTACGGGAGGATTATTGGCAGGAATAACGGAATGACTCCAAGCAAATTCTCTCCTCTCTGGAGGCACCTTTTTCGGAAATAGAAGTGAAAAAGGCCATCGACCAAATGGGAGCGGACAAGTCACCGGGGCCAGACGGCTTTCCAATGATGTTCTTCCAGGTGTTCTGGGAAGAAATTAAAGGGGACATTATGGCACTAATGGATGAATTTTTTCATAATAATCTCAGGTTGGGCATGTTCAATTTTGCGGAGGTAGTCCTCATACCCAAACAGGAGGATTCCAAGCATGTGGGGGATTTTAGGCCGATTAGCCTCATCAACTGCTCGGTGAAGATCATCACAAAGGTCCTCGCCATTCGTTTGGGGAGCGTAATGGATAGTATAATCAGCAAAACACAGACAGGCTTCATCAAGGACAGGTGTATCCTAGATTGTGTGGCCACTGCTGAACAAGTTATCCACCATTGCCATAAGAGCAACTCTATGAACTTCCTCCTAAAACTAGATTTTGAGAAGGCATACGACTCTGTCGATTGGGAGTGTCTACTGGAAGCTCTCAGAGGGAGAGGATTCAGTGACAAGTGGGTGAGATGGATCAAACACTGTCTACTTACAAGTAAAAAGGCAATATCAGTGAATGGGAGACCAGGACTGCCATTTCCGTGTAAGAAAGGTCTCCGGCAAGGGGACCCTTTATCCCCGCTCCTATTCACGATTGTAGCAGATGTGCTAAGGGAAATATTAGAAAATTGCCGGAAAATGGGCTGGATTAAGCCCGTGACAAGCAACAACTCCAATCAAGGGTGCACGATTCTCCAGTACGCTGATGACACCCTACTCTTTGGAAATGGGACCAGATCAGAAACGGTCTGCTTTAAAGGATCCCTCTACTGTTTTGAAGCCTGGTCAGGACTCCGGATAAATTTCCACAAGAGTGCACTGATTCCCATTACACTTTCCGATGAAGAAGCGCGGGAACATTCAACCATATTAAACTGTGTGAGGAAGGAATTTCCAATCAAATACTTAGGGCTTCCACTCAGGCCAGGAAAACTCACTAAGTCAGATTGGTTGCCTATAATTGACAGGATGGAGGACAGACTCGCTGTCTGGAAGGAAAAATCGCTGTTGCTAAGAGGAAGAGTTGTACTAATCAATTCGGTACTATCCAATCTGCCTATCTACTACAGTCTTTTTTTGATCTCCCTAAGTGGGTTATCCAATGGATTGACCGAATCCGAAAGCGATTCCTCTGGAAAGGGGCAGATTCGAATAGGGGAGGTTACCACCTGATCAAATGGAATATCGCTTGCATGAAGAAGAAGCATGGAGGGCTAGGCATCATCGACCTCAGAGACATGAATCTTGCCCTTTTTGGGAAAATGGTGGTGGAAGGTTTTTCATCACAGCAGGGAAGGATGGCAGGATTTCATTCAGCCGTACCTTTGAGGAAAAGGCACGAGAACCCAGGGCTTCCGAGTAGGGTCCAAAGTGTCGCGAATCTGGAAAGGAATTACCAAAGCGAGCGGGCCGTTCCAGTCAGCAGCTACGTTAAATATCTGTAATGGGCGGTCCACCAGATTTTGGTGGAACAAATGGTGTGGTGCACATTCTTTGAAGGAAATGTTCCCTGAGCTGTATGACAGTACGAATCGGCCTAATATATCTGTAGCCGAGGCTTGGAAGAGGGAAAGTTGGAAGCCGTCGTTTCGAGAAGCTCTTACCACAAGGTTACATCAGCAACTGATCGAATTACAAGCACACATCACACGAACTTGGACGAGATGCGTCCAAGTTCCAGATCAGATGGGATGGGGACTCGATCCTAAGGGAGTATTCACGGTCAGTTCCCTGTATCATCGGATTCACTATCGAGGAAGCAGACCCAGTTGGGCACAGGTATTATGGAAGGCAAAAATACCTCTTAAAGTCAGAGTCTTCCTTTGGCTAGTGCTCAATAACGCAATTCTCACCAGAGAGAACCTGGCCAAAAGACAACCACAGATTGCGACCAATTGTGGATTCTGCAACATGCACACGGAGAACTTGAACCACCTTTTCATCCACTGTACAAGGAGTAAGACGACTATGGTAGAGGTTTTACGAACCCTAGGAACAAGTGACTATCCTTGCGAATATGAGGATTTATGGGTTGGCCCCAAATTTGCAAAGACGCACCATGAAATGAAGGATGAGTGTTACATAGCCATTGCGGCAGCTACATGGGTGTTATGGCTAGACAGAAATAACTTTTATTCTCGTGCTTCATGTAGTAGTATTTCTAGTAACCTTACTCATATCATGCATCTTATTTCCTTTTGGGCTACAGCTGCCGCCACAGGAGCGCGAGGGAGGATTGCCAGAGTCTTCCAGGTGGAGGAATTTGATGATGAGGAGGTAGAGTTTGGGCCGACACTGGACTGAGAGCCGGAGCCATCTCAGTACCTGCACTCTATGCTTGCTTGATCTTGATCTTTTGTACTTTTGGTTTTTGTTTGGAGGATTCGACCCACCCCCCAGGGTTCTGTTAGGGGTTTATATTTTATTTCCTGCTCCGTTTTGTCTTTCTTGATTTGTACTGTTGTATCCTTTCCGGGTCATCGGGGTTGTTTTATTAACTTCTTATTAATGAAATAGGTTGGCGTTATTTCACCTTTTTCCTCAAAAAAAATAAAATAAAATAAAATAATAATAATAATAATAATTATTAAAGATTGGAGAGAGAGATTTCAGAGCGGCCATCATTGTTTTTAAATTAGTGTCAAATTTATTCTATTATAAAAGACCCACCAGTATTGTGCATTGTTCATGAATCGTAAATGCCAGCTAGCGATGGCTTATAAATTTGCCGGTCTACAGCGAGCGTAGTTGTACCACACTTGCTGTTTTAGACAACAAGTCTTACTATGATTTTTTTTTCTTTTAATCAAAATTTGTGCAAAAAATAATTCCTGCATCGGGGGGGGGGGGGGGGGGGGGGGTCAAATGGTCCGGCATTCTTATCCACAGTGAGCCTTTTGCCTTGCTTTCTTACAATGCCAAAAAAGATTTTATTATATATACTCTTCTAATTCTTATGATTTTTTCGATATGGGACTAAAGTACCTTAACCAAATTTTAGATATTAAGTGTCTCACTTTGGGAGACAATTTCTCATTCATCCCATAATCATTTTGAGCAAGTGAATTTATGATTTTGATGTACTCACGAAGGAGAATACAAATTCATAAAGATCTCTCATTAATTCATAGTGAATCTTACTCAAAAAATTGCCTCAAAACTGGTTTGTAAAATGATGTTAAAACACTCATTTTCTAACATTATGTTTGTTTGAATATTTGGTTGATTTTCTAATTTAGTTAATAATAGTGAGATGAACAAAAAGTGTGCTGAAATTGTGTTAAAAATATGGAAATGATGCATATATGTATACAAAGAAATTTGTATCTCCATGTTGTATTTGAAAATGTCATAACTATACTGGCTATTGGATACAACGATTGACGTTTGGTTTTTTCTATAATTCAAATCGCAATCTCAACTCTAACTTCATCTTCCTCAAAATCTCTAGAAAAATCAAAAATATATACCCGCTATCATAAATAGCGAGCGTCATTATATTACACTCGCTATCTCAAACAGTGACTGTGTGTGTAAAGATTTTACAAAGACTTTGAAGTCTCGTGGAAATTGTATCAATACTAAACTCGCTATCTGAGATAGTGGGTCTCTTTAAACTAAACTCGCTATCTTAGATAGCGAGTGTAGTTTTGACATTTTCAAGTACAACCTGCAACTACAAATTTCCTTGTATGCATATATGGTTCATTTTCATATTTTCAACACAATTTCAACACTCTTTTTGTTCATCTCACTATCATTAACCAAATTAGAAACTCAACCAAACAATCAAACAAACATAATGTTAGAAAATGGGTGTTTTAACACCATTTTACGAACGAGTTTTAAGGTTTTTTTTGTGAGTAAGATCCACTATGAATTAGTGAGAAATCTTTATGGATTTGTGTTCTCCTTCGTGAGTACATCAAAATCATATATTTGCTTGCTCAAAATGATTATGGGATAAATGAGAAATTGTCTTCTAAAGTGTGACACTTGATGTCTGAAAATGGGCTGAGAGACTTTAGTCCTATATCGGAAAATCATAAGAATTAGAAGGGTTTATATAATAAACTTTTTCTTGGGATGATAAGAAAGCAAGCCAGAAGGCTCTCTCTCGCGCGCGCAGGGTGGTGCAAATCTCGAACCGATTACATGCGGCTTTTGTGTGCTCACACGTCCTGCGAATACAAATTCTGGAGCATTTGAACCCCAACTCGTGTAGAGATTATTGTTTCAGACAAAAAGAAAAAAAAATCGAAGTTAGACTCTCTGTCTGAAACATCGCAGACTCGTTATTTGAGATAGCAGGTGAGTTAGTTTGATAAATACTTTCAAAAGTTGGTCAATTTAGTAAATACTTTCAATAAGTGGGTCATTTTGGTAAACAATTCGAGATTGATAAGGTAATTAAAGGAGGCAGGAGCCAACTTGGACTAGTTGTTAAGACTATATAATGACTAAGTAAAAGGCCAATTGCGACAGCAAGGAAGAAGGTGTAGGGCACATTGGACGGTTCAGGAGGGAGTGGGTCCCACACTTTGTGGGCACATTGGACGGTTAAGAGTCGATAGTGGAGTGATTGTTAGCACCTGACCCACTTTCAATATTTAACTTAATCGAACGGACCTACTTTTCAAAACAATTAACCAACTGATTCATTTTTCAGAAAATATTACCTCCAACTGACTTGTTAATATTTAAATCAATTTTTTTATATATATCCCTACTTTAGAATTATGAACTATAATATCCCTTAAGCTTTATAAAATTAGATGCTTTACAAAAAAATACAGATACTAAAATTAAAAAACCTTTCAAAATTTAAAATAGGACACATTGACAAAAGATTGATATAAGGAAACAATATTACTGATAAAGAAACAATATAATATTTATTAATAACTAGTATAATAACCAAAAGCATACCTAAGGAAACACAAAAAAAAAATAACATACAAAGGATCAGACTATAGAAACAAAGAAGAAAGTTGGTATTACCAACACCTACTATCAGAAAAAATATTAAACTACAAGAAATAAGTTAGGATGAATAATATTACAAAAATGGAATCATCAAAACACTTAGAAATTTATATGATAAACATTGAAAAGTTGGAAGAATATCACAATGGTTCAGAATTAATAGGAACTATAAAAAATCTAAAAATCATAAATAAGAACATAAAAGAATTAAGTAGATATATAACAGAAAACACAGAAAAAGAATTAGGCATAACTAAAGAAGGACTGAAGGAGTTTAAAGACATAACAATACTTAATATAAATAGAAATAGAAGATTTAATGGCAAATCTCAATCCAAGAGAAGTGGAGGAAGTCTTAAAAAACCTAGATATAACAAACGAAGAAATAAAAATGGATCAAGAAAAAGACAAGATTATAACAAAACCTACAAAAATTCCAACTAATATGTATGAATACTTAAGGCCACCACCTAATAAAAGATCTTATAACCTACCATGGAAATAACAAAGTAGAGAAATAAGTAAGTTATGAAAAGAAAAAGAAACAAAAAAATATGAACTCACAGAACACTACGAAAAAAGAATAGCTGGAAATGGAGAATTGCTAGATTTATACTGTACAAAATATGTAGATAGAACAATAGAAGAATGGGTAAATGCATCCTTAAAAGTAGGATTTAGGCAAAACCTCTTTGGGAATACATTCGGAAAATTTATAGATGTAACTTTTATAGGAGTAGTAGTAAAGTGGTGGAATGGACGAACAGGAGAACAAAGAAATAATATCAGAAAAGCCAGACCAATTGATGACAAAGGAACAGAATAAAATTTAGTACAAAGATCTTTAGGATTAAAAAATAATAATTACAAATTATGAGATAGCAAAAAGAACAAAATTTAGTGTCCATGAAAAAATAGAAAAATGTAACATATATAAAAAGAACCAAGCAAGATGGAGGTTAAGAAATTTAGAAATATGTGACATGTGTTATTTTGACAACTATACTTACGAATTCCGAGAATATTTTCAAGATGGTAATTATACAAAAGAAGAAAATAGTCCAATCTTAGACTCATTTTTTTCTAAAACTATCTGATCCATGAAGTTAAATATATACAATGCATACATAAATGAGAAAGTAAAACTAGGAACAGATACTTTAGGATATATATAACACAAATTGTGAAGAATTATAGAGATAAAGTGTGTCAAGAAGTTAGAACAACTATAAAATTCTATAAAACATATTAACAGAGAGTTTGTTGAGAAGAAGCAAGACCAAATCATTTGAGATGTAATAATAATTGCAGTTATATAAAAAGACGTAAAAATAATATGCAAGCATATAAACCAAAATACAGAAAAACTTTTAAGAGATATAAAAAACATATAAAAAATAAATCAGAATAATAAATAAAAACAAACAATATCGTATAAACCCAAAGAAATGCAATTGATGTATATGCGGAGAAGTAGGATATATATCACCAAACTGTCATAAAAGAATAAAAAAAGAAAATGTAAAATATGTTGAAGAAAGTGTAGAAATGTATAACTTAAACTATGAACCCATAAAATATGAAGAAGATTTGTCAGAAATAAGTGAAGATGATGAAATAATGGTAATGGAAGAAGATAGTGGAAGTAGTGAAGATGAAATAGATGTTAGAACCTGAATATAAAATAATAAGAAATTCCAACAAAGTTGTGAAGAAATCAAATACAGAAAGGAAAACAGTAAACAATAAACTTGTACAGAGTCGAGATTTTGAAGAATCTCTGTCCTTAAAGCAGAATTTGCCCCGTAGTGTGACGGTTACCGGCAAATCTCTTCCCAGGATACAACTGTACCTTCTCTGAAGATGCAGCACCCTTGCTTCAGAGACAACGAACTGCTGTCTGTGTGTACTCTCAGTTGACAGATATTGGACTCAGAGCAGAGGAAGAAGAAGAGGAAGACTGAAGTGAAAAAAATTTTCTGTATGACCCTGGGAGCTGATGTCTGGGTCTGGATATATAGATAAGGGTTGGACTGGAGACTGTTCAGCAGCCATTACTCTGTAACAGCAGAGTAATGGGGACTCTTCAGCTTAGTAACTGGTGAGCCATTACTCTGCTGTTACAGAGTAATGGCCTCAGTTACTAAATCTGAAAAGTCTTTTCAGTTCAGTAGGGGAAGAGGTTGTCTGGGCAAAAAAATAAAATTTTAAGCCAGACCAAACCAAACCAAACCAAACCAAGCCAAGCCAAGCCAAACCGAACCGAACCGAGCCGAGCCGAAGCCGAAGCCGAAGCCGAAGCCGAGAAAAACTTCCACCTGGGTGGAAAGACTTCAAGAACTATCTCAAACACAAACGAAAGGAGATGTCTCTTGAAGATCTAATTATCAGGTTGCGGATTGAAGAAGAGAATCGCAAGGCTGAGAGGTCCTATGGAAATCAGTCCATAGAAAAGGCTAATGTGGTGGAGCATGAACAGAAGGGCAAGAAGAGAAAGTTTCTACCACAAGCCTCCAACAAAAAACCTCTTGCAAAGAGGTTTGCTGGGAAATGCCACAAGTGTGGTAAGTTGGGGCACAAAATTTCTGAGTGTCGCAGTAAGGACAGTAATTATTCAAAATCTGGACATGTAAAAGGAAATGAAAAATCCCATGTACACATAGCTGAGAACTTGTCCACTGGTCTCTCTGACCTGGACCTCTGTGCTGTTGTTTCAGAGGTAAATCTTGTGGGGAGCAATCCTCGCGAATGGTGGTACGATACTGGGGCCACCAAGCATATCTGCTCGGACAAGGAAATGTTCACTTCCTATCAGAAGTGCAACAAAGATGAACAACTGTTCATGGGAAACTCTTCCACCTCCAAAATTGAAGGAACAGGGAAGATAGTGCTGAAAATGATTCAGGCAAAGAGCTAATACTCACAAATGTGCTGCATGTCCCAGACATTAGAAAGAACTTGATATCAGGTTCTTTGCTAAGTAAGAATGGGTTCAAAGTTGTACTTGTTTCTGATAATTTTGTACTGTCCAAGAATGGAGTATATTTGGGTAAAGGATATGTAAAGGATGGACTGTTCAAGTTTAATGTAATGACAGTCATTCCTAAAACTATTGTTCCTGCTGTTCCCAAAGTTAATGAAATAACTCCTATTGCCTATGTTGTTGAGTCTTCTTCTGTTTGGCATGAAAGACTAGGCCATGTTAATGTAAATTCTATGCGTAGATTAGTTAACATGAATTTGCTACCAAAGTTTAAGGTAGATAACTCAGAAAAATGTGAAGTTTGCACGGAGGCCAAACTCACTAAAACTCCATCACGTTCTGTAGAAAGAAACACAGAAACTCTAGGTCTCATTCACACAGATCTGTGTGACTTAAAATATGTGCAGACCAGAGGTGGCAAAAAGTACTTTGTGACTTTCATAGACGATTGCACAAAATTCTGTTATGTATATTTGTTACATAGCAAAAATGAGGCTTTGGATAAATTCAAAGAATATAAACTTGAGGTTGAGAATCAACTTGGCAAAACGATTAAAATCGTTAGAAGTGATAGAGGAGGAGAATATGATGCACCATTTAACATGTTCTGCTCGGAACATGGAATAGTTCATCAGACAACTGCTCCCTACTCACCCGAATCAAACGGTACAGCCGAGCGCAAAAACCGAACTCTAAAGGAGATGATGAATGCCTTGTTGTTGAATTCTGGCTTACCCCAAAACATGTGGGGGGAAGCGTTGCTGACTGCCAACTACATTCTCAACAAAATACCTCACAAGAAAACCGGCAAGACACCATACGAATTGTGGAAAGGTAACTTACCTTCGTATAAATACCTCAAAGTATGGGGGTGTCTAGCAAAAGTGGCAGTACCTAACCCGAAACAGGTCACCATCGGACCTAAGACGATTGATTGCATATTCATAGGCTACGCACACAACAGTAGTGCATATCGGTTCTTGGTATACAAATCGGATATACCGGATATCCATGTAAATACAATAATGGAATCAAGAAATGCTTCATTCTTTGAACACGTGTTTCCGTGCAAGGATACTACGTACCCTAAACGTACACGTAAACAAGGGACTGCAAGCACTTCAGTTGATGAACCAGAACAGGATACTGATGAGCCTAGACGAAGTAAACGGGCTAGAACATCAAAATCATTTGGTCCTGACTTTGTGACGGCCTTTCTGTTAGAGAATGAGCCCAGAACGTTCAAGGAAGCCATGTCTATGCCTGATGCTCCTATGTGGAAGGAAGCAATCAAAAGTGAAATAGACTCCATTATGCAAAATCATACATGGGAGTTAGTCGATTTGCCTTCTGGATGTAAAGCTCTAGGATGCAAATGGATTTTCAAACAAAAATTGAAACCAGATGGTTCAATAGAGAAGCATAAGGCTAGACTTGTGGTACAAGGATTTAGGCAAAAAGAGGGCCTAGATTTCTTCGATACATATTCCCCAGTTACAAGAATAACATCCATAAGAATGTTGATAGCTATTGCAGCTCTACGTAACCTGGAAATACATCAAATGGATGTTAAAACTGTATTTCTAAATGGGGACTTAGAAGAAGAAATATACATGAAACAACCTGAGGGTTACGTAGTTCCTGGACAGGAAAATAAAGTGTGCAGGCTTGTAAAATCATTGTACGGCCTGAAACAAGCTCCAAAGCAATGGCATGCAAAATTTGACAATGTTATGATGTCAAATGGTTTCAAAATAAATGAATGTGATAAATGTATCTACATCAAAGATACTCCAAATGGATACATTCTGGTCTGTCTATACGTAGACGACATGCTCATTATTGGAAGCAATAACGACATTATCAAACAAACTAAGAGCATGCTTAGTGGCAAGTTTGACATGAAAGACTTGGGAGTTGCAGATGTCATACTAGGAATCAAAGTCTCTAGGACATCTGAGGGGATTACTTTGTCTCAAGCTCATTATGCTGAGAAAGTACTTGAAAGATTCAAGAATTATTCCAATGGGACAGCAAAAAGTCCCGTCGATCCAAGTCTTCACCTGTTCAAAAATACAGGCGAAAGCATATCACAATGGAATATGCACGTGTAATTGGTAGTCTGATGTACCTAACAAATTGTACAAGACCGGACCTAGCACATTCGGTAAACGTACTGAGCCGATACACGAGTAATCCAAGACGAAGTCACTGGAAAGGAATAACAAGAGTATTGAACTACTTGCGACATACTCAGAGTTATGCGCTGCATTACACCAGATATCCAGCAGTACTGGAAGGCTACAGTGATGCCAACTGGATATCGGACTCAAAGAACTCAAAATCCACAAGTGGATATGTTTTCACACTTGGTGGTGCAGCTGTGTCATGGAAATCCTCTAAACAAACGCTATTAGCCAGATCCACCATGGAATCTGAGTTCATTGCTTTAGACAAAGCGGCAGAAGAAGCAGAATGGCTTCGCAACTTTTTAGAGGATATTCCTATGTGGGAAAAACCAGTGCCTGCCTTATGTGTACACTGTGACAGCCAATCGGCTATAGCACGGGCACTGAATTGCATGTATAATGGTAAGTCTCGTCATATCAGAAGGCGACACAAAACCATTAGACACCTGCTCTCAAATGGAGTAATCTCTATAGAATATATAAAATCGGCCGACAACCTAGCGGATCCATTTACTAAAGGTCTGTCGCGAGAGCAGGTTGTGAGATCATCAAGAGGAATGGGTTTAAAGCCTATGACGAAAGAGGATACTTGATGGAAACCCTACTTAGAAATTGGAGATCCCAAGATCTAGGTTCAAAGGGACAACTAAATCTTGTTGAATCGACGAAAGCACTGAGAGATTAACATCTCATACCCATTCTTAGGATGATAAAACAAGTGCTGCCTGCAAATAGTTAGGATAAGCTTGGCTTTTAATGATTCCCATAGCTTTGAAATAAAAGTGGGGTATAGCAGGATACTCTTTATGGGAAATCACCTTGTGAGTGTGAAATGGGGCCGTTTCTAGGAGAATGAAGAGAGGCTACATTCTCCAAGTTCACTCATGATTAACTAGGGATGTTCAAGGCCAAAATGAACACAACAAGAGAACTTAGTTCTGTGAGGAGATGAAACTGTGTGATAGTTATTGTCTAGGTTCACATGAACGCCCGGGTAGTTCAAGACATCATGATCACTACCTGGTCAAGTGAATCCGATAGCTAATTACTAAGGGTGGTTCAAAGTTGAAAAATTACTACCATTCCTGATGCAGTGATTTTCCGATTGTACTCTCAGAGTCTTTCTGTCATGTTTTTTGTTTTTTCTGTCGTGTCTGGATTACATGGTCTGGTAGTTTCCATTCATGTGGGGGATTGTTGGAATTAATTTTTGCAGTTTTCCGGGCCGGATTCCGGCAAGCTCCGGCCACCGGCGGCACCGGAAAATGAGTGGATTGCGATCCTCTCATCGAGTACTATTCCGTAGTATACTCACTTGCCAAAAACGAATTCCGTATGAATGAGAAATGTTGATCCAAAGTTGGGTACTTGAAAGGTACCAACTTAACAAATGGATAGTCCCATATCGGAAATTGGGAAAGATTGTTACTAGTATATATACTAGAAAACTGGACTAGAGGGCGTGGCCCGGAGGTTACCACTAACGTGTAGTGGAAAGAGGACTTAGCCAAAATGACAAACACACACGCGCGCCCGCGCGCGCGCGCGCCCGGCCCGGCCCGGCCCGGCTCCGGCTCCGGCCCCGGCCCCGGCCTCGGCCTCGGCCTCGGCTTCGGCTTCGGCTTCGGTTCGGTTCAGTTCGGTTCGGTTCGGTTCGGTTTGGCTTGGTTTGGTTTGGTCTGGTCTGGTCTGGTCTGGCTTAAAATTTTATTTTTTTGCCCAGACAACCTCTTCCCCTACTGAACTGAAAAGACTTTTCAGATTTAGTAACTGAGGCCATTACTCTGTAACAGCAGAGTAATGGCTCACCAGTTACTAAGCTGAAGAGTCCCCATTACTCTGATGTTACAGAGTAATGGCTGCTGAACAGTCTCCAGTCCAACCCTTATCTATATATCCAGACCCAGACATCAGCTCCCAGGGTCATACAGAAAAATTTTTTCACTTCAGTCTTCCTCTTCTTCTTCCTCTGCTCTGAGTCCAATATCTGTCAACTGACAGTACACACAGACAGCAGTTCGTTGTCTCTGAAGCAAGGGTGCTGCATCTTCAGAGAAGGTACAGTTGTATCCTGGGAAGCGATTTGCCGGTAACCGTCACACTACGGGGCAAATTCTGCTTTAAGGACAGAGATTCTTTAAAATCTCGACTCTGTACAAGTTTATTGTTTACTGTTTTCCTTTCTGTATTTGATTTCTTCACAACTTTGTTGGAATTTCTTATTATTTTATATTCAGGTTCTAACAATAGAAGAATACAAAATAAATATGATAATAGAATTAACAGAAATATGAGAACACCTAGAAAGAGAAAAAAATAATGAAGAAGTAAGGAAAAGAATGAGTTTTGACATACAAAAATATGATAAACTAAGACCAACCAAACTAGACATAAATCCTAAAGAAATATTTAAACGTCCAATATTTGAAAGAAAAAGAGAAATACCATAATAATAACTAAAAATATGCACATGGATAATAGAGATAGATGCATGTGAAGATAATTGGGGATAAGTATTAAAATTTATTGAAATAGGTAAAAAATATGAAATACTAGCCAGATATACTAGTGGATCATTCACACTGACCCATCAAAATTATCACATAAGTGAAAATGAACTATTAGCAATCTTAAAAGCTATAAAAAATTTGAATTATTCATAATACACACAAAATTCACAGTAATGACGGATAATATACAAGTAAAGAGTTGGATTCACAAAATAATAGACTCAACTATAGAAAATAAAAGATTGATAAGATGACATATGGAGTTAGCACATTATGACTTCACAATAGAAATATAAAGGAAAAATCTAACGTTTTAGCCAATTTTCTATCAAGAAGTTAGTAATTTCATTTTTCTTTCAAAAATGGAAACTAGTCGAGCAAATAGAATATGATATAGTTCTCCTCAAAGGAACCATGAAGCAAATAAAGAGAGAATTTAATCAATTATAGTAATATGCAGACTCCAAAGTCTATTCTACCAGCATGTAACTACAGAAAATATGGTGGAAAATGCTAGCGAAAAATGAGTGAGATGAGCAAACCTACTCATTCATTAAAAGAAGATGCAATAACATCTTCAAATAAGACTACATACAAATTAAGAGACATTACTCACTAAGAAATCTCTTACTAAAGTATCAAAGAAAATATATTTTTAAAATATATTGAGAAATTATGTCAAGTAACCGAGGTGAATCACTTCATCAAAACCATATCACAGCAACATATGAACAAGGTCATCATCCTACCATGTGCTAATCCAAGATCAACTATGCCACTATTCGAAAGATGACATATTTATTGCATCTATCCATCGATCCAGAGAATGTGAAGAACTTATATACTTGCCAAGAGAAATCTATAAAGCAACTAAGAGTTATTTTGGCCTCACAAATGCCTCAAACATATATGTCAGAATGTACTCAGCAATTCCTGAGTATCATGAAGAAAATGAAGAACTTTCAGCAGAACATGTTATAAAAATAAGGATGACTACCCAAGTGATTTATAGACCATTTAACATTCTACCATACAAACTTAAGGAATTTGATAAATTAATCCCATAAAGAAGGGCAATGGAATTCAGAAACATGCATTATGAATTAAAAGACACAATGTCAAGAGACAACAACATATGGATCAATGATAGTCTAGATCCAGAGAAAATAGTAATGTATAGTATAGCAAAAATAAAACAGCTATAAGATAAACGTGCATTGTTCGACAGATGGTACCAGATACTATCTACAGGAGCAATGATGATGACAGAATAGACCGCTGGATACTATTGTAGCTTGATGAAGACAGAGCATCAACATAAATGTGGAGCATGTGAAAATATTGGTTAGGAGGAATCTCTTTTCTAGAATAGTCCAAAAAGTAATCAGAGCAATTATTGAAGGCTGATGTAACCAGTGACATATTATTGGACATATGATGTAAGTAGTGATGCATGTAAACTTGTTGTAAGCTGATCCCTTGGTCTATAAAAGGGTAGTTGAGTAGCGAAGATGGCAGACTATCTAATAGAGAGAAATTCCATATAATCTTGTAAGGAGAGCTCGGTCTGTAAAAAGTTTGAAGGAAATAAAAGATTATCTTTCCATTAGTTCTAGCATATGTCGGTTCTTGTAGAAAATAATGTATGAATAACTAAATCTCTTTCACTTAGGAAGAGTTTTGTAAGGCTCTGCTTGAAGAATCTTGCAAAAAAACCCATTTGTAACCTTTTATAGTTAGGTTGTACACCTGGTAGCAGAAAACGAGTTAGGTTGTGCTTGCATGTACCGAAGTGATACTACTTGTTCCAGACATATCTCTTGGATGAAGCTCTCTTGAAGAGCATAGTATTCTTGAGATGAGAGGAATGTAAAAAGAGCACTGAAATCAGGGTGCATAGCAGATGTATTTTATCCACTGGTACAGAGTAGCTAGCTCAAAAAAGCCTAACCAGGTCGGAAGCAAGATGGGTCATTTTGTTATGATTTTTTGGTATCCTTAGAAACCTCTCCATACTCCTAATTTTATTCTTAATGTTTTAAATCACAAAATCACTAAAAACAAGAATGGATAATAACAGTTTAAGTATTGCTTCAGAAATTTATGAATTAATGACTAACTATTAAGGAAGTGATAGAATGTGGGTATTTGATGAGTATAAATTTTTTTCTTTAGTGTACAGCGAGTAATAATTATTACGATAAATCAAATTAATCCTAGAGAAACTAGTAATATAAGTGTTCAAATAATTGATGGCTTAACTTTTTACGAAAGATCTTTATTATTTTATGAAAATGGAGAATTTAGTAACTATATCTGCATTCCTACAACAACATCTAGAAAATTTCTAGAAGAAAACAAACATATTGAGGAAGAAAATGAACATATGGAAGAACTCGAAAAATTCTTACATGATAGTGAAGTATCAGAAACAGAATTAGAGGCCATGAGAAATTTTGAAGTTATGCTTGATTACTTTAATATTTTTGAGATTGATAGTGCACATTATTTTTGAGAATATTATTTTACAGAAGGATATCATCTTTGAAGTTTTTTTATGTTATGTTTATTTCTCTTCATAGGTAATAACTATAATTTCACACATTTCACACTTCGCATCTAGGAGGTATCAGAGCCGATTCAGAGTAAGTAAATTTTACTTAATTTCTACATTTTTTCCACAAATTAAACACTAATTCATAACCTGCAGAATAATAAACGAAAGATTTAACATAAAAATAGAAATTATCATATAACCGAAAAACATTTGGAATTTAATAAAAGGTCACACAATCTATAGAAAATATTATAGAAAAAGTATTATAAAGATTTAAGGCTAAATTTAAAAAAACCCCACTGAAGTATTGGCCGTTTAAAAAAAACCCCACTAAACTTTTTTTTAAAAAACCGCACTCAACTACAGTTTAAAAAAACCCACAATGACGGAGTTTACTTCCGTTAGGTTTTTTGTCACGTGCGTCACATGTCACCTTTTTTGGACGAAAATGCCCACATATCAGGTACACTAGATCTCCAAGAAAAGCGTGCACCGATCAATGGTCCAGACCTCTTCAAAGTATGATTTATTTATTTTAATTCTTTTTATTAATTTTTAAATCAGATTAATTAATTAAAAATTCTGAAAAATGATAAAAAATTAGAGTTAATTAATTTTAAAATTAAAATATTATTATAAATTCGGGAAATTATGAAAATATTCCAAAAAATTCAAATTTTAATCATAAATTTAAATTTTATCTAAAATTTTCAAAAATGATTAAAAATTCAAATTTTAATTATAAAAATAGGAAATTTTGATTTATAATGTTGAGAAAAATGATTAAAAATTGGAAAAATTTTGAAACATTCTAGAAAAATCAGGAAAAATTCTAGAAGCTCTAAAAAGATGCAACTACTTCCAAAAGCTCACTTTATGGTGTTGATTATGCATATACTAGTAATCTGCACGTGTGATGCACGTTTTTTCCCTTTAAGCTCATTCGATCTTTCTCAAATTATCCCTAAGGAAAATGCCAACCTATCAAAAGTAATTTTAAATTCGGAAGAATATAAAAATATTCCAAAAAATAATTAGAAATTTAGAATAATTAATTAAAGATTTAGAAAATAAATTATAAAAATAAAAATACATATATGTAAAATTTTGAAAATGATTAAAAATAAAAAAATAGGAAAAATCTAGAAAAATCTGAAAAACCTTCCAAAAAATTTAGAATAATGAATTAAAAATTAGAAAAAACTCTAAATAAATAGAAAAACCAGGAAAAAATCATAGAAGTTCTACAAAGATGCGGCTACTTCCAAACCCTTAGTTTATGGTGTTGATTCTTATATACTAGTAATATGTATATGTCACACTTTTTTTTCTTTAAGCTAATTTTTTTCAAAAATTAACTTTAATATTTGCATATTTTAAATTTCAGTTTAATTAATTAAAAATTCCAAAACATAATTAAAATTTTGGATTAATTAATTTTAAAAAATAAAAAATAATTACAAATTCTAAATATAAGAAAATACTCCGAAAAATGATTAAAAAGTTTTTAAAAATTATTTGAAAAAATTAATTTAAAATGGGAAATTGATTTTTAAAAAGTTAAAAATAATTAAAATGTATAGTGAAAATCTCAAAAATTTCTTAAAATACTAAATAAAATCAGAAAAATCCAGGAAAACTTGAAAATTTTACTAGAAGTTTTATAAAGATATAAATACTTTCAAAAGCTTAAAAAAGCATGTTGATCTTTCAGAATTTAAAAATTTTTTTGGATCAATTCGAACAAATTCTAATAGGTCAACGTGTTTTTTTGAACTTTTGAAAGTATTTGTAATTTTTCAAGTTTTTCTGGATTTTTCGGATTTTATTTCAGAATTTTAAGATTTTTTTTCAGATTTTCACTATTTCCCCTAATTTTAATAATTTTTTAATCTTTAAAAATCAATTTCCCAATTTTTAAATTAATTTTTTGTTTTTAAAAATAATTCTTGTATTTTTTATCACTTTTTTAAATGTTTTAATATTTTTTGAATTTATAATCTCTAATATTATATTGGGAGAGTTTTTATTTGTAGACAACCTGTGATTTGTATGCATTCAACCTCAATTAAATCTACTCCACACAATTAGATCAGATCTAATTCTAATATAACTAAATCTCTCAATTAAATCTACACCACACAATTAGATCTAACCCTAATCTAACTAAATCTAAACCATACATTTTGGCAACTTTGGTAAAAAAAAGATTAATATTTTGGCAACTTTGGTAAATTTTAGGTATAAGTAATTGGAAGAACATACTATTTACAATTGAGTAATCCCTACTATTTTAATGGGAGTGTTGGGTTTGTAACAAACAAACCATAACTTTGTAACTATATAAACACGTATAATACACGTACAAACTATATCCAACAAATATAAATGTGCATCGCACGTATAGCCCAAATCAAAACATTCAAATATAAACTATTTTTAACTTATTCAATAAATATTCATTTAATTTAATGACTTTACTTTTTTAGACGTGCATTGCACGTACATTATACTAGTAACTTATTAGTTAGATTCCAATCCCAGATTAAATGAAAGTTTTTAAATTAATTATTCCAAAATTTTAATTATATTTTGTAATTTTTAATTAATTAATCCGAAATTAAAAATTTTCACATAGTAAGGATGATTTATGAAAGAATGAGCATAAAGAATAAAAATAACATCACATGTGCAAATTACTAGAATATGAAGAATTAACACCATAAACTGAGCGTTTGGAAGTATTTGCGTCTCTGTTGAACTTCTATGAATTTTTTCATGAACTTCTAGGAATTTTTCCATGTTTTTCTAGTTTTTACCTATTTTTTAAAATTTTTAATTATTTTTAATTATTTTTTAAAATTTTAAATAAAATTTCCCTATTTTAATAATTGACTTTTGTAGTTTTAATTAATTGTTTTAACTATTTTTAACTTTTAATCATTTATTCAAAATTTTAATTCAAAATTCCTTATTTTAATATTCAATTTTTTATTTTTAGTTAATTGTTATAAATTTTTTGGAATTTTATATTTTACAGAATTATTAATTATTTTTTACATGTGGGGATTTTCTTTAGGGATAATTTGTGAGAAAATGAGCTGAAGGGAAAAATCGTGCATTACACGTGCATATTACTAATAGATGAAGAATCGACACCATAAAGTGAGCTTTTGGAAGTAGTTGCACCTTTATACAGCTTCTATGATTTTTTTTCGCAGATTTTCTAAAATTTTTTAAATTTTTTTCAATTTAATCATTTTTCAAAATTATAAATCAGAATTTCCTATTTTTATCATTAACTTTTGAATTTTTATTTAAGTATTCTAAATTTCTCAATATTTTTTAAAAAATTAAATTTGTAATCAGTTTTGAAAATTTTAAATCAAAAATTTCAATTTTAATAATTTATTTTTTGAATTTTTAATTAATTGTTCTAAATTTCTAATTATTTTTGGAATATTTTCATATTTTTTCAAATTTATAATATTTTTATATTTTTTAAATTAATTAATTAGATTTTTTTTTAGAATTTTTAATTATTTAATCTGATTTAAAAATTAATTAAAATAATAAAATTAATAAATCATACTTTCAAGAGATCTGGACCGTTGATCGATCTTGCAAGCTTTTCTTGAAAATCCAGCGAACTTGGTTGGTGGGCAATTTCGTCCAAAAAAAATTCACGTGTGATGTACTTGACAAAAAACCTAACAGAAGTAAACTCTGTCGTTATGGATTTTTTTAAACAGCCGTTGAGTGCGGGTTTATTTTTTTTTTAAAAAATGTTTCCTTGGGGTTTTTAAAAATAACCGATACCTCATTGGGGTTTTTTTAAATTTAGCCAAGATTTAATTACAAACTATTTCATAAGTGAAATTATTTTCAAATAGTTTTGACAAATATTATTTAAAAACCAGGTCAGGTTGATAATTAGCTCTCTCTAGTGTCCCCACTTAACATCCCTTCGTCTTTACTGAACCAAACAAGAACACCACTTAAATACAACAACTTGACTGTACCATTTCATCGTTCCAATCCCTTTCATTGCATTGCATGTTTTATCTCGGTCACTACACATTCACCATTGCAAGAATTTTGTCGATATTTTCTATTTTCATTTTAAGCCATTCTCCAAGGTAAATCCTCGAAAAAGTTTGTTTCTAGTACGAAAAGATAACATAGTTACTCTAGGACGAAAAAGTTTATAAATGTCCTTGCCGTTGGGAACGAATTTTCTTTGAAAATTTTGAACTAACTCGCTGTTCTCAACAGCAAGTCTAGTATAAATGTCCTCGCCCTTGGGAATATCGAGTCTTCTTTGAAAATTTTGAACTAAAAATTAGCACTAAATACATTGTTTCTCAATAGCGAGAATGAAACAACAAAACTCGTCGTTGGGAATACCGACTTTAGTTGTTGAGCCTATAAGTGTAAATATTTTGGTAATTGTTATCTTCTCTAATATTTTCCAAAAGTGTCTTATAAAAAAATTATTTCTTTGACATTATGTATTTAGTAATATAAAATAGCACACAAAAATTAGTTCAATTAATAATTTTTTTACTAATTTTTACGATGGTAACTGTCGTTGCGTCACATTATATAATTGAGTTCTGTATGGGCCCCACAGCCCTCGAGTGTAGGAGCCTGGACAAAAACTCACTCACTGTCGAGGGCCCACACCCGCTTTAGGACCCACTCCCCCAATAGAAATTATCTTAATAATAAAAAAATGACAATATTAAATATAATATGTAAAAGTGATGGGTCCTACAACCGCCACTCAGAGGCTGAGGCTGCTGAGCGGGAATCTGAAGGAATCTTTAAGCAGTGTGGGGGCCCAGTATTTTGGAAGATACGATCTGGATTTGCTCAGAATCAGAATCAGAATCTTAACAGCTCCTTCTTCGCTTAAATAATCCCAACTCAACGTTTAAATACGCCCCCTAATAATCTTTAAATATATTGGACTCTGTACCTTAAAACAGGATTATTTATTTATTTATTTTTTTTCCAAGGAAATGGAATTACATCAAAAAAAGGAAATGGAATCATTTGATTGGAGGGGAATGAACGATTGATTTAAAAAATGTGTGATGCATGTGCTTTATCATCATTTTTTAAAGGATGATTAGGATGTGGTGATTAGTTTTATGAGTTTTTTTGGTTCACGGGAATGGAAGGTTTCATTTTGGGAATGGCTAAATTTGAAAAAAAAACTTCTTGACCTATCCATTTATGCAGAAAAATTCACTGAAATTTTTTTTGTGTAAAAAATTATACTTAAGTATAATTACAAGAAATTCCCATGAAGAATATTTTTTAAAAAATCACATATAACTTTTCTGCTTATATTAGATAACCTCATTCATTTTTGTAAGTTGGTTCAGAAAATAACAATGCATATTTCTCATTATTTTCAAAAAACCTCACTCAACTTTAGCAGAAAGCTCATGCCGTCAGAGTGGATTTTTAGAGGCTAAATTTGAAAAAAAAAAACTTGGACTATGGCCTTTATGCAGAAAACCCCCATGACCTTTTTTTTTTATAAAACTCTACTGAACTATTATTGCAAAAATCACCCCGCCAGCGTGAGACTTTCTGCTAAAGTTGAGGGAGGTTTTTGACAATAATGAAAAAGATATATGATGTTTTTTGAACCAACTTGTAAAGATGAATGAGGTGATCTGATTCAAGTATAAAAGTTAGATGTGGTTTTTTGAAATACTTTGGAGGGGGTTTTAGCAGCAAAGGGGGGGGGGGGGGGGGGGGGTCTGCATAAAAAAAAAGGTCAGAGAGATTTTCTGCATAAAGGCCATAGTTCAAGGGTTTTTTTTTCCTTTTCAAATTTAGCCTTTTTTAGAATACATAAAGGAGATAGTTCAAGAGGTTTTTTCCCCTCCAAATATAGCCTTTTTGGAATGTAAGTAGATTTTGGTGTTAACGTTGAAGTTAGAGCATCTGTAGTCGTTGAAAGTCAAAATTTAGGTATTTGACAAATATAAATAGAAAATTTTGAAATAAGATGTAGTCGTTTAAACCCAAAATTTGGCTTTTCATCCTAAAAAGAATACGAACGGACGATCATTCCTTGTTGGAGCAATTTTTTTTAATATTAGAAATAATGGACGAGATATTATACCCGTCCGAGAGCATACAAATTTGAATTAAAGAGTGAATGGACCCATAATTTGGACTATAAGCCTAAATGTATAGGATTTTTAAAAGATGGAGAATGAATGGGCTCGGACCATGTATGATCTTCCTTCCAGTTGGACTTTTTAAAAAAAATTATCAAACAATCGGATTTTTTTTAATATCATATCCCGTTCGATCCGTTTAAGTAAAAAATAATAATAAAATTGCTATCGGACGAGATATGATATTTCGATTGTCAAATTTGGGCTTTTGCCATTTTGTCTCTCAAATTTAGTCAGTGACTATTCAACTCAAACTCAAAAATTGAAAATATGGCCAACGACTGCAACATGTTTATGGCCAAAATTTACAAAATTTGGAAATTTTGCCAAGGACTACTAATGCTCTTAGGTTGGCTATATTGGGTTTAAAAATATACAACTTATGATGTTATATTGCTTACCAAAACTAATTTGTTGTTTTTTTTTTTTAGGGAAAAGGTAGAATAAGGCCACCCTGTTTCATTAATAAGAAATTAACAAAAAAACCCCAGCATACTGGGGCAAGTTACAACCTAAAGACAGAAAAAAAAAACATGAAGCGAAATGACCAGTACATATAATCAGCTCTCACACTAAACTACGAGGACCAACTAATTGTATGTCCCTCAAGCAAGCTTCGAGCACCCACCTCTACGGCACGCGCCCACCCACCTGAAGTGAATCATGTGGGATTTGAAAATTGCCGCTCTCCTCCTTCTATCTCACCAACGCAACTTCACACATGGCCCAATCGGAGTCGCACCCAAAAGGAGAGCCGTGGAGAGGGTACTCACCTCTATCACGCTATAGCTCTCATCAGCAATTTCTTACCAAACAAAACACTCGGTCACCCTAACCACGAACACCGACAAAGAGAGAGCCGTGAAGAGGATACCTTCGCCTCTCACACACATCTACTCTCTCTAGTGATTTCTCACAAACACTAACATACACCAGCACAGAATAGGGAGAAGCAACATCTTTACTCTCTCACTCTCTCACTCTCTCACTCTCTCTCTCACGCAAAATCCGAAACAACCACAACTAACAGAAGCATCACCTTCCCCTCTCGCCCCTACGGGCGATGAACGTTGTAGATTGCAAGTTTATTGATGAGGGCGTAGTGGCGGCGCTGTTGCGAAACCTGTGGCCGTTGATTAACGGGTGTCAAATTCAGGGTACGACTACCCCACTACCGAACAAAAATAGATACATCTCCATCTCAACAATTTCTATAGGACACCTCATGGGGGGACCCTGTCTGCGGGCCCAAGCCCCACCTTGTGCTGTAAAGGTGCGCACCTATGGGGGGACCCCGTCTTCGGGCCCTAGCCCCGTAACCGTGCAACACCGATCCCAAGCACCTCATCGACTCTCCCCACACAAACAATAACCAGATCAAACCCGCTGCCGTCTCTAACTCCGGTATTATCGTGGACGTCGCACATTATGGAGAGACCCCATCTCGGGCCCAAGTCCCACAATTATGTAATACAACACATTCCACACCTCTCACACCAAAACCAACACGAACAAACAACCTGGCCCCACGGGCCCCATACCGAACCACCGACGAGGTGGGTAAACGAGCTAGGTCGGCGTCGTCCTCGGCCAGAGCCAGAGCCACGGTGACCAAGCCCAGATCTGGTGGGCGCAGTGAAGGGAGGGGGGGGGGGTAGGTGGTGCATCTCGCCCTCGGCCAAAGCCACGGCGATCGCAACCACCCCAGAACTTCCGGCGCTCGCCCAACCAGTCGCGGGAGGAGGCTATAGTCGCTCCGCGAACTGAGGCAGCGTCGTGGCACACTGGGGAGGCTCGATGGTCCCTCCGTTGTCCGTGAAGGCACACCGGAGCGGCGGCGACACACAGCCGCCGCCTATCTGTTGCATGAAGACACGAACGGAGAAGGGGCAACTTCTCCTCGTGACGCGACTGGAGAGGAACTCGTCGCCGCATTGGATTGTTGTGTGTGTGTAGGGGGGGGGGGGAGCGCTGCCCCTAATATTATAGATCTAGGGTTTTTCTCTCTCTCAAGGGGGGAGTCAGTTGCTCTGCTTATATTGGCGTGCACATTATTCATCAGGTTGATGATGGTACCCGTTGTAAAAATATGCTCCTGAATTATTAAATCAGCTAGTCATCTCGTGTGTACCAGTTCGATGGTAACCTTCAGTGTTCTTCATCGTGCTTCTTAGGTGGTGCATTCTTCTTCCGTGAACATATTATCATGAGATTTTAGCCTTGTAAATCTTAATGAGCTTTATAAGGTATCCTTCTCACAAGAATTTCCTGAGAGAGCACAGAGGCGAATGTATCCTTCTCACGGATCTCTCTTTAACTGTGATTTTGTTTGGGGTGAGTGATTATATTGTTTGCGAGTTTCGACAGCCACAACCATCGAGACAGTGCCATCCCCCTCATCACCGACCCGAATAACTACAATTCAACCGTCGTGGCGAGAGATGAGGGTGATTCTTCAACAACTGTGGTTTGATTTGAGTTTTTGGTTGTGAAAGGAAGAGAGAGAGAGTGAGAGGATGTTGCTCTTCACTACTCTCATTTGGTGTGTATCTGAGTGTGTGAGAAATTGCCTAAGAGAGCATGTACGTGAAAGGCGAAGGTATCCTCCTCACGGCTCTCTCTTTGGCTGTGATTTCAGTTGGAATGTGTGAGAGTACTGTTTACGTGTTTGCGGGAGGAGAGGAGAAAGGCTTGGGTCGGCAAATGTCAAAATCCCGCCTGACTAGCTTCAAATTGGTGTGCGCCTGCTGTGGAAGTAGGGCACAAAGCTATATTGACGTACTGACAATTATAAGGGGCCGAGTACTATGATTGGATCCAAGTTAGGATCCATTACAGTTATAGAGGAGATGCATCGGTTGGACCCACCCCACCCTCTTTGATAGTGTTGATGACTATCGGTTTGTCGACCCATCCTTCAGAGTTTGTTAGAGGGATCTCTTGTTGTCTGTACGGATCATGTTGCTTTATGTTTTATTTTCTGCTCGTAGTTTGTACTTTGACCCAGTACTTTGGGTTTATTTTGTTAATATTTAATTAATGAAATAGGGTGACTATATTCCGCCCTTTTTCTTTAAAAAAAATAAAAATCTTCATGAGCTTTAAAGCGACTAGAAATTTTCGGTTATTTTGTTTCCTGTATCGGTAGCAGGCTGCAATTGTGCAACTGATTGTCAGTTGCTTAAAGATTGACACTGTTTAATTCGTAACTACTGCAATTAATTTAGCAAAGTGCCTGCAATTCAAGTTCCTGAAAACTGTAATGACTAATAAATGATCACATAAACGAAAGATTGCGATCCATAACTAACTTCAAACCCATCCCCAAAGTTAGTTTCAAACAGTTCAAACCTGCGCATCATCTCTTCTCCATTCATTCATCAATCATGAGTGTCCTTGGTCAATCAATACACTACTTCAATTCTCACGGCTAAAAGCCAGTGTACGTGGAGTTGTGTAACTCCACAGCCTGCTCGCTTTGTAACAAAGAAAAGCTCCCCTTTCAACTTCCCCTCATGTCTCCGATCTGCACGACACTTTCTTGGTCTATCCAAAGCTGAAGACAAACTCAGGTAGAGAATGCTTCTCATAGCAAACAAGTGATGCATACAGTCGTGAGAGAGAACAATTAAGATATATACCAACAACAAACATTACTAATTGCTCGGTCATTAGTATCTTTCTTGGATCGTGTGTGCATCCTTTGTCGCTAAGCTAAGCATACGGAATATTCACATGTTTCCTTCGGCTCTTACCACTACATGCCAAGTTAACAAAGAACCTTACTACTCCACAATGTTTGCAATCAAAATAGTCCAACAAATTCTACCATAAAGTGAGCCCCAAATCTTGCAAACGATTTGTTATGATATGATATCATTGTACTAATGTCGTATCCTGCTAAATTCAGATGATACTTTTGGATCTGAGGCCTAGAGTTTACTGGGAGTTCCAATCAGAGTCCCTTCAATTAGGTTTTCTTCAAAAGCTTTAGATCCAATATACATGATTAATGATTTGCTCACTTACTGCGTGCATTTGAAGTTTTGAACCATTCAGAAAAGCAACTTATTAAAAGCATGTACAAACTTCATGGTTCTTCATCATGTTTGAACTAAACTGTTGTTTAAACTGCTTGCATTCACCGAAAATCTTTAAGTCAGCCCGCCTTTTTCTACCGACTAAAATCCGCTGAGGATGAAGTCGGTAACAGCTTGGGAAAATTTAGAAGAACGAGAAGACAATCCTTTAATACGCAATTTATACTTTTATGGTAGTCCAACTAACAGGCATCAGAACAACCTTGAGAGTACATAATCAGCAAATTGCAACTTAATTATGAGGCTAGACAATCACTACCACACTGGCAATTGCTCGATAAAAGATCACATCAGATTTGTCGTTTGGGCAACTATCATACAAGTAAACTGCCCTTTCGTTACCTAACCTAATGAAACCAACATTGAATTAACTGTAACTAACTATGATACTTTGGCCCAGTACTCTGAGTTTGTTTTATTAAACTCTTATTCATGAAACAGGATGGCCAGATTCCACCTTTTCCTTCAAAAAAATAAAAAAAAATTAACTGATGATACATGGAACCGTCCGCCTCAATTTGCTTTTAACCTAGACTAGTATTTTGCACGTGCGATGCATGTCTTAATAAATAAGTTGGAGTTTCCGTGCAATGCACGCTTTAAGATACATGTAAATTAGAGTTGTCCGTGCGATACATGTTTTAATAAATATATTATTTAAAAAGTAAATCTCTACTATTATAATGGGAGAAGGCCTTAGTGGTATTTGTCATTATTTTTTTTTTTTTTTTAATTCTGTCATTTTGAAGCCAGCTCACTTTGGTAAATATTTTCGAAAGTGGACCAGTTTGGTAAATAGTTTCGAAAGTTGATCGGTTTGGAAATTATTTTCCTTTTTTTTCTTTTTCCTTCTTCCTCCACGTGCATCGCACGTGCATATTTTCGAAATGGACCAGTTTGGTAAATATTTTCGAAAGTGAATCAGTTTGGAAATTATTTTCCTTTTTTTTCCTTTTTCCTTCTTCCTCCACGTGCATCGCACGTGCATGATACTAGTAAAGAATATAATGGGAGAGTTGGAGTTGCACGTGCTATGCACGTGTTTGTTTTGTTACAAATGATGTTTGTTTGGTAACAAACTCTCCCATTAAAATAGAGCTGGACACTCCTTTCTTATTTTTTGCACAAAAATGGCACAGTACTAGTTTTGCAAAATAAAACATAAATCAAGTGAGGCAGGTCATATTCCCTTTGTTTTTTTTTTCTTTTTCCCAATTATCAAAACCTAAAATTAAGATAGGCCTAAGAAGAGTCTTTTTAACTAGCCCAATCCACCTAAACTCTCAAGTATTGCTTCATTCACTGGTTGGGTAACGGCCCATACAGGCAAGTATGATAGCCCACAGCTCAAGCTGAAACACAGCCCAAAAATCCGTATAATATCAAGAAGCCTGACAGAGCTTGCAAACAATAATCATATGCCTTCAAGCAGGGTGAATAAAGGCAGTTTGTTTCTCTTTCTATCAAATTCATGGTATCAGACCTATCGATTCTGCGAAATTGGCATTTGTTTTCTGTACATTTACGTGGACAGATAGGCCCGATACCAATGGTGCCAAACAAATAAACACCAGTGAGCAGGGCCGGCCCTGAACTTGTGCGATCTGTGCGACCGCACATGACCCACTAATCAGGAGGCCCCCGTTGATGCAAGCAATCGCAACTCAATTCTTGAATAATCAAACAATAAAGTCTCCTTTATTGAATTGAAAGAATCAACCAATTACACAGGAATTTTGGGAATGAGAAGAGAAGAAGAAGAAGAGGGAAGAACGAGGAAGATTCTTGAAGAAGAAGACACAAAAGTTTGTTACAATTTTCTATGCCTTTCTTTCCCTTAATTCTGTCTATTTATACAATCAGATTTTAACACTCAATCTTTACTGTTCATTTGGCGCCAGTCTCTTTCCTCAAATCATGTTTGTCCATTTATTCACCCGTGCATGACCCGTGCTTCATTTACCCAGTACATAGTCTTTCAAGTGTGCTGGTTGAGCTCTGATCCTCTTCACCTTCAATGTATCAGATGTATCAATCTGTGCATGTTTCGCAATGACTGCAGCCTCTGCTTCTTCATTCTCTACTTCATCTTCAACCTCCACCAACTGCGTCTTCGCATTAATACCATCCCTTAATGAAAGAACCTTGCCCTCACGGTTCAATTGGGGAAAAGAATTCATGATCACTGCTGCATTCTCCTAGCTATCTTCCTCTGCATCCAATCCTTCCCACCTGATCCACAATTGCTCTTCACTCACAGAACCCCTTTTAATTGTTCTTCTGCCTAGAATTGAACTGGGCTAGAAATACACACAATTGTCCCTCTGGATTGCACGTAAATCTGGGGCCAGCCCTTCAGGGATTTTACCATAAAACTTCTTCAAAAGAGACACATGAAACACAGGGTGGATTTTGGCATCTGCAGGTAGTTGCAGCTTATAAGCTACCTTTCCTATTATCTTTATAACTAGATAAGGGCCATAATACCTTTTCGCTAGCTTCTGACAATTCCTCTGCGCCACAGACTGCTAGGGATAGGATTGAAGCTTAACATATACCAAATCACCTTCTTTGAATTCCTTTTCATTTCTATGTGCATATGTTTTGTTCTTCATCCTTACTTGGGCTTGGAGCAGATTTTGTTTCAACTTGTTAAGTATCTCATGTCGTATACTCAGATCCAAGTCGACTGCAGCATTGGTTGCACAACCAGGTATATAATCAGGTAACTTCGGAGCTTTTCTTCCATACATAATTTCGAAGAGACTCATGCCTACTGCAGAATGCCAAGAGGTGTTGTACCAATACTCTGCAGGTGGTAAAAACTTCACCCATCTCCTTGGTTCCTCATGCACAAATGCCCTTAAATACTGCTCAATGCATCCATTCACTACCTCAGATTGGCCATCTGTTTGTGGATGGTAGGATGTGCTTGTCTTCAAGCTTGTGCCCTGTATCTTAAACAACTCCCTCCAAAAATTGCTCAAGAATATGGGATCTCTATCTGAGATTATGGACTTCGGTATCCCATGAAGTTTTATTATATCTATTGCAAAGGCCTCAGCTACCTTAATCGCAATGAAGTTGTGAACAGGTGGTACAAAATGACTACCCTTTGACAATCTATCCACAACCACCATAATAGCTGTCTTCCCTTGAGAATTTGGCAACCCAATCACAAAATCCATAGTCAAGTGTTCTCATATTTGGTCAGGTATAGGTAGTGGCTGTAGTAAACCCCCTGGCTTAGTTGATTCATACTTGGTCTCTTGACAGACCCTACATTTTCTGATAAAGTCATTTATATCTTTGTGCATATTCTTCCAATAAAAGGACTCTCTCACCCCTGCTATGGTCTCTGCAACCCCTGCATGACCTCCAATTGGCGTGGAGTGCCACTCAAATAAAATCTCTGCCTGCAATCACTAAGTAAAGGGTCTGGCAGCTGGATTAATTTTAAGTTCCTCAATAATTGCATTGCATTCATCATCCTTCAAAAGCTCCTCTTTAAGTCTATCTAATATCACCAGCCTTGGCTTGGACATTACAGACTTCATTTGCTGATACTCAGGTTCATGCCTCCTTGACAAACCATCCGCAACTGAATTAAGCTTCCCTGGCTTGTACAAGATTTTAAAATCATACCCCGCCAACTTAGAAATCCATTTTTGTTGCTCAGGAGTTTGTATCACTTGGCTCACCATATGATGAAGACTTTGTTGATCTGTGTGAATGATGAACTCTCTTCCCAACAAATACTGCCTCCATTTCTTGATCGCCTCTGTTATAGCATACATATCTCGCACATAAGTAGATGCAGCCCGCATCCTTGGACTCATCTTCTTACTAAAGAATGCTAACAGATGTCCATCTTGCTGCAAAACTGCTCCAATCCCTTACCTGAAGCATCAGTTTCCACAATAAACTGTTTTGAAAAATCAGGCAGTGCTAACACTGGGGTATGCTGCATAGCAAGTTTGAGATTTTGGAAGGCCTTCTCCGCCTCTTCTGACAAAACAAAAGCATCCTTTTGCAGTAAATCAGTAAGTGCAGTTGTGATAGAGGCATATCCCTTTACAAATCTTCTATAATAGCCAGTTAGCCCTAAAAATGCTCTCAATTGCTTCACATTATGTAGTCAAGGCCATTCCTGCACAGTCTTAATCTTTGTGTCAGATGCCTTAATCCCCTCCATTGAAATCTCATGCCCCAAATACTCCATTTACTGCCTCCCAAATGCACATTTACTTTTCTTCACATAAAATAAATTTTGCTCCAATATACACAAAACCATTGACAAATGGTGCAAATGAAAATCTCAATCCCTACTATATATCAATATATCATCAAAGAAAACTAGCACAAATTTAGGCTTGAATATCGCATTCATTGCAGCTTGGAAAGTAGAGGGTGCATTTGTGAGGCTGAAAGGCATAACCAACCTCGTGAATTCTAAATGCAGTCTTATCCACATCGGCAGCTTGGACTCTGATTTGGTGATAACCGGCTCTTAGATCAAGCTTGATAAAGTATTGTGCCCCATACAGTTCATCAAACAGCTCTTCTGCAGTTGGTATTGGGAATTTATCTCTTATAATTATAGTGTTCAAAGCTCTATAATCTACGCAAAATCTCCATGTGCCATCCTTCTTTTTTACTAAAAGAACTGGTGACGAGAAAGGGCTCTTGCTGTGCCTTATAATGCCTTGCTCCAACATTTTTGCCACTTGTTTTTCTATTTCTTCCTTTTGAAAATGTGGGTATTTATATGGTTTGATGTTTGTAGGGGGAACTCCAGGTAGCAAATGGATTGGATGATCACAATCTCTGGGAGGTGGAAGGCCTATAACCTCATCAAATAAAGATGGATACTGTTGGAGTAATTTTTCAACATCACTATGAATGGGCTAATCTTCTTCTTCTTCTTGTAGTACCAAGTGGTAGTACTGGCCTATAGCATCAGTATTCACTTCCCTTCGTAATGTTGTTAGTTGCATTTGTTGTGGACTCAACTCATCCCCTCCCTGCAGCTTCACCTTTGATCATTGTAAGTATACTCCATAGTCATGTCTGCGTAGTCAAATAGCACCTTACCCAACAATTTCAACCATTGCACTCCCAAGTCAATATCAGCGCCATATATGGGTAGTACATACAAATCAATTGTGAATGAGTTGCCTTGTATTGTAACTGGTAACCCTGTACATTTTCCTTCGCAATGCAAAACCTGACCATTTCCTACCCTCACACTAAAGTTAGTAGATAGCTGCACAGGTATGTTCAAGAATTTAACCAATCTTGCCTGAATGAAGTTGTTAGTACTACCCGAATCTATAAAGATTTGCACAGGAGTTGCGGCAACAAGACCTGGAACTCGTAAGGTTCTTAATGAGTCTTGACCTGCAAAAGCTTGGAATGAAATTTATGGTGCACATGTATCATTTCCAAGACCATCAACTTGAGTAAAATCAATCAACTGCTTGGCCATCCTGCTCTACTCCCTTGATCAAACTGCTCATCTTCATCTAATAACAACATGAAAATTTGCTTTTTGCATCAATGACCTGGTATATATTTCTCATCGCAATTGAAACACAACCCTGTTACTTTTCTCATAGCCCATTCAGCTGGGGGTATTCTTTTAACAGCTATCTTTGATGATAGCGGAGTCTGTGATGGGATAGAAGCTGCTGTAGTTGTAAGTGTTGGTAGTAAGAGCGGAAGATTACTAGGTAAGGGTTGCCATGGCGGTCTATAATTGCTACTTTTATTCCACATTAGCCTCCTATCAATAAACTTTTCTTCTTGCAATCTAGCCAACCCAATTGCATCCGATAACGAAGCTGGTTTATGGGCTAACACTTCACGTCTTATATCGGGCTTCAACCCTGAGATATAGTTACTCATAATGTGTGCTTGTGATAAACCACTAGTCTTGTTCATCAACATATCAAATTGATCTTGATACTCTTGCTAACGACGTAGTTTGTGTCAATTTAAACAGCTGACCAGTGTGATTGACATAGGGAGACACCAAATCTCACATCGATCTCCTTAACAAACACCATTGTTGAACTTATACTGAAACCATGCTAGCGCTTTCCCTTCCATATAAAAGGATACTAGATTCAATTTCTGCTCATTAGGTGTTTGATGATAAGCGCAAAATTGATTAGCCTTAAAAAGCCATCCCATCGGATTGCTGCCATCAAACATAGGAAAATCCAATTTAAGATTCTGAACAAGTTTGTGTGATTATGAGCAACATTAGAATTCCTTACAGTGATCGAATTTTCTATCGAGTTATTTTCCGACGACAGTGCTCTGTTCAGAGCTTGATCAAGTCGATCTTCGACTGACTAAAATCGACGACCGATGTCCACCATTAACGTCTTCAACGCTTCGACATCATTAGTGAGTGTCTGCAACTGGTCGTCATGAAATCGAATGATTTCCTTCACATTATCTCCCTTCCGCCATTGATGATGCTCACTTCAATGATATACTAATCGGATCGCTGAATCCAACTGGTGAAAGCACCAAATTGATGCATGCAATCACAACACAATTCTTGAACAATCAAACAACAGAGTTTCTCCTTTATTGAATTGAAAGAATCAACCAATTTCACAGGAATTTTGGGAATGAGAAGAGAAGAAGAGGGAAGAACGAGGAATATTCTTGAATAAGAAGACAAAGAAGTTTGTTACAATTTTCTATGCCTTTCTTTCCCTTAATTCTGTCTATTTATACAATCAGATTTCAACACTCAATCTTTACAGTTCATTTGGCGCCAGACTCTTTCCTCAAATCCAGTCTGTCCATTTATTCACCCGTGCATGACCCGTGCTTCATTTACCCAGCACATAGTCTTTCAAGTGTGCAGGTTGAGCTCTAATCCTTTTCACCTTCAATGTATCAGATGTATCAGTCTGTGCATGTTTCGCAATGACTGCAGCCTCTGCTTCTTCATTCTCTACTTCATCTTCAGCCTCCACCAACTGCGTCTTCGCATAACCCACAGGACATCAAGTGTAATTAATGGAGTTTCTATTCAAATTTTAATACAAAAGTCAATCTGTCCGAGTGGTTAAGGAGATAGACTTGAAATTTGTTAGGCTTCGCCAACACAGATTCGAACACTGTTGTCAACGATTTCATTTTTCATTATATATATATATATATATATATATATATATATATATATATATATATATATATATATATATATATGGCATATATAGGCCCTTCCGTTGTGCACTACCCTCCGTGTTAACTTTTTACACGGAGTACACATGGATGATCCGAACTGTTCACATTGATCTACACGTATAAATTAGTCTAAATATGTAAAATCAAGTCATTTGGAATTATTTTGCCCATCCATCACGTATAAAAACAAACGATATTCAGCCACACAATTTTGTAACACTTCAATGAATGGGCAAATGAATTCCAAATGACTTGATTTAACAGATTTAGACTAATTTAGACGTGTAAATCAATGTGAACGGTTCGGATCATCCATGTGCACTCTGTGTGAAAAATTCACACAGAGGGTAGTGCACAACAGAAGGGCCCCTCTCTCTCTCTCTCTCTCTCTCTCTCTCTCTCTCTCTCTCTCTCTCTCTATATATATATATATATATATATATATATATATATATATATATATATATGTTTCTTTTGTTAATTGTTGAGATTGACTTACTACATGAAGCTTTTTTTAATCGTGAATTTCTTGCGTTGCAAGAGTATGAAGATCCTTAACCACATTTATACTAGGGGTGGACAACTATTATCCAAACCGACCAATCCGAACCAATCCAATCCGAACCGACCGGTTTTTAACCGAACCAATTGGGGGTTTGGATTGGCCCGGTTCTTAATCTTCGATAACCAACTGGACCGGTTCGGTTGTTAGATGAGACTTTCAAATAACCGATGAAACCGAACCGACCGTACCTCTATGCATAAGTCCATAAAAAATATAGTTCTCATTTAATTTCTTGAATATACAAATAGTCACTTCTCATTTTCTTGGAGATACAAACAGTCTTCTTTAATTTCTTTAATATAAACCGAGCAGTTGTTGTACCTATGTTTTGATTCTCCATAATCCTGTGTGTTATGTTGTTGAGAAATGCTTGATTTACAATGTGGCCCAGCTTAATAGAATCATGAAGTTGATGCAACATTTAGTAGTTACTTTAATCAAGTCAAGCAGAAATTGTTTTCTAAATCTTTTTTTATTGTACCTGAATTCAATTCGCTATGGTTAATGATGTTTCTTTTATTATAATAAACTAAGATTACAAAAGTATGCAACTGAAAAAGAAGTTTATCTCACCCATTTAAATATCATCATCTCAAACAATTAGTGCAAAATTCATTAACAACTTGTGGTTTTATGAATCTTCATTTTAAATTCATTTCTGAATAACAAATAGCAAGTTATTTCTTAAGTTTGATTGAAGTTGATCTTTTAAATTTCAACAAAATTATGAAAAATTATGAATGATGTTGAAGGTGAAAAGTAGCACACCAAACCAACCATCCAATCCAATCCAAACCGAGCTTAATCGGCTTGGATGGAAACCGATCCAATTAAGATTCAGATTGATTGCGGATGAGAAAATTAAAAAACCGACCTTCTTTGGATTGGTGGTGGATGGTCCATATTAGGTCAGATACCGACCGATGCCCACCCCTAATTTATACTATTTCATCTTAATTAATGAGACGACCAATTCAAGATATCGATTAAGTCGTCACAGGTATTGGAGCCTCCAATGATATAAAATTTGAAATGTATTTTCCAATTGAATTCATATAAAATTTTTTAAGATATAGAATGTACCCTACTCATATTTTCAATTGAATTCATATACTATATGTACATGATATCAAAATCAAAATAAATATATGTAGATGATATCAAAATATATGTAGATGATATCAAATTCATATACTCATATAAATATATGTAGATGATATCAAAATCAAAATAAAATAAAATTAGTATTAGAATATTTAAATAAGGCCTAGTTTTTTTTTCTTTCCGCACAAGACCTATAAATCTATAAATCTCGGGAATAACAGACACCTAGACTATACCATAATAACAGAAATATTAAGTTTAGCTTATTCCACAATTTCTCAAGTGGGTTACGTTATATAATGTTAGTTATGAGTACACAAATTCTTATCGAGCCACTTCATTTCATTTGACCGCTCATGCCTATTTGCAAGATTTATTTTTTTTTTCTGGATCTATTTTTCGAATTATCACTAGTTGAATATGAACTATCACACCTTTGGTATTGCTATATCAATAGGTAAAGCAGATGACTTGAAACTACTAAGGAGGTTTACACCTGACACTAACAAAGTATCCTAAGTGTACCTGAACCCAAACAAGGGACAAATCATGATGCAACACTCTAATCACTAAAATCTAAATCCTCACTCCTTGCATCCAATAATCTATATCAATGGTTTATAATAAGTGGTAGATAGAAATTTACTTTCAGCCAAGATTTTCAAGGAGACAGTAGGTGCATGAATCTGATAGAAAATCAGGCATCAAATAAAGATAGAAAAGAGAACAATGATCAGATGACAAAAACACAGTAACTGGGTGGAGAGACAAATTTTAGTGAGAAACATTTCTTACATGGGGACAAGTTAAAGCACTGATGTAGGAAAGAGAGAGGTTGCCATTTCATTCAGATAGCGATCTGTCATGAATTGGCTTATCCTTACTATACAGAGAAACATATCAGAAGAACAAAATCTACTGTCATAAAATGAGAAAAAATCTTTGAAGGTTGATGCTAGGTTAGCAGTCAATAAATTTTGTTACACAGTACTTGTAAACTTGCATTCCATAGACTGCCCTGATCTTAAGAGAAAAGGCTTATATGCTAGTGCTGATGAAGATATGGCAGTACTTACAAATTACAATGTTCGGTGTATGGTGTATCCAAATACCATGGTGATATTCAAAATGGTTAAATGTATTTAAGGATTTTACATGATTGAACTAAAGTAGTACGGGAAGAAAAGTTGAACAAGATAATATTCAGGATCAATTGATCAGAAACGAACCAGAAAATAAAAATTCTCTTTCATGTAGTTGATGAACTTGATATGCACATAAATGAAATATATGGTAGTCATATAATTGGAACTACAGAAACTACATGTAACAAAATGTTCATAATTGCTGCATACTATCTAAAGATGACAACATGAAATACAACTTTTTGAAGCTTTGGCTTACCTTGACTGGTAGCGAGTAATCCTTAACCTGAAAAAGAATAGTGGTAAAAGTCCACAGTTATAGCAATCCATATCCGGACTTCAAAGCAACTTGAAATCAAGATGAACCATCTCATTGCTAAATCTTTTGTTTGAGGGCTTGACGTAGCGGAATCTTCTGGCTCTCTGTCCTCGCTTCTAGAAGCTTCGCCTTCAAGCTCTGCTTCTGCATGCCTCGAGGCCATTCAATGCACCCTTTCATCCCTCTTGTTACATGTGGGTTAACCAAATCGAGCGAGCCCCATTGACACACACTCGGTGAGCTTAAACCTGGTTCGCCTGATTTCCCATCAGGAGATCGGGTTCCATTAGAGACCCTTCCATTTGTAACCTCAAACGAGTATTTCTGACAATTTTCACCATTGGTTGAATATGATGACCTCCAAAACCTGGCAATAGAAGACCCTTTCTTCCTTGATTGCTTGGTGGTCACAGAGCAAACCTCACTTATCCCGCTGTTTAAATTTATATTGTCTCCATTCTCATCCCAATCTGTGCCACTAACTGACGCATTACTCTCTTCGCACATCCCATTAACTGATGGCTCACTTCCTTCCATAGAATTACTCGTACCTTGCTCCTCTGCATGACTCACAGTTTCCCACCCACTATCATCATCCACATTGGGTTTATCTGGACACCGATAATCTGCCATGATCTCTCTCTCATTTGGCTCTTCTCTAGGTTGGAGTTCTTCAAAGATAGAGAAGATGTCCTCAGAAGCAGGAGGCGGCTGGTATGAGAACTCCTTTATCGCTTCACCCTTGACTGAATTTGCTGCCTCTCTTAGCAACTCAGCCTCTCTGTTCTCCTCATCATTGGGATTGGAATTGCTTCGGGCTTGCAAGAAGGCCTCAATCTCAGATTGAAGCTTGCTTAGTTGTGAGTACTTGTCCTCAAGTGTCACTTTCGCGTCAACTAACTTCATTTGGACCCTCTCCTCACGCCAAACTTCAGCCATTTGCAACATCTTCCTCTCTTCTTCCACCTCCTCTCGAGCTTTCATTGATTCAACTTTCAAGGCTTCAACCTCGGCCTTGTCATCACTGATTTCCTTTGCCAGCTCATCACATACCTCCTCCATTAGTTCACGGGTATTCCTCTCCTTCTCGTAGTCTTGCAAGAACCTTTTTGCTGATAACTTTGCCTCCGCAAGTTCATTCACAAGCTTCGAGTTCACTATCTCCATTCTCTGTCGAGTCTTCCTCTCTCTGTGAAGGTCTTCTTTGATGGACTCTATTACTGTTCGAATTTTTTCATGTTCTCTTCTTCTCCATGCTTCCTTCTCATCTGCAAGCTTTCTCAAGAAGTGATCGAGCTTTTTCTTCGCTGCATATCGCTGAGTTTCAAGTTCGGTGATTCGTCTGTGGGCCTGCTCAAGATCAGAACGGAGAGGAGACAGATCGGAGACAGTGGTCACTTGTTGGTCATCGAGAAGCTTCAAGTGACTATAGAACCCGGGGTCCCACTTGGTTGCCCTCTCCATTGAGGGATCATGATATGCAGGAGCTTCGAGCTAATTTCACAGATGAAAAAACAGTAAAGGATAAGATAAATAAGAAAAGAACACCGTCCAACAAACGAATAGGAAATTTAAGAGTACGCAAACCTTGTGTAAAGTGCCATTCTTTGGGTAATTCATTAAATGAGGAGAATGGTGGTCTCTCTTCCTGTTGGAATGGAGGCAGGAGGAATGGGGAACAACATTTGGCTGCAAAACATAAAGGATGGTAAAACAACAAATAAGATGTTTTCGGCATGCATAACTTGAAATGTAAAAGGAGAGAAAGTTGACCAAACCACTAATATTCATTTGTGATAAATCAATACTCCAAACTTATCGATGTAATCATACACTAAAAAATCTCATCACAAAGATATGATGAAGTAGAATGAATGAACAACCGACAACTAATATAGACTTATAAAGTTACTGAACATTTCAAGATTTCAGTGATAATTTGTATGCAGAAACTCTCAGGATTGTCGGGACACAGTAAACTGCTTCAGTAGTTA
The DNA here is from genome assembly GCA_017893485.1 of Hemerocallis citrina. Classification (NCBI taxonomy): domain Eukaryota; kingdom Viridiplantae; phylum Streptophyta; class Magnoliopsida; order Asparagales; family Asphodelaceae; genus Hemerocallis; species Hemerocallis citrina. The sequence goes on along the minus strand of CM030364.1, from coordinate 277,891,814 downwards.
TTTTTAAACAAAATTTGTCTCTTATAATTCAACAAAAGCAATTTTTCTACTGAGCGTTGTTATACAAAAGATTCATCCATTTTGTAACGGTATGACGTTAATTGGAACAAAAATTACAAGTTCAGAGTGCACTCTATACAGTAGATACTTCTTTATGTGATATGCCTGGTTGTCATTACCATCATCCCTAGCCAAAGGAAAGTGCTCATCCTAATCAAGCTAAACCAATTATTGCCTTGTAGCAATGCAAGCATTCAAATAAGTTCAAATTGTTCAGAGATAACACAAAGTGGATTCTGTTCGGGGGCATTTGGTACGTGGGAATGTGCAAGGGAATCTCAGATTCCTCCTTAGATTACCTTGTTTGGTATCCGGTAAGCATAGTTTTGGAAGGAATGGTAGATTCCCATGGGAATCAAAATCCTTAGGAAGGCTTTCAATTCCCCTAAAAACCCATGGGATTTGAGGATTCCATGAGAATTTTCATAACAAACAATAAAATAACCCAAAAAAATAGAAGAAATCTCCCCCATAAAATCATGGGATTTGAGGATTCTTATTAGATTTCCATAACAAACAATAAAATAACCTAAAAAATTAGAATAAAAAAATACAATTATAAAAGATTCTCGGGGATGCGATGTACTATACCAAACCTCATAATGCAACATTCCCGAGAATCTTCATTCCTATCCTCACATTCCCGAAAATCCTCTCATTCTTGAGAATCTTCCAATCTCTTTTGTTTGATAAAAAAAACTCGAACTTGAACACACAAAAAAAAAAAAAAAAAAAAACTTGACTGATAATGGTTCAAATCTAGCAGTGAACTTAAAACGTTGAACTTCACCACTCAAAAAAAGGCCAGGCTAAAATTTTGATCCAAAAAATAGCATTTGAACCCTAATTTCTTGTGGTATTTACCCATCAGAACCAAAATACACTACACAAATTCACTACCAAACAAATTCTTAACAAAACTACTTCAACTTGAAGACAAATTCTGTAATCCTAAAAAAACACAAACCCCATAAATTTCCAACCTTTCCCAATCCGATGCCCGCAAAATCCCCAAAACTACTACTACAACAACAACAAAGAAAAAGGAATACAATGGCAAAAACTGTAATTTATTATTATTATTATTATTATTTTAAAAAAAGTCAGACCTCAAACCCTAGACCTCCATTAGCATGCCAGATCCCAGCAGCGAGCTTCCTAGCCGACACTCGCGCTGCATTCTTTCGGGTCCTTCCCTTACCGGGTTCGGGTTCGGGTGCGGACTCCCTACAAGGATCCGCTTCGTCGTCAGCGGCGTCGGCGGCGAGCTTCCATTTGAGCAGCGGGGTTGTGGGGCCCACCGCATTAATTTTCTTGGCGGAGGAGGAAGAGGCATTTCGGGTGAGTCGGAGTTTGGTGGAAAAAGCGGGGCTCCGAACCCGGCGGGGTTTGGGGTTCGAGTGGAGTTGGGCCTCTTTCATTGGGTTAGCGGGTGCGGATCCGACGGCATTGGGGATTGGTTGGGTTGGAAGTTAAGAGAGAGAGAGAGAGAGAGAGAGTGTTGTGTTGTGTGTGAATACAAAATAGATACATGATATCAAAAAGCTGTATTTTGAGATGGTGAAAGTTCGTGTACTAGTAGCATTTGCTTGTACAAGTAGTCCAAAGGAGACATCTGCTTTTGGACACCCCATGTATTTATTATTATTAAGCACTGAAAGAGAAAAGTCATACATGATACATCTGAATATATCCAGAAATTATTGAACCAAACAGAGGGGGGGGGGGGGGGGGGGGGGGGGGGGTGTATTTTATCAACAAAAGTCTCTAGAATGAATGTGTTAGGGATTTCTGTCGAAAATCTCCCTAGGATCTTGTTGAGTTATTCGATGCAATCAATATAAACTACTAAGCACATATAAGATCATATCAAATACATCAAAGCACACATAAATTTGTCTCGGGTTGGAGCTTTTGCCTTAATCCGGGAAAGAAGAAATCCAAGATGTTATTCAACAAGAGAAGATACAAGAATATTACAATTCTCACCACGATCCTCTCTCTAGCCTCACCAGTAAGTACTAGTTGTTTATAATTAGAGAAACTCTCGAGCTTCACCTTCAATGAAGTAATCTAACTCTTGGCTCTCAATGGAGGCCAATAACAACAATATATAGAAATATAGAGAAAACCTAGTTTGATATCTTGATACAATAGCCGTTAGATGTTACTGAAGAGATAACTCTACGATAAGAGTCGTACAATCTGACTTGAAGAGTAAGTTGTGCTTCTAACGAATCACCAAGACCCGACCCAAATTATTCATCAGCGCCGCGCGCGGTCGACCGCACCTCAAGGTCGGTCAACCGTCCCCATCTCGGGAACTTTTGCAGAGTTGGGCGGTTGACCGCACCCCAAGTACGGTCGACCGCAACTCCATCTGCTGCTACAGTTGCTGACTGTTTCCCTTGCTTCCACTCCGTTTCCGATCGTCTCGATTCCTCCATCGTCTCATCGTCTTCGTATCCAACACAGTATGCAAGACATAAATCCAACATGTGTTATGGTCATTTTGTGTTTACTCCACAATATGATGTAACATAATTAGTACTATTAGGTTACTAGTAATTTACATATGTGATGCACGTCTTAATAAATAGTTTTTTAAAAGTAAAAATTTCAACATAGTCTAGACTTGAACCTGTCTTTTATAATAGTTATGTACAGGAAATGCACATATTTGTTTATTTATAAATGACAACTCTAACTCTCCTACTAGAATATTAGAGATAGAGATATGGATTTATAGAATTACACGCATACAAATAAATTAATGTGTCATATCAAAATTTAAAGTAAAATGTAACATTAATACAACTACATTAAACAATGTCTTACAACATGAGAAGCAGAAATGCCTAGGGGTGGCATTCGGTCCTCCCGGGCCGGGCCGAAGCCCGGCGGGTTTGACCCGGTCCCGGGCTAAGGTGGGCCGGGCTGGGCTTGTGCTGGAATATTGAGGCCCAGCCCCGGCCCTTGGTCCCTAGCTTATGGGCTGGGTCGGGCCGAACTTATTTTTCTTATTAAATATTTTTTAAAAAATTTTTAAAATTTTTTAAATTTTGTTCACAATTGTTAAAATCATATAGATAAAAGAGATGTTCAAAAATTATATTTATGAATTAAAAAGTGTAATATGTAATCAAATAATTGAGTAAAATTTCATTTCATTCAAATTACAATACGAGGGAAACATTTGTATTTAGAGATGGAGATGACCTCTATTTAGATTGAAGAGAAGGCAGTGGACTATTGTCGTGCACTTCTACTTAACCTACATATAGAATATCATCCCCCTAAATTTTCTTAATTATTTACAATACATTATACAATATAGAATGGCCTCAAGTAGTTCTTCATTCGTCGCTACTTGTTGATCCGTTTTGTGATTCTTGTAGATCTTGAGTCCTCTCTTCCGCTTTCATCCAATCTTCGGCGCATACCAACATCTTCAAATTCTTTGACGTCAAGCGATTCCTGTTCGGGCTCATAATTCTGCCACCAAGAGAAAAAATACTTTCTGATGCAATAGTTGACACTAGTACAGTTAGCAAATCTTTAGCCATGCGAGAAAATATACTAAAAATATTTTTGTTAGTTTTCCAAAAAGAAAATACATCTACTACATCTTCAATGGGAGGTTGTGCATTATACCAATTCAACTCATTTGGTGAATTGGTTCTTGTTTTTTTTTAAAGAGATTTAAAACACTACTAGTGGCAAGACCCTTTCTCTTTGATAACATAGAAGAAGAAGAAGAACTAACATTTTGTGTTTGTGTAGTGTTAGATGAATAAATTCTATCATAACTATCATATAAACTATTCAAAATATTTTCAAATTTTGTAGTGAAAACAACATGATTAAAATCATCTATTTCTTCGTGTGGAGCATAATATAAAAAATCTCAATTAAATTTTTTGTGTCATCTTAATCATGGGATTCATTACACTAGCAACACAATATAACATAGGAAGCGGATGAAAATATTTTTAAATTTTAATATAAGCGGTATAAACCATTTCTCCAATGAAAGGGTTATTTACCAAATATTTAATTATTGTTATCATAGTGACAATTGCAAGTAAAATACCACTAGATGTTGATGTATATGTTTTTAAAAATTGTAAAGTAGCATCATTAAAATGTTCTAAAAATTTGTACAAACTATCGGCAAAAAATCAAAAATTATCATCTAACATACAATCTTGCATACCCATTGCAATACAAAATTCTCTAAGATTAAAACGATAGTGAAGAACAACACTTAATAAATCAAAAGTAGAATTCCAACGATGTTTAACATCTTTAGGAAAACGTTTAAATACAATTCTCTTAAGTTGACACCATTCATGAAAAGCTTGACATATTGGACCACTCAACGTAATAAAATGAACACAATTTTTTATTGACTCTATTTTATCGTGTCCATATTTAACTATATCTTGTACACAAAGATTTAAAATATGACAAAAACACCAAACATGAAAAATTTCCGGTTCTAAAGGATTAAGTGTAATTAGTAAACTAGCAATTGGCTTAGTATTATTAGAGGCGTTATCAAAACCAATAGCAAAAACTTTATCAAAAATACCAAAATTGTTACATGCTTTCATAATGTGTGTGGCAATTATTTTACCTTTATGTGGGTACCTAACAAAACCGAATTAAATTATCCTCTTTTGAAGTAGCCAATTAGAATCTATCCAATGACATGTTACACACATCATTGGTACACCGTTCACTCCCACCCACTCATCCGATGTCAAACAAACTCTAGTGTTTAGTAACGTAAGTGTTGCTACTAAAAAATTCTTAGCCTCATTGTAAACTAATTTACAATCACCCTTTACTACATTCCTAGGAATTTTTTTATAATGGGGGTTTAATGCAGTTTGTGCAAAGGTCTCTACATTCCTACTTTCACGAAAAGAATATGGTAATTCATTTCTAATTACTAACTTAGCCATTTCTCTACGAACGATATCGTGATCGTAGCTATGACTATCTATTTGGCCGGTTTTAGGGTGTATTTTTTTGTTGTGTGAGGTTATCTTTAAAAAATTCGGGTTGACATTTACTTAAGTGTCGTTGAAGTGTACCTGTTCCCGATCCTAGTTTAAACTTATAGGGTGTTTGACACTTCTTACAAAGTTTTAATCCTACATTCTTATCATTTTGTGAAGGGACATAGTCAAAATATTTGTGTACTTCGGATGTGTTCCCTCTTGTTTTACAGGATTGAGATAGGCCTTGTTCCGATGGTTGTGGTTCTATACCTTCTGCTTCTACTTGATCCGTGTGTGTTTCATAAATATCAGGAATACTATCATAACTGTAAAGTGTTTCTTCACTATCTACGTATGGAAGAGGAATGGAAGGAATGCGACGACTACTAGTGGACTCTTGGCTACTATGTGTACCACGTGATTGGTTAGATGCCGTCTAAACTAGTGTATGTTATAAAAATTTTAGTGTATGTTTTAAAAATTCTAATGTATGTTTTCAAAACTAATTGTAGTGTATGTTTTAAAATTTTAATTCTACAAAACAAGTAAAGATAGATAAACTAGTGTATGTTATATAAAATTATCTACAAAGCAAATAAAACAACAACTATAAAATTATTATTCTAGTGTATGTTTACCAATTTACCAAAAAAATCTAAAAAGAAGAAGAACAAGAACAAGAAAACTCAATCTAATTATGAGAAATAAATGATAACAAACAACAATGATAATTCTAAAAATTATATAAATACGAAAATACCGAATGAGTGTAGAATATAGATTAAAGAACGAAGGTAGAGAAAGTTGAGAGCTTGTAGTATTATTGTTGATTGTTGTTGATGTTGAATTTTGAAAGAGAGTATAATTTATTTATTTATTTATTTATTTATTTTATTTTATTATTTTTTTTTTTGAAGAAAATGTGGAGTATGGCCACCCTGTTTCATTAATAATGGATTAACAAAACAAACTCAGAGTACTGAGCCAAATACAAGATCCTACAAACATAATAGCAATACATAACCTCCACCCCAAACATAGGGGGTGGGACAAAAGAAGACCAGAATGGCCGCAACATACCTGCGACTAAACAAAATACATCATATCCCTCAACAAACCATAGGGTGGTGGGTATCTATCAGCAGTAACGGCCAAGTTGGCTGTCAGTCGATCGTCAGACCGATCTCGACTTCTTCATCATCAAAATCTTCAACCTGGAATATGCTCGCCACCCTCCCTCTAGGACCTGCTGCGGCCACATTAGCCCAAAATGAAATAAAATGCATAATGTGAGTCAAATTACCAGAAATATTATTACAAGCTGCGGAAATAAAAGTTATTCCTGTCTAGCCAAAGAACCCAGGTCGTTGCAGCGATAGCGATGTACAACGCTTCTCTCATAGTTCTTCTCTCGGTAGCAAATTTTGACCCTACCCACAGGTCCTCGTACTCACTAGGGTACTGATTCGTCCCCAGGACGCTGAGTATCTCAACGAGTACCGCTTTGCTCCTAGGACACTGTACGAATAGGTGGTCTCTAGTTTCTAGGGTAGCGTGGCAGAACCCGCAACGGGGGTCCACATGCAGTTGGCGTTTAGTGAGATTTATTCTAGTCAAAATCGCATCGTTCAGCACCAGCCATAAGAAAACTTTGATTTTCAGCGGGACTTTCGTCCTCCAAACGACGCATGCCCACTTTGGGATACATCCCCTAAAGTGAATACGGTTATACAGGGAGCGAACGGTGAACGTGTCGTTCTTTTCCAATCTCCAGGATTTCTTATCTGGACCCTGAGAGCAACTAATTCCAGCATTGGTGATGTATGTCTGAAGTTCTATGAGTCTAATCTGAGAGCCCAGATCGAGCGATTGTTTGAAGGGTGGTTTCCAGGCGCCTTTTTTCTAGGCTGCAGCCACCGTGCAGTGTGGTTGCGACGCATGATCATATAGATCGGGGAACAAGGCTCTAAGTGTGTGATCACCACTCGTGGGCCTACCCTGAAGCCCAAATTTCTCATTCCATTCCCATGCAGATATCCCTGAACAAAATCTTGCCACCCTTCTCCATTATGGTGGAAAACCTTCCACCACCATTTACCAGTATAGCAAGATTCATATCTCGAAGATCAATAATACCTAGTCCTCCATGTATCTTTTTCATGCATGCCTTCTCCCATCTGATAAGGTGATAACCCCTTCGATCCGGGTCTGTCCCTTTCCATAAAAAAACTGTTTTCGAGTCTGGTCAATTCTCTGAATTACCCATCGCGGCATTTCAAAGAAGAACCGATAATAGGTTGGAAGATTTGATATGACTGCATTAATGAGCGTGACTCTCCCTCCCAGTGATAGGGCTTTACCTTTCCAACCTGCTAGACGGTTCTCAACCTGGTCATTAATGGGTAGCCAATCGGCATTTTTTAGTTTCCCGGGTCTTAGAGGAAATCCCAGGTACTGAATGGGGAAACTCTCCGTGGAGGAGTTGAGAATTGTGGAATGTTCTAGTTCCTCATCTGTTTTCAGGGCAATGGGAATGAGAGCACTTTTGTGGAAGTTAACCCTAAGGCCAGACCAAGCTTCAAAACTATATAATATACCGTCGAAGGCGGTTGTTTCTCCGAGGTTGCCATTACTAAATAGAAGAGTATCATCTACATATTAGAGGATTGAGCAACTTTGGTAATTGACTCCCTTGGCCACCGGTACAATCCAACCTACTCTACTGCATTTAGCCATCATGGACCGAAGTACGTCTGCCACAATGGTGAAGAGAAAGGGTGAGAGCGGATCTCTTTGTCTGAGTCCCCATTTGCACGAAAATGGGTGGCCCGACACCCCATTTATGAGAATTGCAGTTCTGCTGGTGGTAAGGCAAGTGTGGATCCATCTGATCCATCTATCCCCAAAGCCTCTTCCAGCAAGCGCTTCAGGAGACAGTCCCATTCGACCGAATCATGAGCTTTCTCGAAATCGAGCTTCAGGAGGTAGCTCTTAGCATTCGATGTGTGGCATTGATGGATAGTTTCTTCAGCCGTAGCTATACTGTCCTGAATACAACGCCCTTTAATGAACCCCGGCAGATCGTGGCTAATGAGACCATGCATCACCTTTCCCAGTCTATTAGCGAGAGTGAGTAGTTGAATGTTGTTGATGTTGAATCTTGAAGAAGAGTAGTTGAATGTTGTTGATGTGGTTGATGTTGAATCTTGAAAGAGAGTAGTTGAATGTTGTTGATTGTTGTTGATTTGTTGAGAAAGTTGAGAGATAGTAGAGAGAGTTGAGTGAATTTGTGAAGAGAATTGAATGAAATAAGGTTGTATATATAGAATATGTATTTTTTCAATTTCCCAAAATACCCCAAAAAAACTAGCTAGTATAAATCCGTTGGGGGTATTTTGGTAATTTTGCATACCCTTTTTAATAAATAAAAGTTCCTGAAAAGAAAAAAAACCCAGCCAACTGTCACCCGCAAACCAGCCCGGACCGGCCTGGGCTAGTGCGGGCCGGGCCTATACCGGGATTTTTCCGCCATTTTGTGAACCGGACCGGTCCCTATGATTGGGGCAGTCTGACCCTGGGTCAGCCCGGTTTTGGGCGGGCCGGGCCGGTTCCGGGCCAGCCCGGACCGAATGCCACCCCTAGAAATGCCCCTCGGTATAAGCCTCTGTCAAAATTCGAGTAGGCAATGTTGAGGCATACATTTAAAGTGCATTTCCTACTCTAATGTGGATTTTTAAACTATTGATTTAAGAGACTGGCGTGTATAATATCCTTAAACTCCGTCATAGGGTAAGTAAATTGAGAGTTTCAATTGTCATCGATTATAACAAGTTTGATAAAATTAATGTGACAAATCACATTTGTTTTTTTTGAAATAAAAGTGACCGAAGTCACCGATCTCATTAATGAAAGATTAACGGGATAACAACAAAAGTCCTACATCATCACATACATCATACTGTGCACGTCGGCACTCACTACAACAATTCTACTACAACATAGCATCTACGATAAAGACAAGTAAGAAGCCCTAAGGCATACAAAAGGTCAATGGCGTGCCGGGTCACAGCTATCTCCTCCATGATTGCACTCAAAAGTAGTAGCCAATGGAAACCTGCTGCCCAGCCCAACCCGATCACTCTGCCCCATCGACTGTGCTTCTCTTCCTGGGTCCTGTATGACCTGCCCAATCATGTATAAGGACTACAATTTTGTGCAGTAAAATATGAAATTGACATCTAATATTACGAAAGCAGAAATCATTTCTATCCCTCCATAGAGACCACAAAATCACCCCAGTGGTGATATCCCATAATATCTTATGTTCTTTCCTAATATTAATATCTCTCCAGGCTCCCCATAGATCTTGTATACTCTTCGGCATCTCTGCCGTGTGAAAACCCAATTCAAACACTTCCCAAACTAAGGCGGCTCTAGGGTAGTGTATAAATAGATAGTTTGTGTCCTCCTCCTCCAGATTACACTGTTGGCATGTTATGTCTATCATGATATTACGCTTCCTTAGGTTTGTTTTGGTCAAAATCGCGTTGTGGAGAACTAGCCACGAGAATGCTTTGACCTTGCTCGGAACTTGCGACTTCCATATGATCATCGCATGATTGTTTCTGATTCCCTTGTCGTTCAGCACGCCGTACATGGACGATATAGAGAACGTCGTCGCTTTCCCTCTACTCCACTCTCTAATGTCAGGGTCACCTCTAGTTGGCCGATCTGCCCCTCTCAACAATTCTTTCAAATCTCCCAGTTGATTTTTTCCCCTATTAGTTAGATTTTCTCCGTCTAGGATTCTCCATCTTCCATTCCTCCATCTTTTGTTGACAAGGTCATCCCCCGTGTCTACTTCGTTAGCAAGATCTGGGAAAAGAGATTGTAATGTGTTTTCCCCACACCATTTATCCTTCCAGAATCTAGTGTTTTTCCCATTTCCTATTTTGCATAACGTGTTAGCATGGAAAGCTTCCCCCAGTTTTTCAATCCTTTTCCATAAAAAAGATGTCTTGCCATGTCTACTTCTTCCTCCAAATTTGAAGATTTTCCGCCTTCTATATCTCATGAATGAATTGCACCACCATGCTTTCCTTTGTTTGTGCATCTTCCACCACCATTTGGATAGAAGTGCCTTATTCATATCTCTTAGGTTGACGATCCCCATCCCTCCAAACTCCTTCTTCTTGCAAACTCTTTTCCATTTCATCAGGTGGATCCCTTTCCCATCCCCGTTTCCTTTCCATAGGAATCGCCGCCTGCTCCTATCAATTCTTTTAATCACCCAGGTTGGGACCTCATATATGGACATGAGGTAAGTTGGCAGGCTACTGAGGACAGAGTTGATTAGTGTGATCCTACCTCACAACGAGAGAAACTTTCCTTTCCATCCAGCCAGTTTCTTCTCAATTTTTTCTATTAGTGGCTCCCAATCCTCTTTTTTCATTTTGCCCGGTCTTATGGGCATCCCTAGGTAACGCATTAGGTATTCTCCCTGCCCACACCCTATTAAAGCTGATGTGACCTCCATCGAGTTTGCTCTGTTATCACTCAGACCCACCATACAGCTCTTTTGTAGATTGACCACCAGTCCTGACCAGTACTCAAAACATCTCAGCAGAGTTCTAATAGCCAAAATTTTCTCCACTTTGGCCACCCCGAACAACAGGGTGTCATCTGCGTACTGCAGGATTGAGAGCGGCCCCACTATCCCTTTCACTTTGACCCCCTTGATTATACCTCTTTGTATTACTCTTTTATTCATCTCCGTCAATCCATCGGCTACGATCGAAAAAATCAGTGGCGACAATGGGTCTCCCTGTCTGAGGCCCCTCTTGCATCTAATTTCAGACCCACTCTCTCCGTTAACTTGGATAAAAGATTTTCCGTTCTTGATATACATCTTCATCCATCTCTTCCATTTATCTCTGAACCCTTTAAGGTGAAATGCTTCATCCACACAGTTCCATTCCACCGTATCATATGCCTTTTCGAAGTCTAGTTTCAGCAGGAATCTATCTATTTTATCTTTGTTTCCTCTGAAGACCAATTCATGAGCTGACGCAATATTGTCCAAAATATCCCTCCCTTTAACGAATCCGCTTTGAGATGCATCTACGATGTCCGCCAGATGAGGTGATAGCCTATTGGCCAGCACTTTGGTGATGATTTTGAACGAGCCGTTAAGAAGACTAATAGGTCGTAGGTTCGTAACCCTAAGAACCTCTGCCTTTTTCGGAATGAGCACAACATTTGCATAGTTTAGCCGCTCTATCTGAGTCTCCTGGTCATGAAACTCTTGGAAAATATCTAGGAAATCCGTCCTGATGATGGGCCAATAACATCTGTAAAAGAAGATAGGAAATCCATCAGGCCCCGGCGCCTTGTCCTGCCCCAGGCTCTTGATTGCTGTCAAGATTTCCTCTTCGCAGAAAGGCCCCTCCAAGATGTCGCATCCATCTATTCTCGATTCGCTCCACATTTCGCGGTCAAGTTCGCACCTAATTCTTCTTTTCTTTCCCAATAACTCTTTGAACGAGGCATCTATGTGACTTCTAATGGCCGTACTGTTCTCCGTACAAACTTCTCCTACCAGTAGTCCCCTATATGGTTCTGATGCCTTCTCCCGTTAGCCACCTTGTGGAAAAAGGCCGTGTTAGCGTCCCCCTCCCTTAGCCACTGAACCTTGGATCTTTGTTTTCAGTAGAATTCCTCCCTTTCCCCAATTAGATGAAGTTTGGCTCTACACGAGGCCAGCTCTCGGAATTCCATCTGTTGCAAAACTTGTCTTCCTCCATGGATTCCAATTCCTGAGCCCTAATGACCAGCCACTCTTTTCTTCTCCTGTTCTCCTCATTTTCTTTCCTTGCCCATATTCGAAGGCATTTTCTTAGCCTTCTAAGTTTGAGAATCCAGTTCGATATCACATCGCCTGCGGTGGTAGGTTCTTCCCAAGATGTCTGTACTATCTTCCTGAGATCCGCATTGAATGACCATACTTTCTCAAACCTAAATTGTCGTGTTTGTCCTCTAGCATCTCTTTCCCCTTCCAAGATAAGAGGAATATGATCTGATGTGGACCTAGGAGTTGATCTTACTGATGCCAATGGGAAGAGGTCCTCCCAGTTCGTTGACACTAGTATGCGGTCTAACTTGGCCAAAGTCGGATTAGCCTGCATGTTAGACCAGGTAAATCTTCTGTCTTTCCCCTGGATGTCGATGAGATTAAGGTCATTAATGGTCAGGTTAAATCGTTGTCTATCTCTTTCTTCTGGTCCCCTCCCTCTATGTTCGTCTCTAAATCTTGTTAGATTGAAGTCCCCCCCAATCACCCATGGGCCCGCCCATGAGTTTCTGATAACCCGAATTTCCTCCCAAAATTCCTCCCTGTGATTAGAGTTGCATGGACCATATACCGACGAGACCATATGCTCCCACCCGTCCCTTTTACGCCTAATCCTAATGGTAACCAAGAAGTTCCCTATGACTTCATCTATCAAATCAAAAAACTTGGAATCTACCCCCAATGCAATCCCCCCCTGACATACCCACTGATGACTTGAATCGCCATTCGAAGTCTCTAAGTGAAGACAGGCCTTCAAAGTCATTGGCCTGAGGGTCGACCATCTTTGTTTCAAGAAGCGCGCATATTTTAGGTTTGATCCTAGAAATGGTGTCATTAACTAATCTAGCTTTAACCTTCGATCTCATTCTTCTAACATTCCAAAAGGTGTAACACATGGATAAATGCTAAGGAATCAATCTACCTCTACCCTCCTAGCAGCCAATTAGGCACGCTCTATATTGCAAGTCTGTAAGCCTCTTCTCTAATTATATTAACTCTCTTATGTTGATCTGCATAGGACGAACCCATATCCAATCCAAGAATGCACGCATAATAAATAAGATTATCATCTGAAATGAAATTCAAAATAGAGAACATACCTCCACACGCGGATGTTGGATCCCTCACCATAGCGGCCGATCTAATAAGATCACCCTCGCTCGGACCCTTCGCCCCCCAACGATCCATTTGTCTCTTGCTCTTCCTTTTAACCTCATCCATAGCTCTGTCCCCATCATCTGTTTCTATACTGTCACCTACCCCCGGAGTGAGCGCCTTTACTCTACTCTCGAACTCTCCCTCTGAATCCGAGTACTAAATGCCAACTCCATCTAAAGCGCTAATTCTTTCATCCTGCATTACCGCATCCCCTTCGAATTCAATTTCTTTATCCAGCCATTCGCTAATTGCTTTCCCCCTGGTGCCCAACCTCTCCTACGACTGCACACACTTCGTCTGCCAACACTTCTTCGTCGAGGTCTCGCTGAATCTCACCTTGCTCTGATCCATCTACTTCCGAAAGCTGGTTCCCTTCATTCCCCCCTGAAGATTGCCCTGTTTCTATTTCGCCTCTCGGAGTAGACAGCCCAACAAGCTTAGGCCCATCCCCAACATGAAATGGGCCTGGGCCTCTGTTATTGAAGCTAGCGATAATATCCCTAACAACATTTTCCACCGCACTTCTGAACTCCGAGTTGGACAAGTTGAATACGTCCAGCTGTCTCTTCATGGGCCCCCCCGTCTCTGTCGAAAGAAAATCTGAATGACGTGCCGCTTCAGTCCCTGGTCCTCGTATCGCAGCTGATTGAAGTCCGAGTTGACGCGCCGCTGATGGTCGCTTCACTGTCCCATCATACTGTGACTGCAGCAACGAAGGGACTTCTGACCCTTTATTAATTCCTGTGCTCCCCTGATCCCGTGTTCTCCCACCATCCGCTATTAGCTATTTTGGAAGGTCGAGATTTCTCCTAATCTGATCCAATGGCTTAGGGGCTTGTGCGTGCTGAAAACCCATCAGACGCTCCTGACTGATTCTCAACAGATCAGACGGCTTACCATCGTCGTCTACCTTGAGCATAGATCTGACCTCCATTTCCGAATTCTATCCAGCTCACTCCGGTGATTCTCTGAAGGATACCATTTTTTTATGTTCAACGAGAATCTTAATCTCGTATCTCTCCTCATCGAATTGCGCTATGATCCCCGAGGGGATCAAACTCGTATCTTCTATGCCTATTTGTATCCTCACAAACTCTCTCCTTTCCAGTGTGGCCGTTGCTCTGTCGATGCAGATGAGATCTCCAAACCCGTGAATTAAGTTTTGAAACCTTGATTTCACCTAGCACTGTAGCGGCACATTGAACAACCGAACCCACACCGCCGAACAAGAGTCGATGCTCATCGCCCCCGTTTTTCTCGACCACCTACTCATGGTGATGTAAAATTCATCCCCTTCGAGGCTCCCGCTGGCTAGTAGCTCCTTCGTTATTTCCTCCGATTTGCAATATACCATCAACGAATCCTCTTTCACTTTCTTGATGATCCAGTCTAACATTGAACATGGACGAACCGCAGCTGAGAGAAGTTCCTTGATTGCCTCAATAGATGGATGTCCAGTGTGTATCTTCAGCATAACAGAATGGATCAATCGACCCTCAAACTCCGTCATAATGGGTGTCGGCGTGATAATCGCTCTCGCGATCCTCCTCCGGCAGTCATTGCTTTCCTCCGAATTAAGCTGCTCTGTTTTGGTCCTCTCTCCTCTGCTCTGGTTCAGGGAGCTAGTGTGTGCGAAGCCAGTCACCTTGGTCGCCCTGTAGACTGCCTTAAACTTGGTACAGTCCTTCGAAATGTGGCCGAACCTTTTGCACGCGTAGCAAAACCAGTCATTGGTACATTCGTGGATCGTGTGACCCTTCCCCGCACACTTGTGACATAGAGGCTGCTTCGGAGAGCGTGCAAGAGCGGAGGAGGAGGAGGAGCTCAGCGCTTCCGCCTTTCTTTTCGCCTTCTTTACTCGTTTGGGCTTATACAAGATCCATTCCCCTTCCTCGTCCTCTTTCTTCTTCATAATCTCCGTCTCCGTCGAAACCCCCACTCTGCGAGTACCGTCACCTCCGATCTCACCAATAGTCCTCTTCGTGGCTTGTAGGTACGACCCTCTATAGGTTTGCGGCGCCCCTTGCGGAGCACTCTCCCCTACCGGAGATGCTCTGTGGGAGTTCCCCTTCATAGAGACTATATGTCCCTCATCTTCAGAACCCCTATGCGTCGGACCTCTATGGTCACGACGACCCTCCCTCGAGCTATGGCGAATAGTCCCTCTAGTTCCTTCACCTCTAACAGAGCCCCTTCCTCTGACTTGAACCCAACGCTCAGTTTCCTCCTCTACCCCTCTTCATCAATGGGCGTTGCGAGTGGATGTTTTCTTGGTGGAATTTGGATCTTGTCGACCTGCGGCAGTGAGTTGGATGGTTGCTCCTCTCTTCTCCTTTCATTGCTTCTTTTTTTGTCTCCATAATGCAGTTGTTAACAAAAACACAAATCACATTTGTTTATCCCTAATAATAGCAATAAATTTAAGTTTGAAGTATTATTCGAAACTAGGGTTGGAGAAACATTGTGAGTAATCTTGTAAAAGAGGAAAAGTGACATGCTGGTCCTGTGTTAGTGTTAGATATACATCCCGATAATGGGGATTCATTAAACTCACATCACATGTGAAAGTCACATGGTTCTCGAATAATTTGGAACAATAACATCCTTCTTCTACTGCACTTGAGATGCATACATGAAAGCTAGCTAGTTTGCTAAATGTTCTTCACATAATCCGGCTACTTAGTTTGAAGTGTGTTTTTTTTTAGGTAAAAGGTGGAATAATGCTACCCTGTTTCATTAATAAGAAATTAATAAAACACCCCGCTGTACCGGAAGAGATACAAGAAAGATAATGCAGGAAATAAAGTACAGTGTAGGAAATAAAACATAATCCCCCAACAAAATCCTGGGGGGGTGGGTCTAATCCTCCATACATCAAAACAACAAAAGTACAGTAGGCAAAATACAAAATAGTAGAGAATGCAGCTGGTGAGGTTCTGACGGGTATGGGTGGCGCCAACCACTCAGTCCAGTGTCGGCCCAAACTCAACCTCCTCGTCATCAAAATCCTCCACTTGGAAAACTCTGGCGATCCTCCCTCTCGCTCCTGTGGTAGCAGCTATAGCCCCAAAAGAAATAAGATGCATGATGTGAGTAAGGTTACCAGAAATACTATGACATGAAGCACGAAAATAAAAATTATTTCTGTCTAGCCATAACACCCATGTAGTTGCCGCAATGGAAATGTACCACACATCCTTCATTTCATGGCGAACCTTTGCAAATTTGGGACCAACCCACAAATCCTCATATTCACAGGGGTAGTCACTTGTTCCTAGGGCTTGTAATACCTCTACCATAGTTGCCTTACTCCTTGGACAGTGGATAAAAAGGTGATTCAAATTCTTCGTATGCATATTGTAGAATCCACAGTCGGTCGCAATCGGGGGTTGTCTTCTGGCCAGGTTCTCTCTAGTGAGAATTGCGTTATTGAGCACTAGCCACAGGAAGACTCTGACTTTAAGTAGTGTTTTCGTCTTCCATAATACCTGTGCCCAACTAGGTCTGCATTCCCGATAGTGAATTCGATGGTACTGGGAACTGACCGTGAACGCTCCCTTAGGTTCGAGTTCCCATCGCATCTGGTCTGAACCTTGGGCGCACCTCAATCCGGACCGTGTGATATGTGCTTACAATTCGAGCAGTTGCTGATGTAATCTTGGGGTAAGAGCTCCTCGGAACGACGGCTTCCAACTTCCCCTCTTCCAAGTCTCAGCCACATATATATTGGGTTGATTTTTTTTTGTCATACAGCTCGGGGAAAGTTTCCTTCAAAGTATATGCACCACACCATTTGTCCCACAAAAATCTGGTGAACCGTTCGTTACCGATAGTTGACGTAACTGCTGAATTGAACGGCCCACTTACTTTGGTAATTCCTTTCCAGAATTGCGAAACTCTAGACCCTACTTGAAAGCCCAGGTTTCTCGTGCCTTTTCCTCGCAGGTATGGTTGAATGAAATCCTGCCATCCTTCCCCGCTGTGGTGAAAAACCTTCCACCACCATTTTCCCAAAAGGGCAAGATTCATATCTCTAAGGTCGATGATGCCTAGCCCTCCATGCTTCTTCTTCATGCAAGCAATATTCCATTTGATCAGGTGGTAACCTCCCCTATTCGAATCTGCCCCTTTCCAAAGAAATCATTTTCGGATTTGGTCAATTCTTTGGATAACCCACTTAGGAAGCTCAAAAAATGACATGTAGTAGATGAGCAGATTAGATAGTACTGAGTTGATGAGTACGACTCTTTCTCCTAGCGAAAGCTATTTTTCTTTCCAGCCAGATAGTCTGTCCCCCACCCTATCAATTCTAGGCAGCCAATCCGACTTAGTGAGTTTCCCTGGTCTGAGTGGAAGCCCTAAGTATTTGATTGGAAATTCATTCCTCACACAGTTTAATATGGTAGCATGTTCTCGCGCTTCTTCATTAGAGAGTGTAATGGGAGTCAATGCACTCTTGTGGAAATTTATCCTGAGACCTGAACAGGCTTCAAAATAGTAGAGGGCTCCTTTAAAGCAGACTGTTTCTGATCTGGTCCCATTTCTAAATAGTAGGGCGTCATCAGCATACTGGAGAATCGTGCACCCTTGATTGGAGTTGCTGCTGGCCACGGGCGTAATCCACCCCTTTTTTCGGCAATTTTCTAGCATTCCCCTTAGCACATCTGCTACGATCGTGAATAGAAGTGGGGATAACGGATCCCCTTGCCGGAGTCCTTTCTTGCAAGGGAATGGCAGGTCTGGCCTCCCATTCACCGATATTGCCGTTTTACTAGTAAGTAAACACTGTTTGATCCATCTAACCCATTTGTCCCTGAATCCTCTTCCTCTGAGAGCTTCCAGCAAACACTCCCAATCGACAGAGTCGTATGCCTTCTCAAAATCCAATTTTAGGAGGAAGTTCTTAGAGTTGCTCTTATGGTAGTGGTGGATAACTTGTTCAGAAGTGGCCACACAATCTAGAATACATCTGCCCTTAATGAAGCCTGTCTGGGTTTTGCTGATTATACTATCCATTATACTCCCCAGGCGGATGGCCAGGACCTTTATGATGATCTTGACCGAGCAATTTATGAGGCTAATTGGTCTAAAATCCCCCATGCGCTTAGACTCCTCCTGTTTGGGTATGAGGACCACTTCTGCAAAATTGAACATACCCAATCTGAGATTGTTATGAAAAAATTCCTCCATTAGTGCCATAATGTCCTATTTAATTTCTTCACAGAACACTTGGAAGAACATCATTAGAAAGCCGTCTGGCCCAGGTGACTTGTCAGCTCCCATTTGGTTGATGGCCTTTTTCACTTCCATTTCCGAAAAAGGTGCCTCCAAAGAGGACAGAAGTTGCATTGAATCATTCTGGTATTCCTGCCAGTAATCCTCCCTCAGTGGGATCCTGAAATCATTCTTCCTTCCAAAGAGGCCCTTGTAGTAATTTTGAAAGATTGTGGAGATCGCATTTTCATCTTGCAATATTCCCGCATCTGTCTGAATTGAGAGGACGAAATTGGATCTAAGTCTTGCGCTTGCTACTCGGTGGAAGTAGGCCATATTCGCGTCTCCCTCTTTGAGCCACGAAATTCTTGATCTTTGTTGCCACTTGATCTCTTCCAACTTATACAGATTGGCGACATTTTCCCGGAGCTCTAGTAGCTTGCTTCTTTCTTCCTGTGACAGGACTCTCGTCTCTTCCACCCTTTCAAGCTCATCAATTCCTTCTAGAAAGGAATCTTTTGCACGCCAGATGGTCGAGAATCTAGATCGATTCCATCTACGCAACCTCTTTCTCAATCTGCGAATTTTTTCACACCATCGGGATGCAGTGTCCCTGCCAGTAGTTGGGAGTGCCCAATTCTCCATTACCATGTGATGAAATCCCTGAATTTCCAGTCAGGCCTTCTCAAATCTGAATTTTCGTGGCCTCTGAGCTCCGCGTACCCCCACATCGAGTAGGATCGGGGTATGATCTGATGTGGGTTTAGGAATCGATCTAGCTATAGCTAGTGGACAGGATATTAGTATCCGCATACCCCCACTCCATCGATACTAATATCCTGTCCAACTTGGCCATAACCGGAGCCGCTTGCATATTAGACCAAGTAAAAAGTCTGTCATTGATTGGGATATCGATCAGCTCTAGTTCCGTTATCACTCTATTGAACTCTTCTCTGTGTCTGTCGCTAGAGCCTCTTCCCTTATGCTCGAAAGCAAATCTAGTGATGTTGAAATCCCCCCCAACAATCCAAGCTCCCGACCAACGCTGTCTAATATCGACAAGTTCTTGCCAAAAGGCATCTCGGTCTGTAGCCACATTCGGCCCGTACACTACAGTCACCGTCTGCACCCAATCATCGGACTGTCGCTTCAGTTGGGTAGTCAGGGACAACATTCCACTGTATACCTCGATGCAAGTGAGGATATCCGAATTGAACCCTATAGCGATCCCTCCTGAGACTCCTGCTGACGGTCGTAACACCCATTCCTTGATTCTGTTATCCTCGATTCTTTTGAGTTTGAGCCCGTGCTGAAGTTTGGTCTCCTGCAGCCCTACTACTTCTGCCTTGGAATTGCTAATGACGTCCCTTACCATATCTTTCTTCCCCCTATCCCCCAGCCCCCTAACATTCTAGAATAGTGTATTCATTGGGAGACTGTGTCAGCGGTGATCGTTGGTGTAGGTGTGGGGCCGGCTACATCCTCGGGAATGTCTGTCGACCCAGTGCTATTTCCTAGGGCGTTCTCATAGCCAGTCTTAACCCTTTCAGTTTCCCAACCCCTAATTTTATTGAGTAGTAATGCATTACGCTCTGTGTCACACACCTCTAACCCACATATTTTAGCTAGGAAGAAAATATCAGAGTCTGACATGAAATTTAATATAGTTGCTAAATAACTGCTCGTACCTCCGTTGTCGAATTTTGCAGCTTTGGCTGCCACCGCTACTTCGAGATAGTCATCCAAGGACTCCACATGAGCCCTCTTGTGTGATCGCTGCACTCTGAACCCAACCATCCTGTGTGATGATCCAGAGCTAACTGCAGGTGCTGATTCTGGGAGTGTGGATAAAACCATCTCTGGCGACATCTGTGTGTTAGCGATGAACTCTAGATCCTCTGACTCCTCATCTGTGAATACGAATTCTTCGTCTAGATTTAGGTGCCCTTCCAGGTCCTCATCACTATCTGTTTGCTGAGCTTCCCGTTGTAGGGTAGGCTCTCTTGTAACGGACTCCTCATTGAGCCCGCAGACTAGCGACTCAATAATAATAGCGGTGCTTTCCGTTGCGGTCCCCTCAATGGGCCCATTAACCGTCTGAGAATTTGTCTGATTGTTCGACAATATAGAATTACAAGTCCCAGAGACAGTAGAATGTATTTTGGGCCCCTCTTTGGGCCCATTAATGCTTATAAAAAGCGCACACTCCTCCGCACTCTCGCTAGACCCATTTGAAGGGAAGAATAACGCTGCTCTGCGATCCACCATATTGCTGGTCTCGATATGTGCGTGTTCAGTTTGTTTTATATGGGCGGTGAGCTTACCCCCTATGCCAGCTAGCATCGATGGGTTGGTGGGTGTATCGGCAGACTCAGAAGACATTGGAAACGAGGAATGCTTCGTTAAAAATGAAGCACTGATATTTCCTTTTTCCTTCGTTACCAAGGCAGAAGGTGCTTCTTCACAGATGTCTTCTTTCCCAAATTTGCCTATCTCCAAAAGCCTCTCTTTGTTACCCACTCCTTCAGCGTCAAACTCGTTCTCCTTTGAGCTCTTTTTGCTGTGGTTGAGTAGATCTCTGCTCGTCTCTTTCCCCAGAGTAGTCTCTGACTCCTGTCGCGCTTGCTGCAAAGGAGCTCCTTTTTCCTTTTCTGGTGCAAACCAACACTTTGTGGCCCACTCTCTGGTCGAAAGTGTTCCTTCGCCTGTCATCTTCCCCAGACTGGTGGTTGCTTTCACCAACCCCTGTCTCGGAGCCTGCATGTTGTTGCAAAGTGGAGTTTTGCCCTTTTTGGGGTCTGTAAGCCCTGTCCCTCCCCTCTATGCCACTACGCGCTCCTCCAAAATAGGGGTGCTGAGCAGGTCCACCGTTTGATCCGATGAGTTGAAGGTTCTTGAGGACTTTTGACGGTTGGATCTGACGAAAAGATTCCTGCCTCGATCTTCTTTGTACGGAAGGTCTTTTTTTGGCCGTAGCCCTTCTGCCGGAGTATCTTGGCGCTGCTCCTGCCCCATTGCCGCCTTGATGATCTCTCGGTGAGCCCTCTCCACTTCGTGGGAACCATCTATTGTGAGGCACTTTGTTGGCGAGAGCACTTGCTTGTAGGATCTGTTATCTCTAAGGGATGTTGTAAGCTTAGGGGAGGTGATAGTCGCCTGTTCCTTTTGTGCTTCTTCTCGCTTGTCTAGCACGAATCTGACAAGATACGATTCTTCGAAGGAAAACACTTTGGCGAATCACGGCATCAAGGAAATATCAGTGCTTCTGATTAGTATCCTTGCCGAGACTATCTCTGATCGGCGCACTGTCTTCTCATCTATCTCTTCCACAGTCCCTAATTCCGCTACTATCTCTTGAAGAGCTTCCCTCTTCCAAAAATGTAAGGGGACGTTATGAATCCAAATCCAGTATTTTTCTCCCTGTGGGAGCTCCGCCCCGAAAGTCGACGTCCAAGCGCTGAATTCGACTTGGAAATGTCCAAAGTCGACAATCCCCATGCTTACAACCTCTGCGACCTTCTCCGACGAGGGGAATGAGACCAGAAATT
Organism: Hemerocallis citrina; assembly: GCA_017893485.1. Taxonomy (NCBI): domain Eukaryota; kingdom Viridiplantae; phylum Streptophyta; class Magnoliopsida; order Asparagales; family Asphodelaceae; genus Hemerocallis; species Hemerocallis citrina. The sequence continues at coordinate 277,869,975 of CM030364.1, read as the reverse complement.
GCAAGTGGCACAACTTCTTAGCGACCCAATCTCTATGGGCTCTCATAGGCCATTTTTCAGTAAGCGCTTGCATAAGATGTACCTCCGAAGGCCTTCCTGCTCTAACTTTGGCAATAGCACACCATTGACACAGCCATCGTTCTTCGCTTTTGATAGTCTCCAGGCTCTTTGCCAATCGGATGACCCTAGGGTTGTCGGGGGACCTTCCCCGGCTCACTGGACGCTCTTCATCGCTTTGGGTTTCCACCACATTGGTGCATACATAAGAGAGATGCTCTCACTTCATGCATTTGAGGCATCGTACTTCTTTGGTACATTCACTCCTATAGTGGCCTAGATCGGGGCTGGCTTTCGCTTGCCCTTCCTCTGCATCTTCTTGTGTTGGAGCTGGTCGGCATGAAGGTTAGTGGAAATAGCCTGATTTTTGTTTTTCTTCCCTCTAACCTGAACCCATTGCCCCTCCCTCTCCTCATCGCCGGAGTTCTCATATTCTAAAATCCCGTCTAGCGCAGCCCCTTGATGGTCTCGCTCGGCGTAGGATTTAGGAGCATGGTTCTCCAGTGGTGTTGGAGTTGCGAGATGATAGGTGGTGGGATTGGAGTGGGTGGTCGTGACAGTTTGTATTGATTCATGGAGCTCCCTGTGGATGTTGTGGTGGTGGGGAGGGTCAGAAGGGGGGTTATGTTGGTGTTGCAGTAAGGACTGCTGAGGTTGATGAAGTGGTTGATACATTGGTTTGGTGTTGGTGTTGGTGGGAGGGTGATGTTGCTTGCGTGTAACATTTTCGTTATCTCTCTTAGAGTGATCCCTGGGGAGGTGGTGATGGTGCTGTAATGATGGGGTCTTCTTACGCCTATACTGGCCGGTAGGAGGACCCCATTGTTGGGCCCTTCCCCCGTAAAACTCCTTATGTCGGCGATGATTTTCGTAGTGATGATGATTGTAGTTCCTCCCCTCACGACGTTGATGTGCACGCTGGTGTGCACGCGTCAGGGAGCGAACACATCTGAGGTCATGACTTCCTCCCTCATGGGGGTGTGGGATCAACTGTTGGGGGTGCAACGGAGGGGCAGTTGGGAAGTTCACTTCATTGGGTAGTGTGGGTGGTAGAGGTTGTTGCTGGGGTGCTGATGGAGTAGGAGTCGACTCCGAGAGTGGTGCAGCTGCTGGTGAAAACGTTGGTACTGGTGGTGTCGGTGGGTGGCGGACCCTCTCATTGGGCCCGCACCCACTGAGCTCAAGTACCGACAGCATGGTCGAAGGCATGTAGACGTTTGCTAAGAGGAAGTGGGGTTAGAGGCGAACCAAAGGTTGAGGGGAATGTTTCTGGTGAGAATAGTGCTGATACGGCGTTCAGGCACTGGAGATGGTCCTTAGTGAGGGAGAGAGAGAGGGGTTAGGTAGGAGCCTACTTAGTTTGAAGTTGATTTTATGAAGTCCAACATCAACATTAGTTCATTTGGCTTTTGATATTGTTGGTTTTAATCATATATATACATATAAATTAATTGAATATGGGCTAATCTTTTGCCCCATTTCTATACTTTACTTGGACAGTATCATAATTTCAGTCCAGTTATCAATATTCAGTATTGAATTGTAGGGGTTTTGGAAGAAAAAAAAAAGGGGAAGTTGTGTGTAAAAAAAACCTTTTACTATAAATTTTCTTTTCCAATATTGTATATCATTACAATAAAAGTGTAAAACTCTTAAGAATGACTAATCTTTTAGAATGTTCACATGAGATCTCATAAACCCGCCCAGATTTAATTCTTACCGGAAGCACATACTAGTATTAAATTGAAGACAAAAAATAATAAATCTATGTACAATCCAAACATGTTTGATTACCTGCAGGGCCGGCCCCACCATTGAGGCGGGTGAGGTGGCCGCCTCAAGCCCCCGGCATTTTTTGCGATTTTAGGGTCCCAAATTCGTAATTCTCTTGTAAATATAGGCACGTATCTTAAGAATGACTACATCTATGGAATCTTTCAGGATGTTCACATGAGATCTCAGAAACCCGCTCAGATTTAATTCTTACCAGAAGCACATGCTAGTATTAAATTGAAGACTAAAAATAATAAATCTATGTACCAGATTTGATTACCTGCAGGGCCGGCCCACCCTTGAGGCGGGTGAGGCGGCCGCCTCAGACCGCCGTCATTTTTTGTGATTTTAGAGCCCCAAATTCTTAATTCCCTTGTAAATATAGGCACACATTTTTCGCATAAAAAAATACTGTTATTAGGGGCCTCAAAAATAGTTATTTGAGCCTTTAAATTTTTTTTACAAATTATTTGTGTTTAGACATGAAGACTTGAATTGATTTGAGACTTTAAATTTGGGTGATTTAAAACAAATTTATATATTTTGCATAGTTTGCTTTCAACAATGTACAAATTTTTTGTATACATGTGTTTTGTTTTGTTTTGTTTATTATTATTTTTTTTTGTTTTTTTTGTTTTTTTGAGCGCCCATTTCTGGAATTCGCCTCGGGCCCCTGGGAACTCAGGCCGGCCCTGATTACCTACAAGAGCGTATTAGGGCATAGGTGTAAACTCCTCATATTTCCATCAAAATCAGTGGATTGGTCGGAGGTACAGTTTCAAATACAGGCATTAAATTGGGTTAGTCGACTGACCTACAAATCCGTCCTTTTTTTCCGCAGTCAAAAATATTTCTTCCTCCAAATTTCACCATATGTTAGGAAATATGAGGATCTTGTTGAGTTTTTAACACAATCAACACAAAACCACCAAGCAAGACTAGATCACACCAAACACACAAGCACACAAAAGTTGTCCCGATTGGGACTTTCGCCTTAATCCGGGGAAGAAAGAACCAAGATATTATTCAACTAGAGAAGATACAAGAATACAATTCTCACCACTCCCCACTCTCAAGCCTAATGAAACTTGATGCAGCTTACAATGGAGAACTCTCTCACCCTCTCAGATGAAGTACTCTCTTCTTCTATTCGGCACTTAATAGAATCATATGGATCTATGAGCCGTTACAATTGTTTATATAGATCTAGAGACAAATCCTAAGTTAATATCTTGTTACAATAAGCCATTGGATAGTACCCAAGAGATAACCCTACGATAGGAGCCACACGATCCAGCTTGAAGAGCAAATTGGGCCTTTCCCGAATCACCTAGATTCAAGCCCGAAAACCCATCAGCACCGCGACCGGTCGACCGCCACCCAGGTTTGGTCGACCGTCCCCCTCTCGGGACTTCTGCACTCTATGATCGATCGACCGCAACTTCTGCTACTACAGCTGCTGACTGTTTCCTTGCCTCCACTCCGTTTTCAATTGCCTTTGTCTCTCCATCGTCTTATCGTCGTTCTTATCCAATCTCGTATGCAAGACATAAACCCAACAATCTCCACCTTAGATTGCATACGCATGAATCCATACCAGTGTGATTTAAAACTCTCCTAGATCTTTCTTTCCCGCTTTGTAAACAATATGTTTCAATGGCTTCTCCTTCTAGTTGAACAAATCTCCACCTGCTTTCCTCTAGCTGTACACCCCCTTCAAGGGCACACCCATGTAGATGTAATCATGGAGGTGCCACCCTCCACACGAACTCCACCTACATCAAGGCTTTCTCCACCTTCTAACGGTATTCGAACGTTGCAGTCTCGTGTCGGTAATTCTAGTGACGGCTTACTAGATAATGCTTTAGGAACAATGGGCTTCCATACACTCGGCCGAGTTTTTCTGCTCCCACAAAGCGGGTAGAGGTTGTGCTGACCTTGCCCAATCCCCCTCTTACCCTTCATTACCTTACGATGACTATTCCAAACTATCAAAACTCCACATCGAGCTGTGTACCTGCAGTCACCAGCATCAAGAGTACCCAAGGATATAAGATTCTTCTGTATCGAAGGAATATGCATGACCTTTTCTAGTGTGAACCCTTTACCATCTCGCGTCTCCAATTCAACAGTTCCCTCACCCACTACTTCACAAACCTCACCACTCCCCGTTCTCACACAACGGCATGTTGATGACTTGTAAGTAGAAAACATCTCCCTCTCGGAGCAAATGTGAGAAGAACTTTCCGAATTAAGATACCAACTTGAATCCACATCTGAAGAACTTGAAACAAGAAGACAACAATCAACATTATTACTTGACTCAGTTGCACTGACTATATGGGTTTGTTCTTCTTCTTTAGTAGCACTCTTCTGACTCAACCACCTGTGACAGTCTCTCTTGTAATGCCCAACTCCTTTACAGTAATGGCAATGAATCTTACCCTTGTGTGCCGCATCCCTTCCAATTGAAGTATCACCATTCACCGGAAAACACCCTAAAGAAGTAGACCCTTCTTTATGAGTCTCCTTTCTTAGTTCATCTTCCATCAGACCCTTAATCACCCCGGCTACAGTGAGTGTCTCCTTGGCTGATTTCCAGTGTAACATGGTAGTTATCAAGTGATCATAAGAAGTTGGCAGTGAATATATCAAGTTGAAAGCTTTATCCTTTTCGCTAAGATCATCAGCGTTAATCGTCTTCACTTCAGATATTACTGTAACACCCCAAATTCCAAAATACAACTGAATTCGAGATTCCACAGGATCTTTACACTTCTTTCTTACAATTTTACAAGGAAATTAAAACTTTTCACTTTACATCAGAGTTACAGGGAATCTTTACACTTTACATTTTACAGCGGAAGCAAATTTACACATTTATATAAAAGTACAACAATATTTGAATAATCTCTAAGCATCAGTTCTCCTTTAATCTTTATCATGCCATTTATTCTGCATACAAAACTGTGCATACGGCAGTTTATTCAACCGACGAATATTATACACGGTCATCCTCTCTATGCCGGAAACAGTATAACTGATTTTCCATATTTAACAAACACAAACTTGTTCACAAATCAAACTAAGGGAAATATCCTATTGATGTCGTGTTATGATTGTGCACTTAGTCCTTAATGCAGTTATTCATATTACATGATACTAATGCGCACTTGTTCGGATTCTATGCATTCCATACTACATAGGTCCGAGGGCAAGCCTCTTAATCGTTCTTCATCTTGTAGGGTTCAATCCCTCGTCATGACTTAATCTACTACTGTAACTACGGTAAGTATCCTAGATGTCTTATGAGTACGAGCTCATGTACAGAAAAACTGGAGGAGAATCCCACGTCATGTCACGACGCATCGTGAAGACAACCTATGGACAATTCAGCTTCCTTCATGGTACACGATCCTCTTGCAGTCACCAAACACCCCACAAGCATCGCCAAGATCCCGATAATTTCGGAGTAGTACCCACGTCATGTCAAGATGCATTGCGAAGACAAACTGTGAATCACACCCACATCGTAGACTCGAGACCCTCATACTTGTGTTTTTCTCTCACTTTCATCACCTCTTCACTATGTACTAATTCTTAATTTAATGAAATCATGAACAAAATCAATCTCTTAGAGTTAGCCCTCTCACCAATACCGGTCTTATTTCTTTCATTTCACAATGACCCAACTTGGTCTTTTCAATTTCAATAATCATATCTCATCACTTTCACTTGCCGGTGTGAGTTTTGGCTACACCCTAATTTTCAATTTCATTTCACAAATTCACATATCTGAGTTGTCATACTCAAGAACATTTCTCTTTTTCAATATCATGATTTCCAACCTTTTCATGAGACAATAATCATACATGGAGTTCAATTATACATCATGCATTCCATAACCAATATTTATTTCCACATTAAAATCATCTTACGAAAACATCTAGTCAAAGTGAATATTCACAAAATTACCATCGTCACGCTAATCTTTAGCAAGATAACTCAGATAAACATTCACAGTAATATTTTCTTTCCATCAATTTTTCTTTTTAATACTTACCTTAATCACCTCGTAAAATCACATTTTTGTGAAAATATACAAGTATGAAACCATAGTTTCAAACACAATTTTACTTCAAAAATACACTTTATTTCATTTCAATAACTCCCAATTAATTTTCATAAGTCGTATATGATTTTAGAATAATAACGGTATTTATTTCGGAATTTTTACACATCAAGAAAACAAAAAAAAAATCATTTTTTTTAAAAATAACATTTTGGCCCCGCACCCAGAATCGAACCCGCAACCTTAGAGAAGACAACCGCACAAGCTAGCCACTAGGCCGACTGTGCTCAACGATATGTAACGGAGACAGAGGGTTTTATACTCTCTGTTCGAGATCTGGGTTAATTTTTAAAACGCAAATAAAAGAAGATGGCCACAAGTATCGAACAAGCGACCTCAAGACACACGCCCGCGCTACTGTAGCGCTAAAAGGGCTCACTGACCACTTGAGCTATAGGCTCAGGTTGTCACAACTACAACTTGAATTCTATTTAACTCGAGTCTCTGTTTCATTAGAACATTTCGATGTTCAAAAGCTCTTATCTTTGTTTTGCTTGCACCAAAAATTATATAAATCTCCAGAATGTATATTTTAACTTAAAATAACACCCCAGTGTTTTTAAAATATTTTTTCGGTAATTAAATACACATTTCACATGAAATAATTTAATTTGCATATTACTCTTTTCATAATTCATTTTAACATTTCTCAACACAACTTGGTATAAAAAAAATTAACATTAATACCCTGTTTTTCCCTCTTTCATAAACCCAAATACAAAATAGGATAATTTTATTCATTAGTAACAATATCACGATAGTCCATTTAGCACATAAAGTATAATTTCATCTACTACCATTTTGCACTTAATTTTGACATTATCAACAATCCCAATTCAATATTTTCATAACTACAAACAATTTGCACACAAAATTAAGATTCATAACAAGTTATCATACAATCTTATCAAGCATTAATTTAATCAACTAGCAAGTCTATTTTTACAATTAAGTGTACTCTTATTAGTTTCTTTCATGCATCGTTACTTCAATCACTCCTAGTATGGTATCTAAATTAGAAATATAGAAAACCACCCACCTTATTTGGAGAGAAAAATCACACAACACCTCCTAAACGAAAAGCCCTTCTCCTCCTAGATCGAGCTTGCCAAACGAGTACTCCTCCTCCTTGCTTGATGTGCAAACCGAAAGCTCCCTAGTGCAAACCCGAGCCTCCTAATGGTGATGTAGCCGGCCTCCTTGAATGCAAGCACAAACACTCAACTCTCAATCTTTTATTCTCACTTCCTACTAATAATCCACTACTAATAATTTTATTCTTTCACTATAGGTTTGGAGAATGAAGAGTGCAGGAATAACTAGGCTGTGGGGGGGGGGGGGGGGGGGGGTATTTATACTAAATTTTGGGACAAATAGAATGCTAGGATTGATCTAGGAGTTAAGAAACAAATGCTAGGATTCAAGGGGAAGTTGTAGTAACCAACCATGATCACAAAAACTATCTCCCACAAACTCCACTTCTCTTTTTCCCTCCCATTCAAATCCGGCCAAATAAGGGTGCACAAAACACGTGCATGTGCAATGCACGTGTCTCCAATAGTCCCCTATTTTAAAAGTTGTACACTTTATTCTTTATAAAAATAATCTATAAAAATTGTCAACATTACAAGTTGTATTAAAAAGGAAAATAAACTCATGGGCTTTTATTTAATGGGCCAAATTAGCCTACATTAAAAAATAAATTAATTTGGGCTCAAAATAAAAGGAAACTTATGTTTGTTAAAAATAGGTTTTGGGTAAAAATAATAAAAGATATATATATATATATATATATATATATATATATACATATATATATATGTATACTCATTTGTCTATGTAATGAAAATTATAAAAATTTATATCACAAGATTGCACGTGCACAATACGTACAAAAATAATAATATAAAATAATAATTTTCATAAATGAAAATCAGGGGATTACAATTACTTTATTGAACTCCACAATATGATCTTGAAGATGGGTACCTTCCTTCATTGAGAACCTAAACAGATTCCTTTTTCAATACATCCGATCTAGTAACGGCGATCCCGAGTAGTCAGTTTTGAGTTCGCCTAAAGACTCGCCGCACTTTTCTCCTCAATGATATTACACTTGACTTCGTTCGCCAATTGCAACCGGATTAAACTCAAGGCCTTCTAACAAATCTCATCCCACTTCTCTTGCTTCATGTCGGTTGGCTTTTTCTCTTCTAGGGCAAGGTGCAAATCTTTCTGAACCAAAACATCATACATGTCCACCTTCCATAGATTGAAGTTGATCTTACCGTCAAACTGCTTGATTTTCGTCTTTTGATCTGCCATCTCCAAGGAACTCGAACAAACCCACGAATCCTGATTGCTCTGATACCACTTGTTAGGAAATATGAGGATCTTGTTGAGTCTTTGACACAATCAACACAAAACCACCAAGCAAGACTAGATCACACCAAACCACAAGCACACAAGAGTTGTCCCGGTTGGGGCTTTCGCCCGGGGGAGGAAGAACCAAGATATTATTCAACTAGAGAAGATACAAGAATACAATTCTCACCACTCCCCACTCTCAAGCCTAATGGAACTTGATGCTGCTTACAATGGAGAACTCTCTCACCCTTTCAGATGAAGTACTATCTTCTTCTATTCGGCACTCAATAGAATCATATGGATCTATGAGCCGTTACAATTGTTTATATAGATCTAGAGACAAATACTAAGTTAATATCTTGTTAAAATAAGCCATTGGATAGTACCCAAGAGATATCCCTACGATAGGAGCCACACGATCCAGCTTGAAGAGCAAATTGGGCCTTTCCCGAATCACCTAGATTCAAGCCCGAAAATCCATCAGCGCCGCGACCGGTCGACCGCCACCCAGGTTCGGTCGACCGTCCCCCTCTCGGGACTTCTGCACTCTATGACCGGTCGACCGCAACTTCTGCAACTACAGCTGCTGACTGTTTCCTTACCTCCACTCCGTTTCCAATCGCCTTTGTCTCTCCATCGTCATATCGTCTTCTTATTCAATCTTGTATGCAATACATAAACCCAACACCATATTCTTTCACTCTACCCTCCAATTCCTATCACTTCACACAAGTGGATGAATTATCATCATGGTGCACCATTAAACACCCCAACAATCAACTATGCAAGCATCATCTTGGACTCATAAATCTCAAGTCTCTACATATAATTTAGCAAGTAAGGAAACAGAGGACCCCACAATGCACTCTGTGGATTGGTCAGGAACTATAAATTATTGATTGATTGCTTGTTCCTGCAAAACCTGAATAACATCAGACAGGGACATGGCTTCATAATTCCTTCAATTTGAGAGGACTTAATTTCAAATTTTAGTAACTTTTCTTCTTCGCCCTTCGACTATCTGATAGGTTGAGAGCGTGTACATTGTACGTACAGTTCATAAATGAGTAATGCTCCACCGACTAATTTTTTTTCTTTAGTATCTTAGTGACACTATATTGGAGCTTTCTATCACATACTTACCTAGTGGGTATAGCATTATTCTTCATAAATATATGCAGCAGCTCTGAAACTAAAATCATGATAATGAAATCAGAACATGGATTTCCTTGAAATATTGAAACTTAATTTAAAGCTAACCAAAAAAAAATTGCACGTTGCTCCAGTAAAATGGGTTGGAATGCCGGTATGCCCAATCTCTGCACAATATGCGCTCTATTCAACAATACAATACATACTTTACGAAGTATGTCCGTACAATTAATGTTTCTTTTTCCTGAATTTTGCTTCTTGCGATCTCTAAGTTGTCTGATTAGACGACGAATTAAGTTACTGGTAATCTTTTCAGCCTTGTACTAAGTAGAGAATCACTGAATAATATTCTATGCTGCAGTATAAGGAGCAGGATGAATAATATCTTATTAGTATAAACATCTCTAATTTTATAATGGAAGGGTTGGAGGTATTGATTGTAAAATTAATAACTTAATTGCATCATCCGTATATAATTAATATAAATAATGTCTCAGGTTCGAGGCCAAACTATATCAAAATTTTTATTTTTTAAAAGTTATATTTATTAAGACGTGCAATGCACGTGTAACCTACCAGTAGTATTAGAATAGAGAGTTATTATAACAAGTGAAGTAGGAAGCAAAAGAGAAGCATCGTGAATTACTCGCGTGAGCATTGATGACCAATCACCACTCAAATCATTGATAACAATTGTATAAATAATTATATTATTATACATTATGTAGTATTTCTTCTTGTCTCATGTGAATTTCACATGGATACTGTGTTTGAGGTGGGCAATGGGTGTCACATGAATAATGAATTCCTTCTATCTTTTCTGAGGAAGTTTTTTTTGTTTTTGACTGGCAAAAGGTAGTAAGTTTTTTTTGTTTGAAATTTAATAACTCATTAAACTGATTTACTAACTTTCACATTTACTGTTCATGAATGAATTCTAAACAATATTTCCAAGAAAGCCCTCAAGATCAGTTTTGTTGTTCTATGTATAGGTAGCAAATGGGCTAAAAATAGATTTTTTTTTTTTTTTTTTTTGAGATAAAATGACCGACTATCGATCACCTGTTTTATTAAAGAGGGGTTTAAAGAAACCAAATATTACAACCATCATAAGTTCCATCTAGATTCGTACATCTAGACCACAAAACATCCAAGTACAGAAGGATCACAATACAATGTTACCATCCATACATTAAATAACGAAAACAATCGGCCTCGAGTCCAAATGCTGATCCATCTAAATGGCATCCTCTCAGCTAGTCTGTCTCCCGTCGCAAGCCTATAGTAGGATGATCTCCCCTAGACCTTCGAAGCTACTCTGCACTCTCCAGATGTATTTTCTTTCTTGTCCCTATTTGACCTGCCCACGCGATAATAAGGATAATGGGCTAAAAATAGATTGGGCCATAGAAAAAAGGGTTCTTCGAAAAAGGAGAGAAAATTGAATAATAAAACTAGCTTCCTTAGCGCATATTAAACATAATTGCTCACTAATTCAATAATGCTTCGTTTGGCATTGATTTTGAAAAATACTTTAAGATTCAGAATGAGTGTTTAAAAAATGGATGAAGAGCCCGTTTAGCTCACTAATTCAATAAGACTTTGTTTGGCATTGATTTTGAAAAATACTTTAAGATCCAAAATGAGTGTTTAAAAAATATATGAAGAGCGCGTTTAGCTAAAACGTCCAGTTCTTCAAAAAAAAGGAGAGAATTGAATACTAATTTATTAAACAAAACTGCTCACTAATTTATGTTAAACTACTTCTTTACCTTAAACAAAAACTACTTCTTTACCTTATATTAAACAAAACTGCTCACTAATTTTTTTTTTTTTTTTTTTTTGTTTGATTAAAAGATGACCGAAGTCATCGCTTCATTAAAAAGTACTTAACGAAACAGAAATAGGAGTTACATATGGCCCGCAGGCTAATAATACCCAAAAACGTCTAATCCGGGCAAAACTTCCCGAACATCAAACAAACTACATGATAGTACTAAAGCATCTAATACATCGGACCCACATCTGGAACCCACTGCCAAAAGAGAACATTTTCCCTGCTTGGTGGCTAGTCTGTCCCCTCTCCTGGGCGCATCTTCTTCCTGGCTCTGTTGAGACCTGTCCATTCATAATGACAAATGTGAATTTTTTGCATCAACGAGGAAACTGCTCACTAATTTATTAGGACTTTGTTTGACATTGTTTTTGGAAAAGACTTTTAGATTCAAAATGGGCCTTTAAAAAAGTATGAAGAATGCATTTAGCTAAAAGGTAATCTTTGAAAAGTGCTATTTCTTTTTTAAAAAAATCCCTCAAAGTACATAAATTAAGTTTTTCAAAAAAGATTTTTTACTTGTTAAGAATTATTTTCAGAATTAAACAGATTTCTTTCTAAGAAAAGTCTTCATTAGGTGTGAATGTCCAACTGCACATGTTATAAACTCCTCAACAAGCCTGAAGAAATCTCAAAGAACTAGCCAAAGATGTTGATTGTTGTTGGGGAGGAGAGATATTCCAAGCTTTTACCCTTTCACATACATGTCTTCCCGTTAGCACTAGGCTTTTATGTGCACTCGTGTACACTCGGTCTTCCCGCCTTCGTATCGAAGGTCTGACCCCAAAAAAAAGGTTGATGAAGGTCTGTCAAGACAACCTCGTGCTCATCCTAAGTAGAAACGATCATCTACAACATTGATCTGAACATAGCAAAAGGTCTCGAATCATCCACCAAACTATATTACCTATCTACTTAGAGCATCTGTAGTTGTTGACTATTTAGCCATTTTTTCAAAAAATGGCTTGGGAGCATTCTGTAGTCGTTGGCTATTTAGCTATTTTTTGCATATTTTTGAACAGTAGCCAGTCATATCTAGCACTCGATTTGGCTATTTGGAAGATATAGCCCGACGATACATTTTCTTTCGTTTGAAGATCGGATGGTAGATTATAAACCGTTCAAAAAAAAATTTTATTAATAAAATAATTGGACGGAAGATTATACACCGTCCCAAAAAAAAATTATTAATTAAATAATCGGACGATAGATTATACACCGTCTCAAAAAGTGATTTTGTTTTTTTTATAAATTTAATCGGACGGTAGATAATCTACCATCCTATACTAAAAAACAAAAACAAAAAAATTAAGAGCCGAGACATTATACTTTGTCCAAGACATCTGAAGGATTTTTTTGAATTTTTTTTTATTATTGATTTTCAATTTTTTTAATATTAAATGTCACTGTCATTGCTTATAAAAAAAGCAATTTTAAATTTTTTTAAAAAAAACGTAAGACGGGAGATAATTGACCGTTTGGCCAAATTTTAGCCAACAACGACTACAACGAAAGCTGTTTTCGCTATTTGCTATAAGCCAAATAGCCAAAATTTGATAATAACATCTACAGATGCTCTTAGAAATTAAATATACAGTTGTACAATCATATACAACAGATCCTATACAAGGAAGGTCGTGCACCCTGCTTGATTGGAGTCTACTGTAAACATCTTAAACTCCGTGCTAGTTCTTCCAATATGGTACTCAAGGCACTAGGTGAAGGGATCAGATGGCCCCACTATTCATTCCGTTATATGGTCAAAGAGAGTTTTTTTTCCTTGTGTATTCATTCCAGAACCCCAGCAGAACAAAAAACTATCACCTTAAAAATTAATTCCATCTCGATTTGTTTGTTTCTTTAGAAATGGTTACAAGATTCCGTCTTCTTCCAGTATAATTTCCCAAAAAGTTTGCATTAGATATTTTTTTTAAAATGGACCTTTCCAAAAGAAGTGAAGGTGTGTCAGACAACCTCGTGCCCATCCCAACTCAGTAGAGCCGATTGGAAACGATCATCGACAACATTGATCAGAAAGATCTGAACCATTAATCATGTGATGTAATACACTACAACCAGCGACAGATTCACCGGCATTTTTGTTTAGCTTCACCGGCGTTTAAAAACGCCGGTGAAAACCCTACCGGCGTGTCGAATAGCACCGCACCAAACGCCGGCGTTGTGCGTGCCGGAAATTCTTGGGCTGGATTCCCCGGCGTTTCGTAAAACCGCCGGTAGTTAGTTCACATAGACCAGCGCATGTAAAAGCGCCGGTGTATAACATTTTTTATTTAAAAAAAAACGAAATTTAACCTACCCCGGCGTTTCCCAAAACGCCGGGGTATATATTTTAAATAATAATTTTTTTTATAATTTGAAATAATTAAATTTTTGAAAAGTACACAGGCGTTTTACAAAACGCCGGGGTATTTTTCATTTTTAAAAAAATGTGCATCTTTTTCAATTGAAAATCTGTATATATTTTTTGTTTTTACAACCAAAAAAAAAAATTGTACAAATTCCCAGTAATGCACAATAAAAAATTTAACCGAAAAAATTCATTATATTTTGTACTGATTAACATACACAACTTAAAAAGTTTAAAGTTATGTAAAATTCATAATCTAATTTTTCACTCACACAAGTATCAAGTTACATATACCCTGTTTATATCAAAAAAGTTCTAACAAGTTTGATCATACAAAATGATTTCACCACAAAAAAAGACCAAAAATGACTTGCAATTAGTAGATTTTCTTAATCGGTACGCCTCCTTAAGTCGTTGCTTCCATCATGCTCGCTTTGGTTCTCTGGATTTGCCCGACTTGATTTAGTTGGAACTCTATTCTGAAACTATGTAAGTCACATTGTAAAAAAAAAAGGTAATAATTTGCAAGGATAAAGAGCAACTAGCTAAGTCTAATAAAGCAACCACATCCAAATGGAAGAACACTAAATGTATGACATGCATATGGAATAAAGAAATCATGTCCTCAAGCTGAGCAAATTGTTTAGAAAATCATATGGAATAAAGTGAAGACCAACTCGGAGCTTGCAGCAAAGTTTCTGCGATTGCACTTATATATGAACAAAGAATAAAGAATGAAGTATAAATGTTCTCAGAGAAAGGAAACAGAACAACTAAGGACAACGGAAATTTTCAATATTTAAATTATGCCAAGAGGATTAGAATTTCAACATGCATGGCTCTGAATCTTCTGTTATCAATAAAGATGGCATGTACACTTCAACTTCACTTCAGAAAATGAACATTCGGGTAGATGTATGGTGTCTTAGATACAAGGTAGCATGCACCTAAGAGGATTAAGCAATTAGTTTTAGGGTCTGAGAATGCGGGTATGATCATATAAAGGTTTTATAATGTAAACTTTCAAGCTTGCAAGTCGACACAAAACTGTGTTATTTTATTGTTATAATCGTATAGAGCAGAATATTTGTGATGTATCATTTTTAAAACATTAATTTTTTCCATAACACATAATAGACACATGAATCCATCTGTCTATCAAAATGAAGGGAAAGAACAATACAAAAATAAGATGATTTCAAGAACTAGAAAGCACATTGGTATTTTAGGAATTAGCAAAGGCAAACAATTAATCAACTGTGTGAAAAGATAGTGCATTCTTAGAGTCGAAGATAACTGGCATTTGATAATTAATAACCAGTATGACGTAGTTCAAAAGAACTTGAAACAGTTTTCACACAGTATAATTTAAGTTTTCACACAGTATAACCAGTATGACGTAGTTCAAAAGAACTTGAAACAGTTGCTGATCACAAGAATTTTTGTTCTTGTCAAAGCAAAAAGAAAGAATGCAGTGCATAATTTAAGTTTATCAGCTAAATCTTTCACATATCCAAAAAGAGTCTTTTCAAATAGAGAAATCTCAGAATTCCATTACTAAAAATTAAAATAGACTCGTGAGGCAATTATACACAGAATATATAGAAAAGGGAAGCATGTAAATGGCATCAGGATAACTCAATATGATAAGATTTAGCATGTACCTCCAGATAACTTTCACGTAATTTGTCCTCAGTTAAAGCAGCATCCTTAAGGCGAGGAGCCGCCCAGCCTGATTTTCCTGTATTAACCATTTCCCAATGGTTATATTGAAATAATTGTAATATAATGCAATCTAAGATGAATTGCCTTAATTTTGAACACAGAAAATTGACTAACAATTGAAAAATTCCATCAATTTCTATAACTAACAAAATAAATAATCGTACCAATGAATTCCATAACCAAGACATGTAACCTCAAAAGTTAGGGCACCTAATTCCAGCTGCTTTTACCCTACAAGCAAAGAAATGTTTTCAAATAAATGAGCAGAATTTTAAATGGATAAACTGTACATCGAAGAGAATGTATTTGGAAGATACTTATTACTACAGTAAAACCTTCTGTTTTGTAGTGTGTGAACTTTAGCATATTTAGCTAAAACTAAGTTAATTACTATCAAATTCCCTAGAGGAAAAAAAAAGAAAATAATAACTATTACTTTCTTATTAATTACACAAAACATGGTTAAGGATTCACCTTGACATGAATGAAAACATGACCATAGTGAACTCCAATAGCTCCAGAAAGGATGCCTGACACCAAGCTAGAACAAATACAGAATGATATTTTAAGTAAACCAATTTATTATGGAGTAAAGCTAGTTATAAAAAATAAATTTGGATAAAATAAAATAAATTGAACTATTGGCATACCTCAATAAGCCTTCTGGTTCAATGATATATGAGAGCAAGGCACCAGGGAGGAGCATCATCTCGAAGTAGACGAAAATTTTTTGTATAGCTAGTTATACAAAATAAATTTGGATAAAATAAAATAAATTGAAATATTGGCATACCTCAATAAGCCTTCTGATTCAATGATATATGAGAGCAAGGCACCAGGGAGGAGCATCATCTCGAAGTAGACGGAAAACAGTATATAATTTTATCTGTATGAGATGATATATGGGTATTGATTAGAAGTTAAGAATGGAATGAAAACTGTATATAATTTTATCACTCAAATTAAACCCATATTCGTAATATTCTCTTCCATGTTTGTTCAGACTCCATGTACACATACATCCTGTTATTACTTGAACTAACATTATTTTCAGAATAATCTTTAGTATTATACATACTTAGTAGGTTATGTAACTCTTCACCTATAAAGGCATGAGGTTTTTGTAATATATTATGTCATGCTGAGAGTGTAGTAGCTTTGTGGGTTATGTATATTTCCAAATACATCTGGGTAGTTATACTGTTAGCAAAGAAGTTATAACTATTAGTAGTTAGGGTTTATTTATTAGCTTGAAAATGTTAGCAGGTTTAATCATAAAAATCAACTAATTCTGACTATATAACCAAGGTGTTTCTAATGTATTTGTATTAACTAAACCATTAGTAACTATTGATTACTCATGAGCTTGAAAATTTATAGTTTTAAGAATAAAAAACAACTAATAGTTTAGGCATAAAAACATTGTAGCTCCCCTACTTATCTTACAGTTACTACATAAAATTTGTATTTCTTTGTGTAAGTCATAACACACAGTTCTAAATAGATTAAGTCACCATTGAGATGCATTAGATTATGCAATGTACTAACAACTGTAATTACCTCCACTATATTATTCATTTGACATTAGTATATTAAATTTTGCATGTTCTATTAGTTATTGTTGATGTAGCAGTGAACTTTTAATTGTTATAGGAGTGAAGGAATGAATTTTTGATGAAGCAAAAAAAAATACTAGGTATACATCAAGACAAGCATAAGATTATGATTTGCGAGACTAAAAGAAGACATCTAAACAAAGGTAATGACCCTTATGGATCAGTAGCAATTAATAGTATGTCAAATAGTAGACCCTCTCTACAAAAAAAAAAAAAAAAAAAAAAAATTCTCCTTCTTCCTTCTAAGATTATAACCAAGAAAACAACTTAAAATTATTTACTTGTTCAGTACTATTTCCCACATTTCAGCACATAGCTGATAAACAATATCATTAGTGTGTTCTCACCCAACTCCCTAGTGGGATTATACTAAATTGATTCAGTTCTCCTTAATGCAAATATATACAACAGCAACAACAACTTAAACTAGCAAATGGATAAACCACACAGTCTATATCTTTACCAAGATCGTCAACGATTCTATTAATGAAGCAAACCTATCCATTCTTGCTTCTTCAACTGCTTAAATTCCAACCATACATAAGCACACCCATTCTACCATAACAGTCAACTACAATAATTATTGAACAACAAAACAAAATTAAACTACAAACCATAATTAACAAATTCACAAATTTAGCAAACCCTAAACAGTCAAAATTCCCCCACAAGATTCCATAACTCCTAATTACTCATTCACACAATCCCAATTGCAAATAATTTTATTCATAAATACAAAATTTATCAAAAGTTATAAATAATTATACTACCTCAAGGCGGGAGAGGACGACGGCGGGAGCGAATTCTAGTTGACGACGGCGGGTGAACGGCGAAAGAGACGACGACGGGAAAGCACACCATTGGAGGGAGGGAGGGAGAGAGAGAGAGAGAGATAGTGAGAGAGAAAGAAATTATTGTGAAGGAAAAGTAAAAGGGGAATTGGGGAATTGGTGGCGGCGGGGGTAAAAAACCCTGATTATACGCCGGCGTTTATTTAATAAACGCCGGTGTAAAACATAATACCCCTGCGTTTATGAAAAGAGCCGGTGTAAATTAACGATTTATCTCCCCTACGAAATAACATAAGAATACCCCGGCGTTTCGTAAAACCGCCGGGGTATAAATGCCGGTATAGTCTGTTTCTGTTGTAGTGTTACCCTTTCACATACATATTAACTTTCAATATAAGTATTAAGAGTAATGCTTCAGCCACTACCAATTTTACTACCATTCTCTTCACTATCTTAGGTGGCATACGCTTATTGGAGAGTTCCTTCACCTACTCTATCTTCCCCTATCTATTAGAGTGTGCCACCTAAGGTAGTGAAGAGAAATGTAGTGAAATTGATAGTGGATGTAGCATTACTCAAGTATTAATAGCCCCATTCATAGATTTGAATTGGTTAATGGAAATTAAATTAAATTATCATTAGCAGAATAACTATACTCCACAATTTTTTATGTTAAAAAAGTATAAACACATCAAAAATGTTGAATTACAAATTAAGAAAAAATAAAAATTGGACCTTTCCAAAAAGTGAAGGTCTGTCAGACAACCTCATGCTCATCCCAACTTAGTAGAGTGGGTTGGAAACGATCATCTACAGCATTGATCACAAATATCTGAACCATTAATGACCACAATTTTTTATTTTAAAAAAGTCTATACACATCAAAAATGTTGAATTACAAATTAAGAAAAAATAAAAATTGGACCTTTCCAAAAAAGTGATCACAAATATCTGAACCAATAATCACCACAATTTTTTATTTTAAAAAAGTCTAAACACATCAAAAATGTTGAATTACAAATTAAGAAAAAATAAAAATTGGACCTTTCCAAAAAAGTGAAGGTTTGTCAGACAACCTCATGCTCATCCCAACTCAGTAGAGACGGTTGGAAATGATCATCTACAACATTTATCATAAAGATCTGAACCATTAATCACGCTCTAAGCACGAGGCTCATCCCAACACAGTAGAGCCGGTTGGAAACGATCATCTACAGCATTGATCACAAATATCTGAACCATTAATCACCACAATTTTTTATTTTAAAAGTCTAAACACATCAAAAATGTCGAATTACAAATTAAGAAAAAATAAAAATTGGACCTTTCCAAAAAAGTGATCACAAATATCTGAACCATTAATCACCACAATTTTTATTTTAAAAAAGTCTAAACACATCAAAAATGTCGAATTAAAAATTAAGAAAAAATAAAAATTGGACATTTCCAAAAAAGTGAAGGTCCTTCAGACAACCTCATGCTCATCCCAACTCAGTATAGTCGGTTGGAAACGATCAGCTACAATATTAATTACAAAGATCTGAACCATTAATCACGCTCTAAGCACGAGGCTGCACAATTCATCCACCAGACTGTATTGCCTGTCTCCTTAGAAATTAAGGAGACAGGCAATTGAAGGTCTATCAGACAATTGAAGGTCTCCTTAGAATTACAAATTACGAAAAAAATAAAAATTTGACATTTCCGAAAAAGTGAAGGTCTGTCAGACAACCTCGTGCTCATCTACAGCATTGATCACAAAGATTTGAACCATTAATCACACTCTAAGCACGAGGCTCCACAATTCATCCACCAGACTGTATTGCCTGTCTCCTTAGAAATTAAGGAGACAGAAAATTGAAGGTCTCCTTAGAATTACAAATTAAGAAAAAATAAAAATTGGACATTTCCAAAAAAGTAAAGGTCTGTCAGACAACCTCGTGCTCATCCCAACTCAGTAGAGCCGGTTGGATCGATCATCTACAAAATTGATCACAAAGATCTGAACCATTAATCACGCTCTAAGCACGAGGCTCTCTACAACATTGATCACAAAGATCTGAAGCATTAATCACGCTCTAAGCAGAAGGCTCCACAATTCATCCACCAGACTCTATTGCCTGTCTCCTTAGGAATTAAGGAGACAAACAATTGAAGGTCTCCTTAGAATTACAAATTAAGGAAAAAAATAAAAATTGGACATTTCCAAAAAAGTGACGGTCTATAGACAACCTCGTGCTTAGAGCACGAGGCTCTCTACAGCATTGATCACAAAGATCTGAACCATTAATCACGCTCTAAGCAGGAGGAGTGAAGGTACAACATTGATCACAAAGATCTGAACCATTAATCACGCTCTAAGCAGGAGGAGTGAAGGTCTTTTCAAACAACCTCGTGCTCATCCCAACTCAATAGAGCCGGTTGCAAACGATCATCTACAGAATTGATCAAAAAGATCTGAATCATTAATCACGATCTAAGAACGGGGCTCCACAGCCGGTTGGAAATGATCATATACAGCATTGATCAAAAAGATCTGAATCATTAATCACGATCTAAGAACGGGGCTCTACAATTCATCCACTAGACTGTATTGCCTGTCTCCTTCCAAATTAAGGATCCAAAAATACGATCCTATAGAAAAGATCCTATTCAAGTAAGGTCATGCACCCTTCTTGACTGAAGTCTACTGTAAACATCATAAACTCCTTGCCATCTTCCGATATGGTACTAAAGGCTAATGGTGAAGGAATCTGATGGCCCCACTATTCATTCCATTTAGGGTGCATTTGGGAACCCAAAAAACTAGGGAAAGGAATGGAATACTGTGGATAAATCCATCTTATCCTATTCCACAGCTTGTTTGTTTTGAAAAAGAAAACAAAGGAAACAACTAAATTTTATTCCCTAGAGAAAGATTTCAGTCAATTTCTATTCCTGCTCCACCCCCCTCGGAAAGCTGTGTAAAGGAATGGAAATAAGATTTGAAGCTCCACCCCCAATTTCTATTCCATTCCACCAGTTGCCAAACACACACAACTTATAAAATTAATTCATTCCTTTCCCTTTCTTTCCATTCATCTCCATTCATTTTCATTCCATTCCTTTCCATTCCCCAACTTCAATGTTTCCAAACAGACCCTTAATGGCGAATTTTTTCATCCTAAAGGGAGAGTTTTCCTTGTATATTCGTTCCTAAACCCCAGCCGAACAAAAAATATCACCTTGAAAATTAATCCCATCTCGATTTGTTTGTTTCTTTAGAAATGGTTACAAGATTCCGCTACTACCTGTATAATTTCTAATATTTGTATTCAATTTTAAGGGTTAATATACTTCTCAGATAATTTTTCATAGAAGTAAATAGTTCTTTATCTTTGTGAATTAAAGATCTAGTACGTTTTTTTCTTCTTTTTTATTTTTTGTTTCTGTAAATGAAAGGATAAAACTCAATAGGGTTTCTACCAAAATACAAAATTTATACTATTTTAATGGAAGAGTTGGGGTTTGTAACAAACAAACCCTAACTTTGTAACTATAAATACGTATAATACTCGTCCAAACTATATCCAACAAATATAAATGTGCACCGTACGTGTAGCCCAAATCAAAACATTCAAAATATACAGCATTTTTTTCTTATTCGATATAAATTCATTTAATCTGATGACTTACTTTTTTAAAGGTGCATCGCACGTACAGTATACTAGTAATACATAAACAAACGGTATTGGATCATTAAATATTATTCCATTATGAAATATTTATTAATTTTCAAATTTATCTCTAAATTGTATTGTTTGCTTTTAGGATATAACACGTAACGGAATTAGTCCTATGACCAATTTAGTTAAGGCAGAATTTGAACGAAAATAACGACTGGATGACCTAGTTAGTTTAATCTCTAACTAGAGTTACCCTGCAAATTGCACGGCCTAAAATAGTTTTGAGTGACTCATAAAATTATATAGAACTTTTAAAAAAGTGTGAAATAATTGAGAGAAACTTATGAATATATCCCTACCGTAATTGCTGAAATCTTCATTATCATTCTCACATAAGCAAATGGTTTAAAGAATCACTGTCAAACCATAATATTATTTAATTGAATATTACTAAAGCTAAAAAATGCATGCAATGAACTGAATAACCAACCAATTTATTTATACTTGAACTACACAAAAAATTAACAATGTTGTTATTCTACAATAATCAATTGACATCAATATCAACTCATACAACATTTCTACACCTAATCATTCATATAAACCCAGACCGATCATTTCATGATAGTACATGTAAACATCCCCACTAACATAACCCAATAAAATCTTCAAAAGTTTCATCACTTTTAGGTTTAATCCATTTTTCATTTTAAAAAAAGGGGGCTAATATACGTATTCATTTTATGAACATAATTACACATTAACAATACTAATCACAAAGCAATCAACATTTTAATTTGAAAACAAAACTTTTTCAAATGAATTTACCGAAAACTTACTTTAACCACAGCTGAAGACAACCTTCTTTTCGATTCCCATGGATCCTCCAACTCACCCACCTAAATTCAACCTACAACCCAACCAAAAAAAAAATATTAATTAATTCAAAAAATTTGATTGAAAGTTGGGAAGCAATCAGAATCTTGGATCTAGAAATCTTACGGGTATAGCACTACCGCCGCACTTACGTGACAGGACGATGGAGTCATTACCGTTGTGGTGGAGACCACGTGGATCGTGGAGCCTCTCTGTGATATGTTGAAAATTCGGGTTGGAATTAGAATTTGAGTGGAGTTTCGGAAAATTGGGTGTTTATCGTAATTTATTATTCTTAGAAGAAATTTTACATCTTACACTTAACGATTTTGAGCTGAACTCATCGAGAGAGAGGAACCCCATTCAATGTAAACATTGATATGAATGAATTTTTAACAAATTCAAGAAAAAAGTATTAAAAGAGAACAAAATGTGGATATACCTTGAATGACTTGAAGAAAATTCAGCTAATTTCCGAAAAGCAAAGAAGATGCTCAGCTCTTATCTTCCCTGTTCAAAAATAATATATAATTTTAATTTAATATTACATATTTAATAAACCAATTTAGATAAATCTAAATTTACCATTAAAAAATCAACATCAAGAAATTGAGATTGAATAATTGAGGGTTTAGGTTACATTTGAGATCAGCGACGATGGAGGGCAGCGACGGGCGGCGGGTAGCGACAGGCGGCGAAGGAGATTTGGGTGGGTTTTGGGGTATGGAGGGTTAGGGTTTGTGGGATTGGGGGAGATGTGGTAGAAGATTTTTTTTTTTTTTTTGTGTGTGTTATTTAATCAATTATGTTTTGGTAATTGATGTGGGTTGCACGTGTTAATTCCTACTTTTGCTCTTCTTACTCTTTTTCAAAATAGAAAAATGAGAGATGGGGTAGGCATATTAGTTTAAGATATATATAAATAAATAAATAATTAGAAACTCCAACTCATTACACTTGATTATTGTTGGACCCATTTCTTCATTTTAATTATACATAAATGCTTATTTGAAAATTATTTTTTGCTATTTTCCATTTTTCCCGTTATCTAAAAAATTCATGTGTCCTATGGGTTTGGAAAAATTTTTGAAGAACAAAAAAAAAATAACTCCCTCAAGAGACTAACTCCTCTTGCATCAACATCAATAAGAAGTCTCTTAAAAAAAACATCAATAAGAAGAGCAAGACCCCGTATGATCCTATAGTCAACTTCTTTCCCTTTAATCCTACATTGATTAATGATCCAATATGCGGATTGTTATCCTTCTAGGTGTATATGACCAACTTTTCATTGAAGAATTTTCTCAGACATTAAATGGGCATTAAGAATGAATGTTGAACTCCTAGCCTTCCTGTAAGAGCATCCATGGTTGTGCTTACTAAAAAAAAATTCAGTAAAAAAAAATTGCCTTAGAGAAAGATAAAAAAACTTTCAGTAAAAGAGAACTTACGATGTAGGGTAGAGACGGCGGGGTCGGGGCGGGATCGAGGCGGGATCGACGACAGACAGCGGGGGCGCGACGACGTTGGAGGGTAGCGACGGGCGGGATCGGGGTGAGGTGGGCGATGGGCGGTGGTAGGGACAGATGGGTGAGGAGATGTGGGTGGGTTTTGGGGGTAGGTAGAGTTAGGGTTTGTGGCTTTTGGGGAGATGTGGAAGATGAAAATTTTTTTTGGTGTTTTTTGAATTAATTCTGCTTTGGCAATTGGTGTGAGCTGCACGTGTTAGTTCCTACTTTTGCTCTCATTTCTCTATTGCAAAATAGAGAAAGGAGAGATGGGGTAGGCCTATTTGCTTAAGATATATATATATATATATATATATATATATATATATATATATATATATATATATATATATATATATATATATATATATATCTTAAGCTAATAGATAAAAATAGAGAAAGGAAAGCCAAAGTAGGGACTAACACGTGCTAATTCTGTGTACTTAATTTATATAAAAATTTTATTAAAAAAACCCCTCATCTTTCGTCAAACCCTAATTCCCCCCCCCCCCCTCTCAAATTCTCAAATCCTTGGACTCAAATCCGCCCGTCGATCTCCTCGCCATCACCGCCCGTTGATCTCCCCCATCGCCGCCCGTTGCTACATATCGCCCGTCGCTACCTGCCGCCCGAAGCTATCCTCCATCGCCGCCCGTCGAAATCCTCGCCATCTCCGACCGTTGATATCCTCGCCATCGCCGCCCGTCGAAATCCTTGCTGACGCTGATCCGGTCGCTTTAATCCACACGCCACATCGGTATGCTTTAAAGATTGCCAATGTCATTATTTTTAGAGATTTTTTGTTTCATTGTTAGTTTGGTTTTGTTTCCAGTTTAATAGATGAGTTCAGTTCCGTCATTAGTTTGTGATCAATTTGGTTTTAAGGCTGATGAGTTCAGTTCAGTTCAGTGATTAGCTCAGTGATTAGTTGGTGATCAATTTCATGGGCGACGAATATTTGTTTTATAAGGCTGATCTTATATTCGGAGTTTAGCTAAACGCCTGATGCTTCTTGAACAAATTGAAATTGAGGTTATTATTTCATAGGGTTCTCAAGGTACGTTATTTAATTGAATATTTTCCTAATCTATAGACTGAACATGAGATGTGGGTTGCGACAGATTGGAGATGTTTATTTGAATGTTAAGGTTATACCATAATTGCACATGAAACCTATCAAATTTATTAGGCTTATATTGATAGAATTGAACACTGAAGTTGATTTGTTATCCTTAGTGTGACTTTTGTTATGGATTTTAAAAGTATGATTTTGTTAAGTTGATTTATCATATCTGAGTTAGACTGGAGTTCGATTGAGCTTTGTGATCAATAAGCTTTAACCACTTTCATTGTAAGTAAGATATTTTGGCGTCATTGTGCATAAAAGCATGGACTGATATGTGCTATTTGACATAACCAAGTATATCCATAACAAATTAAAGATATAATGATGGGCCAAGTGAAAATATTTTAAAGTGCTTTACTTTGGAGTACACAATTTCGTTAAAGTTTGAATGTTCAATTCCGTGTGAAGTCATACTGTATTGCATTGGCTCTGTATTGTACTCATGGTGTATTGTATTGGCTCCATCAGAGACGTCTAATGGAGATATTGGCTCCATAGGATACTTCCTAGGAGATATTGGACACTTGAAACCTACATGGTTTGGCCGGTAGGAATAACGTATTGAATCATCTAAAGAAAAGCACAGTCATTTATTTTGTAGCTCATACTGCATTGGATTGGGTCATCGTACTAGGAAGTTAAAGTGCTTTTAATTGTGAATAATATTGCATTGCATTGAATTATTATATAGAAATAGATAATGCTTTAATTGAGAATAACATATCATCGATCCATTGTATAGAAAAGTATATCATTTCATTTGAGAATAACATATCACTCCCTTCGGAGCTGCAGAGAAGGTCTGGAACCAAATCAAGAATCATGTCCTTGCCATCCGCACCGCCGCCGTGGCCACCATCTATGCCACTTACAGTACTATTCTTAATTTTGTTTTCTTTATTTTCTTTATACTCAATTGTTTAGTTGAAATGATTTTTTTTGTTGTGTTGATTATTTAGTAGTGTATAGTCTGCAGGAAGTTTTGGAGAAGAGGAAAGGGTTGATCGAGCATGTGAATGGGATCTGATGCCGAAAATGTCTCTTCTTTTCAGGTATGGAGTGGTGATGGTGATAGTTTTCGATACTTGATTGGAGTGGAGTTGATTGTGAATAAGATTAACATTTTTTGATATGATTAGTTTTTTATTCAGGTTGTTAATTGTTGTATCAGAAGGTTTTTGTGTGACTGTTTGTAACCCCCTTCTCGAGTATACAGATTCTCTTTCCTTTTTCCGTATTCTTGTATTTCAATTTTTTTCTATAAATTATGCTATTTTTTTGAACCTAACGCCATTCTATCATATTATTACTATTGATTATTTTGTTTTATATGAAACCCAACCTTATATTTTTATTATTTATTAATATTGGAAGCCCAAACCAGTTTGATTTTATTATCATTATTATTATTTTTCTAAATGCCCAATTTTAGCCCATATTTAAATTAATTTGATTATTTTATGAAGAAGCCTAGTATAAAACTCAAATCCTAGTCTACGCTAAAACCATTAACCCAATTTTCCCTATTCTGCTATTTCTCCCCAGATCTCTCCAACTCCCTCTCACGTTCCCCCACTCTCTTCTATAACAGCCCACATCCCCTCCTCAATCTCCTCCATTATGTCATTAATTATCCCACTAAATCCCTATTATTAATTATTTATTATTATTTTATATAACTCTTCCCCCTACATTCTCTCTCTCTTTCTCTCCCTCTTCCTCTGTTCCAAAAACAAAACAGAGCAACCCCCTCGCTCGCCATTGTCGCCCTCCCTTGTTCACCTCGCGACCCCCGTCGCCCTCCTCCTCGTCCTCGACTCTGCAACTGTCTCCTGCCACCCTCGAACCCATTTCCCTCGTCCACCGTGACCCTTCACCACCTGCAGCCTCCATCGTTGCCGCCTTCCTCCAGTCGCACCCCGTTCCTTCCCCTCCAACCGCCCTCGCCACTCTCCCTCCTCACAACCACCGAAGCACCATTGTCATCATCATCATCATCATCATCATCATCTTCACCGTCCCACACCATTACAGTCACCGCCCTGACCGCCTCCAACCCGCATCGACCGCAGTACTGCCATTGCCGCTCAACCTCGAAGCACCTCCTTGTCACCTCCGCTTAGTTGCTGCACTCACCCCGAGCACCGAACAGTTGTCACCCGCTTCCTGACCACCATAGTCGTCGGAGCTTGACCTTGCTGCTGCTAGTTGCTGCCGTTCTGAGTTGCTTTTGTTGTGCCGTTGTTGCTGCTTTGCACATGACCGTTGATTGCACATCTTCGTTGATTTCACGTGTGTAGTGGATTGCATGTGAGTTTGTGTCCATTGTTGTTGTTGTTGCACGTGTTACCGTCGGGACGCTCGTCCTGTTATTCTCTTGTTACTATCAGAATTGTCATCATCCCTGTTGTTGCTGCTTTGCACATGATCGTTGATTGCACATCTCCATTGATTGCATGTGCGTAGTGGACTGCACGTGTGTTCTTGTCCGTTGTTGTTGTTGTTGCACGTGTTTTCCGTCGAGACGCTCGTCCCATTATTCTCTTATTACTATCGAAATTGTCATCATCCCTAAGGCAAGCATCCCTTGTACACTCTTCTTGTTCCCGCACAAGCTTTGCTTTGAATTCCGTAAATAGTTTCCTTCTTGTATCCATGTTATTAATATTTTTCGTTGCCTTCATGTACGACTTGAATTTGAACCATCCATCGTTCACCGTTTCATTCGAATTTAATCCGCTCAAAGTCATAATAAATCATGAAGATCCGTTTATATATGTATGTATCATAGAGACATTGTGAACGGAATAGTAATTGAATTAGTTGCATTCATATATGATCGTATGGTTGCATTCATAGTTTAACACCATTAATGTGCTAATGTTTGTCATGATAATAGTAGAAACCATGCCAATGCCTAAACATAGTTGTATGCTCAATTCGAATCACAAAAACTATACACTTGCAAAGAAAATTTGTTAAAACCAACTCAATATGTTATGGACTGCCGTTTGCCTCAATTTGGAGTGGGAATTCAACACAAATCCTGATGTTATTATCTAAAACTTGTTAAACAAAATTTGTAGCATGCTGTGTCTAGTTTCCAGAACATTTGACGAATCCTCAACTCGACTTTAGATTATAAAGTATGGAGTTTCTACCACTGTACTGTCGTAGTTTCAGTTTACTGTTTTTGTTGTTTTCATGCCATGTTCAACTGATCGAAAAGTTGGTTAATATAAGAATTAAAATCCTAAATTTACAAGAATGTTAATGAAACATTGTCAGGAACTCATTTATAATTTTTTAAAGAATTTTAGTTAAGTTTTTAATCAAATTATACATATAATAACTTGATGTTGAGTTACAGCCAGAGCAGCAGACTCATAAAGAATCAACTAGTACACATAGTTACTATTATCGAAATATATCGTGTGAATGTGCGTCGGAACCAGAAGAAAGTCTAGTTTCTAGAATCTCTGACGGATTCTAATTTTCTTTCCTGTAGCAACGAGAAAATTATTTTTTGTACATCAAGTTATTGCTGTGCAGAATTGTGTTCTCGTACTTTTTAATATAAATGTGTTAGCTTTGTATCTATGAATTGCACTACATACTGAACATCGCACAGCCATTGGTACCCCATTGTTACTGTTCCTTAACACTGTTCCATTAACTTCATATGCATGATTCGTTGTACTAAAAGAATATCAAGCTGGGGTAATAAAGGTACGACCTAGTAGTGAATAATATAGGGGACTATACTCGGAAGGGAGCTCATGATTTCCCTACTATTACTGAATAACTGAATGACTGAATAACCGAATAACTGAATAGCTGAATGGCTGAACATTGTATATTGTCCATTAAACATGGATACAAATATTGAATGACTATATAACCGAATAACTGAATCATGTTTTCTGTCTACATGTTTTACCGAGTACATGACCTATAGCTTTCACCACTAGAGTCTAAACGTTAGCATGCTTGTATGCACCCGAACCTGTGGTATGGGACACATGATTACGTGCATTAGATAATACTGATTAAATGAATTGACTTAAGATTTACACTGAGCACATGCATTTTCCTGTTACAAGTTATATGATTCCCGTTTACATGTTACATGTTTCAGTCGACTAGTTCATGATTCCTGCTCTTAAGACAAGTTACCTGATGCTTGATTACATGTTTGTGTTCCTCGCAATATGATTTTTGTCCTTTACATATGATTTTTTGTTCTTGCTATATTTCAGTTCTTGCTACCTACTTGCTTGTACTACTTGTGGCCCGTTACTTGCTCTAACATGTGTTTTCCTTCCCAAACTCGAGTTGATGAATATACAGGAGTGGAAGAGGAACTGCTAGAAGGAATCAGTGATAAGGTGTTTTGAAGGATGGAGATGGATTCCACTCTACTTTACTTGTTTTATGTTTTTTTTTTCAGTTATATTTGTTTAACTGTAAACTTTGTATTCCGGGCTTTGTTGGCCCGAAGTTATTTACTTTCCAGATGTTGGTTATGTATGAGACACTTCATGGATTATTCATGTTTATGTGATATTCTATAGTATGCGTGGTTATTGTCATCTTTCATATTGTTGAATTAAATTGTACAGCTTATGGATGATATGAGTTGGCAAACTTATATCATTCTCTGGGTCTCAGTTGCGTGCCCGTGTTTCCGTATAATGGGAAGCGGGGCGTGACACTGTTAGAAATGGGTTTTGTTTGGTAGCTTTTTGTGTTCTATGAATGATGGATTTTGTGCATCTTTACCGCATATGCCACTTACGGTATGGTTCTTAATTTCATTTTCTTGTTTTTTCTTTATTCTCAATTGTTTAGTTGAAATGAATTTTATTTTTGTTGTGGTGGTTTGGTGGCGTTGTATTGTATGGAGGAAGTTGCAGAGAAGAGGAAAGCTTTGATCGAGCATGCGAATGAGATCAAGATGCCGGAAAATGCCTATTCTTTTCGGGTATGGAGTGGTGTTGGTGGTAGTTTTTGATACTTGATTGGAGTGGATTTGATTGTGAATAAGATTGACATTTTTTTCATGTGATGAGTTTTAAATTCGGGTTGTTATTTGTTGTATCGGAAGGTTTTAGTATGATTGTTAGAAAGGGGTTTTGTTTGGTAGATTTTGGTGTGGCAGGAATGATGGATATTGTGCATCTTCTTTTGTTTTGTTAAAGGTTTGTTTTTTTAAATATTTTGGGTTTCAATATATTTCAATTTTTGAAATCTTATTAGTTTAAGAGCAACTATAGTTATTTTTTTGTTCCTTTTTTATTTTTTAAGGAACCATCATAGTTGTTTTAAGTACAAGTAAACAATAAACAAATTATACAATTCTTTTTGGCCTTATAGACAAAATGTTGATAACATTAAGAAACTATTAGGTAGAAAAAAAATTTAGAAGATACTAACCAAAATTGTATTGTCATCTATATATAGATGTATTAGAAGACACTAACTAAAATTATGTTGTCAATTATATTGAATAAAAATATAGAATGATATTGATTTGAAAATTTGAATTGGTTTATATATATATATATATATATATATATATATATATATATATATATATATATATATATATATATATGTCATCTTTTGATATAGCTTATTATCAATTATTGTTCCTTTAATGTGTTTCTGATGTTGATTATTTTTTATTTGAGAGGGTAGGCGGTTGAGAAGCACACGGTAGAGAAGAAGATAGTGGAGTACATCAAGGAGTCCGACAAAGAGCCACAACCCAACTTTGGTAATTATTCGATTTTTTTTCTTTTCCTTTCAATTGAAAAGAAATATAGAATGATGCTGGTTGGTTTTAAAATGTGAATTTGATAATATGTAGATTTGTTATCTTTTGATTATATTGTGATAAAAAGAGTTAAGATGAATCTATAAAACTTTGAGTTTTATTTAATTTTATGAGTCTCTCAAAATTAATTTAGTCTGTGCAATTTGTACAAAATAACACTGATCACCAACTAATTTTCTTATAATTCAAATTGTTTCATGCCAAACTTTTTATTGAATATTTTTTTATATTTTAATTTATCTTTTGGTAAAGTTCGTGCAATTTGTACAGGGGGAATACTAGTTATATATATATATATATATATATATATATATATATATATAATGCTAATAGGAGAGAGAGTCTAGCCCTCTTTGCTTTCTCTATTTTAAAATAGAGAAATGAGAGAAAAGTATGAATTCCTATTGTTGCTGCTAATTGCGGTGTGGGCAGAGGGGTATTTATAGTTGCTTTTGGAAACAGTTTCAAGATAATTATCTATCTCTACTTTCCGGTGTTTATGGATAAGAAACATAGTTTAAATCGTTTCATGATAAGAGATTTGGTTCAAAACGTCTCTTAAAGATAATCATGAATTTGAATTACTCTTTAAATGACCTAGGCTAGTTTGTAATGGGCTGTCACCCTTACCCAGTAGGACAAACCCGTTTTTGGGTTATTGGGCTTGGAAAAGATCCAGTTCCTATTTTGGACCCGTTTGTGGTGGAAATTACTGCTTTACCCCTGGGAGCTTCAAGATTCGTTTCCGATTTGAACGGTCCCTATTTGGTTCTATTTTTAGCCATATCACAAGCTCCCCACTCCTGGAGACTGGGTTTCATAGCTTTTGAGTAGTTCGCCTATTTTTAATGGCTTACAGAATTATCGGCATTCTCGGGGGAGTTTGGATCTTGTTCGAGGTGTAACGGTGTTTTTCTGAGCTTGTAAAATACCCAGAATCGTTCTCAGAATTTTCTGGATTTTTTGTCATTTTTCAAATTTTTCAGAATTTTTTCCAATTTTAATCTTTTTTTTTGAATTTTATTCAAGATTTGAATTAGTTTTCGAAAATTTTAATTAATTATTCTAAATTAATAATTATTTCTCAGAATTTAAATTTTTTCCCGAATTAATAATTATTTTTATAATTTTTAATTAATATTTTCACATTTTTAATATTTTTTCGAAATTTTTAAATAGTTAATTCAATTAAATAATTAAATAAAGGAATTAAATAAAAGAAATTACATTGATTTAATCACAGCCATTGATCACAGAGCAGCACGTGCGCTGATGCGCTGAAGAGATAGGGGAGTGGGCGATGTGGCTCGATCTGAGCCGCTGATCGCGATCGAGCGCGCATCAGGAGGTGGAGCATTTCTTCCTTTTCCTATTCGGTTTTGCTTCTGGTTGGATCGCACCGAACAGCGCGGAGAGCATTCGCGAGCGCGACACGTGGTTGTCAACTATTGACCGCTGACCCGGTCAACGTTGACCGTTGATTTTTTGGGGCTTTTTTTTAGCAACCCTCAACCGTCGACTAGGATCGAGCACGGATTAGGAGAAATTTTTTCGCCATTTTCTTGTTCGGGGGTAGGTTTACTCGGCACACTACACCGAGCTTCGGCGATGCTTCGGATGGTCGACACATGGCGGTCAACGTTGACTCTTTTGGGAGCAAATCTCAACCGTCGATCAAGATTGAGAACGAATCGGGAGGAGAATTTTTTTTCCGCCATTTTCAGTTCGGGGACACGTTTTCTCGGTGCTGTATACGCAATACACGTGCTTTTTTAAAGTTGATGATGTGGCAAAATCTGGGATGTTGATCATGATAAGGCATGGATCGGGAGGTGATATTTTTTCCATTTTCAGATCGGGCAAAAGTTTGTTTGGCACTGTACACACAGTACATGCGCTTTTTTAAGCTGATGATGTGGCGAAATTTGGACCATTAATCACGATCGAGCTCGCAGGCCTATGCGATTAGGAGAGAGAGCAATCTGGTGATGTGGCAAAATCTGGGCCACTGATCACGATCGAGCTCGCATCGGGAGGTGGGGCTTTTCTCTCATTTCTCGATCGGGGGCAGCTTTGTTCGGTGTGTGCCACCGATCAATCACGATGGTTCGGCGTGCTGACATGTGGCTGTTGACCGTTGACCGTTGACCGTTGGCCGTTGACGGTTTTTTGGCGTTTTCATGATCAGGGGCGCATTTGCTCGGCGCGCAACTCGGAACTGCCTCAATGCTTCGACGTGCCGACACATGGAACTTTGACCATTGACCCATTGACCCGGTCAACTTTTTGTTATCTTAACGTAGCTATGTTGTAACTAGCTTTACCAGAGCTACAGATGTCCGATCGGGGCGTCTGACTCCTCATTTCGAAGCTGACTCAAATATCTGCAGTTTCTCTTCAGAAGTCAGTTGAAGAATCATCCTTCTTCATGGTCGAAATAGGCCCACAATATCTTTGCCTCCATGAAGTTTGAGAAGAGCTTTGAATGACTCTTAGCGAGATTCGTTCTTGGAGGCGAGTTTTAGGGAGCGTCTCTAGACGAGTTAGGCTCCAAACACTTTTGGAAAAGGGCGCTCGGGAGCCGAGCGGAGCGAAGAGCATCTCCAGGCTTTAAGAGAAAGCCATTCGGGAGGCAAGTTTGAGGAGAAACTATAGGGGTGAGTTGAGCTCCAAACTCGTTTAGAAGATGGCCACTTGGGATTCGAGTTGGAGGAGCAACTCTATGGGTAAGTTGTGCTCTGAACTCATTTGGAAGAAGATCGCTTGGGAGGCGAGCGGTGACGAAAAGCACCACCAGGCTCTAGGAGAGAGTCGTTTGGAAGACAGGTTTGAGGAACAAATTTAGGGGTGAGTTATGCTCTGAATTCGCTTGGAAGAAGGCCGCTTGGGAGGCGAGCGGAGCGAAGAGCATCACCTCGATCTAGGAGAGAGCCGTTCGGGAGGCGAGTTTGAGGAGCAATTCTAGGGGAGAGTTGAGATCCGAACTAGCTTGGAAAAAGGCTGCTCGGGAGGTGAGCGGAGCGAAGAGCATTACCAGGCTCTAGGAGAGAGCCGTTTGGGAGGCGAGTTTGAGGAGCAACTTTAAGAGAGAGTTAAGCTCCGAACTCATTTGGAAGAAGGCCACTCGGAAGGCGAGTGGGTCGAAGAGCATCTCCGGGCTCTAGGAGAGAGCCGTTCGAGAGGCGGGCTTGAGGAATAACTCTAGGGGAGAGTTGAGCTCCGTTTGAGCCCGACAAATTTGTAGAAGAAACCCGAGGGGGTTGACGCCATATCCAATGTTTGAAGCTGAACTGGTTGCAGGAGAAGCCCTTCGTAAGAGCTGGGCTCCAGCACCATTACATGGAGTTAAGGGGTTGCTGGTGTGGCTCGGAAGAGGAGCTAAGCACTGAATTTATTGATGAAAGTTGTCTAGCCGAGGGAGCAGCTCTAGGGGCGAGCTGGGCCCTAGTTCGAGTAAAGTTTTGGAGATAGTCCTAGGAAAGAGCTGGTCTTCGAACTTGCTTGCTGCAAAATTTAACTAGTAGTGGGAGTAGTTTGAATGGTTGTTTTGAGCCCTGAAATCGCACACTTGCAAGCTGTGAGGGCAGTTTCGAATCATGATTGTGAACTTTGAACTAGTTGTTTCAGAGTTAACAACAATTTGTAGGAGCAATTCCGAATGGTGAGCTGCTCTGCACTTGCTTATTTGCAAGTCTCTAAAGCGGCGTCGAACCTAGTGTTGGACTCCAAACTTGTTGTTTGGGGTTTTAACGAGTTGTACGAGCAATTTCGAATAGTGAGATGCTTCGCACCTGCTTGTTTACAAGCGGCAGAAGCGGTGTCCAACCAAGTGTTAGACTCCAAACTTGTTGTTTGGGAATTTGAACAAATTGTAGGAGGAATTCTGAATGGTGTGCTGCTCCGTACTTGCTTGTTTACAAACGGTTAAAGCGCCGTCGAACCAAGTGTTGGACTCTAAACTTTTTGTTTGGATGTTTCAACGAGTTGTAGAAGCAATTCCGAATGGTGAGCTACTCCGCACTAGCTTGTTTACAAGCGGCTAAAGCTGCATCGAACCAAGTGTTGGACTCCAAATTCGTCTTTTGAGCCTACCAAGTTGTGGGAGCAACCCTGTGGAACAAGCTGGACTCCGAACTTACCGTTTAACGAGTCGTAGATATGACTCAGAGAGATAGAAATGCGGCAAATGCAATAATTTTCAAAAGAAAGAAGCTAAGTTTTATTGAAACAAACTAAGTGGCCGCTTCAATGGTGTGTGCCTTTATTAAATGCTTTGGCCATATCGGTTGTGTCGGTCTTATTGAAAATTGAAAACCTATTTCTATGAGAGAGTGTTAGGCACCCTCGTGGTACATTATTTGATGCTCAGTATTCCAAGTCTGCCTTCCCTGAAGAGGGGGATCTCCTTGAGTTCATTGACTAGTTCGAGAATGACTTGACTGTTCCATTGGGAGAACTCTAATGCTTCAAGGGGGAGGACCGAACCTCCCATTGTGGTTGTGTAGCACCTCCGACCTGTCTCTTGGTTTCCTTTAACAAATCCTACTCGTGTGGGTTATTAGTAGTATAAGAATAGAGAGTTATTAACAAGTAGGATGCAAAAGAGAAGTATCATGAATTACTCGTGTGGGTGTGGGTATTGATGACCAATCACCACCCAAATCATTGATAACAATTGTATGAATGATTATATTATTATATTATGCAGTATTTCTTCTTGTCTCGTGAATTTCACATGGATACTGTGTTTGAGGTGAGCAATGGGTGTCACATGAATAATGAATTCCTTCTATCTTTTCTGAGGAAGTTTTTTTGTTTGAAATTTAATAACTCGTTAAACTGATCATCTAAGTTTCACATCTATTCTTCGTGAATGAATTATAAACTATATATATTTCCAAGAAAACCCTCAAGATCAGTTTTGCAACTAGTAGTTTACACATGTGATGCATGTCTTAATAAATATAATTTTTTTTAAAAATAAATATTCAGACGTAGTCTGGATTTTGATCTAGAACCTCATTTACAATAATTATATACATGTCTTGTACGGGTTAGTAGATAGACAAATTATACCAAGATCTTCTTCCATTATAGTAGTAGAGATAGGGAGTTAATGAGCCAAAAATAGATTGGCCACAGTTCTTCGAAAATTTGAGAAGAGAAAATTGAATAATCAAACTAGCTTCCTTAGCTCATATTAAACATAATTGCTCAGTAATTCAATAAAGTTTTGTTTGACATTACTTTTGAAATTACTTTTAGATTCAAATTGAGTGTTTAAAAAAAGCATGAAGAGTGTGCTTAACTAAAAGGTCCAGTTCTTCAAAAAAAAAATGAAGGAGAGAAAATTGAATAATAAAACTAGCTTTCTGACCTCATATAAAACAAAACTTCTCACTAATTCATTAAGGCTTTGTTTGATATCGCTTTTGAATAAAACTTTTAGATTCAAAAGGGGTGCTTAAAAAAATAATATGAAGAGTGCGTTTAGCAAAAGGTTCACTTTGAAAAGTACATAAAATGAAGTTTTTCTAAATCTCTTTTACTTGTTATTTTTTTTTCATACAATTTTCTTTCTAACGGAAGTCTTCATTAGTAGATGTCAATAGAACAACGAGGGGGGTTGCGCTGGGGTCTAGGGTATAGGTGTTAGAGATATTAATTATCAATGTTATACATCTTTTAGAATGTCAGGGGGATGAGACAGAAATAAAAAAAGAGACTAGTTAGTGACACTATTATTAGGTTCAAGCCGACCATTTGCACATTTCAGAAAACTAGGGTTGAATCTCCGTCCACGGAGGAGTTCCAGAGCATTAAGGGTATATGCTCCTTTAAGTGGAGGTTTAAAGCTTCGAAAGGTTTTTCAGGTGGTATAGCTATTGGGGTACATCCTAGAGTGTTTGAGATTATAGACAAAATTGCGGGGACGTTTTCGGTAACGATTACTATCAGAAGAAGAGCAGATAGTTGGATTCATTCGGTTACGTCAGTGTACGGTACTTACGAGTCGGCTCAAAGGAGCCTGCTATGGGACGAGCTTAGGTCCATTAGAGGAAGATGCAGGGGTGCGTGGGTGGTAGGAGGAGATTTTAACATTACTAGATTCCAATTCGAACACCTTGGTAGAGGTGCCCCTATGGGAGATAGGGAGCAGTTCAACGCGTTAATCAACGGTTTAGATTTAGTGGAAATCGACTCTACGAATAGGAAATTCACATGGTCGAATTTACAAGCTACCCCTACTTTGGCAAAATTAGACAGAATTTTGGTGTCCACTGAATGGGAAGACAAATTCCCATTAGCTAAGGCGAGAGCATTGATTAGATTCACCTCAGATCACACCCCGCTCGCCTTGGATTGCGGAGAAGGTGAAACAAGAAAAAGATTCCAATTTAGATTTGAAAAGTCATGGACATTGTGCGATGGAATACAGAAGATTATTGAGGAAAGTTGGAAGGCGCCTAATTCATCTGGCTCTTCGGTAGGGTGCTGGATTGAAAAGATTAGGAGACTAATAATAAAGCTGAAACAGTGGGCCATGGCGGAATTCGGGCAGAACCAACGAACCAAAGAAGAAATAGGAGAGAAGATAGAGCAATTAGAGCTTATAGAGGAGGAAAGAGATTTAATAGAGGCCGAATTCGACGAGCTTTATAGGAATAGGCAAGACATCATACAATTGGAAAGGATGGAGGAAAGCTATTGGAGGCAACGTTCTAGAATCCAGTGGGTGAAGGAGGGAGATGCTAACACTAAATTCTTTCATAGGATTGCTAACGGCAGAAGAAGATCCAACCATATTTCTGGGCTAAAGGTGAACGGAGTTTGGTGCGAGAGCGAGGAAAGAATCACGCAACACATTAACGAGTCATATAAGGAGCTACTGGGCAAAAGAAGGGAGCATAGGAGTTCGTTCAATCAGAACATGTGGATGGAATCAAGGATCAACGACTCTGATAACATCGAAAGCAGTATAAGTGAGGAGGAAGTGGTTTTGGCTATCAAGAATCTGGGGTTGGAAAAGGCGCCAGGTCCAGACGGTTTTCCATTATTTTTTAACATGCTTTATTGGAAAATCATCAGAGAGGATTTCATGCATATTGTCGCAGATTTTTATAAGGGGAGGCAGATTTAGATAGATTAAATTATGCTAATATCGTTCTCATCCCCAAGAAACAAGAGATTAAAGAGGTTGGAGACCTGAGACCCATTAGCCTACTCAATGGCACATTTAAGATTATCACCAAAGTCCTGGCGAATAGATTTGACCCACATTTAAAGGAGATCGTTGGCGACTCATAGAGCGGCTTTATTAAGGGAAGAGACATTATGGATAGTGTAGCATCGGCCTATGAAATTATTTTCAGAGGAACCAAGGACAAGACGGATGGTTTCCTCTTTAAAGTAGACTTTCAAAAGGCTTACGACTCGGTTGAATGGGACGCCGTAGACGAGGCTATGCTCCTTAAAGGATTTGGGGATAGATGGAGGAAGTGGATTTCTCAGTGCATCAGAGGAGGGAAATCATTCCTTATCGTGAACGGAGCACAAGGAAAAGAAATCAGATGCAAGAGAGGTCTTAGGCAAGGGGATCCTTTGTCATCAATGATATTTGCAATTGTTGTAGATGGACTGGCAGAGATGATAGCTAACGGCAAAAAGGAGAGGGCTTCTTTCGGCATAAATATGAAAGGTTTCTCAGAGCCAATCTCTATCTTGCAGTATGCAGACGATACTCTCCTGTTTGGTTCGGCTTCGAAGGAGGATATCATAGCTATGGGAACGGTCTTGAAGTGCTTCGAGGCATGGTCGAGTATGAAGGTCAACTTCAATAAGAGCTGTGTCATCCAGCTTAGTGAAAATTGCTCCATTCCCATCATATCGATCCAACAAATGCTTGGCTGCAATAAGGGGGAGTTTCCGTTGACATATCTAGGCATCCCTATCAGGCCAGGGAAGCTCAATAGGGAAGATTGGCAACCCCTAATTGATAGGATCCAAAGAAGGCTAGCTGGCAGGAAAGGGAAATCTTTAACACTGGGAGGCAGGATCACATTACTTAATTCCGTCATCAACAGCATCCCTATCTACCTCATGTCCATTTACGAACTTCCGGCTTGGGTAATTCACAAGATAGATCAATGTAGAAGGAGATTTCTATGGAAGGGAGCAAATGAGGAAGGTAAAGGGATCCACCTGATTAATTGGGGGAAGGTCTACAAATGGAAAGAGTTTGGTGGTTTTAGAATCATTAATCTTAGGGATATGAATAGGGCCCTACTCAGTAAGTGGTGCTGAAAGTTGGCTAACCGACGCAATAATTAGTGGTGTAAGTCCCTCACTCATTATAGGGCAAGGAAGAAGTTCAGATACGGGAGAAAGAGTGTCCACAGTAGGAATTCATTCTTATGGAAAGGAGTTTACAAGACTCACTACAACAAATCTGTGATTTACCGGTGTATATTCCCCGGCGTTTTACCATTCGCGCCGGGGTAGGGAGTGACCAGGAATGGGGCGCCAGATTGGATGGTTATACACTGGCGGCCTCTATAAAATGCTGGGTAATCATGATATTCACCGGCGTTTTCTTTAGAAATGCCGGTGAATGGTATTATTCACCGGCGTTTTAATACCACATGCCGGGAAATATATAGATACATTCACCGGCGTTTGTAATTTCAAACGCCGGTGTATTAACTGAGATAAATCCCCGCCTACCCTAACATTTCGCTCGCTAATTTCCCAAACCCAATTTGGCCGCCTTCATTTTCCCTCCTCCCTCTCTCTATTCGCGCGCTTCGCCTCCGTCCCTTCATCATCTTCGACAGCCCAAATCGATTTCCCTCCTCCCTCTCTCTATTTCGCGGTGAATTTGCGATCGAAAACCACCGCTCGTCGCCCCGCTCTCTCTCTATCTCCTACGCCCCCGCTCGTCGCCCCCCTCTCTCTCTTCGGTAATTTTTCTTGATTTCTCTCCTTTTCACTATCAAAGATGCTGAATTCATGAATCTGATTGTCATCTTAGCATGATTTTTTTACCAAAATGGGTTCACTGTCAACTAAGAATGCTGTATGTATACCAAAATCCTCCAAATCTGTACAAGAATTGGGTGAGAACAAACCTTGTGCAGGTTTCTTTTGTAGCCACAAACATCAATGGTTTAGTTGGGATGAAGAATTAATAGAGAAACATATATGCTTAGATACTGGAAATTTTCATTTTCTTTTACTGTTAAAGAAGCTGAATTCATGCATCTGATTGCCATGTTAGCATGATTTTTTTACCAAAATGGGTTCACTGTCAACTAAGGATGCTAGCTGTATACCATAATCCTCCAAATCTGTACAAGAATTGGGCGGAACAAACCTTGTGCAGGTTTCTTTTGGAGCCACAAACATCATGATTTAGTTGGGATGAAGAATTAATAGAGAAACAGATATGCTTAGATACTGGAAATTTTCATTTTGTTTTACTGTTAAAGAAGCTGAATTCATGCATCTGATTGTCATCTTAGCATGATTTTTTTACCAAAATGGGTTAACTGTCAACTAAGGATGCTGCATGTATACCAAAATCCTCCAAATCTGTACAAGAATTGGGCAGAACAAAACTTGTGCAGGTTTCTTTTGTAGCCACAAACATCAATGGTTTAGTTGGGATGAAGAATTAATAGGGAAATATATATGCCTAGATACTGGAAATTTTCATTTTCTTTTACTGTTAAAGAAGCTGAATTCATGCATCTGATTGCCGTCTTAGCATGATTTTTTTACCAAAATGGGTTGACTATCAACTAAGGATGCTAGCTGTATACCAAAATCCTCCAAATCTGTGCAAGCATTGGGCTAAACAAACCTTGTGCAGGTTTCTTTTGGATCCACAAACATGAATGATTTAGTTGGGATGAAGAATTAATAGAGAAACATATATGCTTAGATTCCGAAAATTTTCATTTTCCTTTTACTGTTAAAGAAGCTGAATTCATGCATCTGATTGCCATCTTAGCATGATTTTTTTACCAAAATGGGTTAACTGTCAACTAAGGATGCTGTATGTATACCAAAATCCTCCAAATCTGTACAAGAATTGGGTGAGAACAAACATTGTGTAGGTTTCTTTTGTAGCCAAAAACATCATGATTTAGTTGGGATGAAGAATTAATAGAGAAACATATATGCTTATATACTGTAAATTTTCATTTTCTTTCACTGTCAAAGATACTGAACTCTTGCATCTGATTGTCATCTAAGCATGATTTTTTTACCAAAATGGGTTGATTAATTTTGCTCCTCTAATGAATTTATTGAATCTTTGACAGGTACAAGATGCCTAGGCGTGGAAAACGGATAAACATAAATGATGGCAACGAAAGCCATGGGGATGAGCAGCCACTATATAATAGTGGCAGTCAAACAGAGGAGGGGGAGGGTAGCACGCCGCCCACTATCAAAAAACATCGAGGGCGAATTAAGATGTCGGGCGTATGGAAACTTAATAATGACGAAAGGATTGTGGTGGAGGAAAACAGTGTCGGGCAACCGGTTGGTGATAATACAAGTAAATTATCATCCTTTATTGGGGTAATAGCAAGGAACCCACGGATAATTCCTTTGTCGTACGAGAGTTGGCCGAAGGTGCCAACCACGACAAAGGCAACTGCAATTGCAACAATCAAAGTATTTCCCATCTAAAATAAATAATTGGTTTGGCTCAAATATATTATTGAAATATGTATTTTTGGTGATGGGTATTCGGTTTATGCAATTCAGTTATCATTTGTTAAACTTCATAAATTTTGCAGCAATACTTCCAGTTCTCGGACTCCCTTACGCCTTGGGTTGAAAAGTCACTCTCCAAAAAATGGAGGGACTACAAGAGTGACTTGAAGGGTAGGTTTTTTGACAAAGATCTCACAGAGGCGGATAATGCAGGGGCTGTGCCACCGAATGTGGATCCTTCAGATTGGTAATTCCTTGTGCATTACTGGTGTTCGGTGGTCGGTCAGGTATTTACATTACTAACCAAAATTTAATGACTTTGTGGTTGTATGGCTACTCTAATTAAAGATGCTGTTAACTTCATTATGGCATGTACAGAAAAGGGCGGAGGTGGGTGTTGCCAGTAGGTCAAAGCAGCTAGTGTTGCACACTGCTGGTACACAGAGCTTTGCTCTAGTTCGGGAAGAATTGGTAAGCGTAATCAAATTGAACATTTTTGACTTACAGTTATTTGTTTATAAGCATTTTATCTTACTAATATATAGGAAGAAGATTTGGGGGGTCGTACGGAGTTTGGCGACATAGATTTTTTCGATGCCACCCACAAGTCGAAGGATGGGACGTATGCGAGTCCTGAGGCAGAACGGATTGTGGTAATTAGAAATTTACTACTATATATAGGCTATAGCAATGTTATTGTTTATATATATCTTCAGTTGCGTTTACTTTTTGATGATCTCTTGCTGTTTTTGTAAATGGCTAATAATTTGTCGAAATCTCATATGCTTTTAACTCTGATTGTTATGTCCTTTTACAGAATAACGCTCGGAAAAAGTTTGGTGAAATCTCTTCCGCTTCAGATTCTGACCCCACGACGGCATCCAAAGATTTTCGTACCCGCCAGCGACTTGCCTTGACCGTAGTTAGGGGAAAGGAGAGGCATGGACGTGTCCGTGGTATGGGGCTAGGCCCAAGCCCCTCACGGTTATTCGGGCGGAGTGAATCTACTTCAAGTGGGTCTCGAAACGAGGAGATGACTTCATTAAAGGCACAAGTGGCACTCCTCCAAGAACAAATGGCCCAGTTAATAGGGCAGCAATCTCAAGTCCCACCACTGGTAAGTCTTTAAATTGGTAATTTTGAATAGATTATAATTTTGAATGCATGAAAGACACGTATTAATGTTTGTGAGTCTACATTGTGGCTGTCGTCTATGTTTCTTAATTGGGCTGTGATTAGAAAGAAAGGGCTCGAGTGGAGATCTGGAAACCCATATAGAGACATCTCGTTTATTATAATCTATTATTATTGTTGGACCAACCCCCTCTTGCTGTTGTTGCTGATGCCTCTTTGTGTGCGTGTGTTGAAGAGAAAGAAGGGATGAGAGAGAGTTGAGGAAAATGCCGCTATGTTAGCCTGGTGTATCCTCATTCTCTACCATTCCTCTTTCTGGCTCCATTTATGGCTTCTATATT
Source organism: Hemerocallis citrina (assembly GCA_017893485.1). Classification (NCBI taxonomy): domain Eukaryota; kingdom Viridiplantae; phylum Streptophyta; class Magnoliopsida; order Asparagales; family Asphodelaceae; genus Hemerocallis; species Hemerocallis citrina. The sequence continues at coordinate 277,826,946 of CM030364.1, read as the reverse complement.
AAATTGGTTTCCTTCCACGATGACAGTTCCGTAAAACTACACTTGATATGAGCCCTGTTCTTATTGTTCTTCAATAAAATTGGGAGTTTTGGTGATCCAACTAGTGATCATAGCTGCACCCCACTTCATACTCACAAACACTAATACGTGTCGTTCATGCATTCTATGACCAACCCCACATTAGCATATAGCATACTTAGATGACATTTTAAGAAACCTGCACAAGGTTTGTTCTCACCCAATTCTTTTACAGATTTGGAGGATTTTGGTATACAGCTAGCATCCTTAGTTGAAAGTTAACCCATTTTGGTAAAAAAACATGCTAAGATGATAATCAGATGCATGAATTCAGCATCTTTGATAGTAAAAGAAAATGAAAATTTCCAGTATATAAGCATATATGTTTCTCTATTAATTCTTCATCCCAACTAAATCATTGATGTTTGTGGCTACAAAAGAAACCTGCACAAGGTTTGTTCTGACCAATTCCTGTACAGATTTTGGGAATTTTGAAGTTTTTAGATCCAGGATCACAAATTTTGATTGGGCTGTGATTGGATTGTTTAGTGACTGTCAATAAGTGTTCTTAATTGAGCTGTGATTAGAAAGAGACGAGTTGGAGTGGAGATCTGGAAACCCATATAGAGACATCTCGTTCATAATAATTTATTATTATTGCAGTTCTTGTCGCTCTTGCTGTTGTTGCTGATGTCTCTTTATGTGCGTTTGCTGAAGAGAAAGTAGGGATGAGAGAGAGTTGAGGAAAATGCCGCTATGTTAGCCTGGTGTATCCTCATTCTCTACCATTCCTCTTTCTGGCTTCTATAAACGCCGGTTTCCTTCCACGATGACAGTTCCTTAAAACTACACTTGATATGAGCCATATTCTTATTTTTCTTCAATAAAAATGAGAGTTTTGGTTATCCAACAAACATGTACCCGCATACTTCCAAATGGCATTTTCTTTAGAAAGTCGGGCTCCAAAGAATCGATCTATGACTAGAATCTCCATTCAAAGCCCAATCAAAATTTGTCATCCTGAATCTAAAATCTTCTTTGAGCCACAAACATCAATGGTTTAGTTGGGATGAAGAATTAATAGAGAAACACATATGCTTATATACTGGAAATTTTCATTTTGTTTTACTGTGAAAGAAGCTGAATTCATGCATCTGATTGCCATCTTAGCATGATTTTTTTACCAAAATGGGTTGATTTTCACCTAAGGATGCTGTATGTATACCAAAATCCTCCAAATTAATCTGTACAAGAATTGGGTGAGAACAAACCTTGTGCAGGTTTCTTTTGTAGCCACAAACATCATGATTTAGTTGGGATGAAGAATTAATAGAGAAACACATATGCTTATATACTGGAAATTTTCATTTTCTTTCACTGTCAAAGATGCTGAATTCATGAATCTGATTGTCATCTTAGCATGATTTTTTTACCAAAATGGGTTCACTGTCAACTAAGGATGCTGTATGTATACCAAAATCCTCCAAATTAATCTGTACAAGAATTGGGTGAGAACAAACCTTGTGCAGGTTTCTTTTGTAGCCACAAACATGAATGATTTAGTTGGGATGAATAATTAATAGAGAAACACATATGCTTATATACTGGAAATTTTTATTTTCTTTCACTGTCAAAGATGTTGAATTCATGAATCTGATTGTCATCTTAGCATGATTTTTTTACCAAAATGGGTTCACTGTCAACTAAGGATGCTGTATGTATACCAAAATCCTCCAAATTAATCTGTACAAGAATTGGGTGAGAATAAACCTTGTGTAGGTTTCTTTAATTTGTAGCCACAAACATCATGATTTAGTTGGGATGAAGAATTAATAGAGAAACACATATGCTTATATACTGAAAATTTTCATTTTCTTTCACTGTCAAAGATGCTGAATTCATGAATCTGATTGTCATCTTAGCATGATTTTTTTACCAAAATGGGTTTACTGTCAACTAAGGATGCTGTATGTATACCAAAATCCTCCAAATTAATCTGTACAAGAATTGGGTGAGAACAAACCTTGTTCAGGTTTCTTTTGTAGCCACAAACATGAATGATTTAGTCGGGATGAAGAATTAATAGAGAAACATATATGCTTAGATACCGGAAGTTTTCATTTTCTTTTACTGTTAAAGAAGCTGAATTCATGCATCTGATTGTCATCTTAGCATGATTTTTTTACCAAAATGGGTTAACTGTCAACTAAGGATGCTGTATGTATACCAAAATCCTCCAAATCTGTACAAGAATTGGGTGAGAACAAACCTTGTGCAGGTTTCTTTTGTAGCCACAAACATCATGATTTAGTTGGGATGAAGAATTAATAGAGAAACACATATGCTTATATACTGGAAATTTTCATTTTCTTTCACTATCAAAGATGCTGAATTCATGCATCTGATTGCCATCTTAACATGATTTTTTTACCAAAATGGGTTGACTGCCAACTAAGGATGCTGTATGTATACCAAAATCCTCCAAATCTGTACAAGAATTGGGTGAGAACAAACCTTGTGCAGGTTTCTTTTGTAGCCACAAACATCATGATTTAGTTGGGATGAAGAATTAATAGAGAAACACATATGCTTACATACTAGAAATTTTCATTTTCTTTCACTATCAAAGAAGCTGAATTCATGCATCTGATTGTCATCTTAGCATGATTTTTTTACCAAAATGGGTTAACTGTCAACTAAGGATGCTGTATGTATACCAAAATCCTCCAAATCTGTACAAGAATTGGGTGAGAACAAAACTTGTGCAGATTTCTTTTGTAGCCACAAACATCATGATTTAGTTGGGATGAAGAATTAATAGAGAAACGCATATGCTTATATACTGGAAATTTTCATTTTCTTTCACTATCAAAGATGCTAAATTCATGAATCTGATTGTCATCTTAGCATGATTTTTTACCAAAATGGGTTCACTGTCAACTAAGGATGCTGTATGTATACCAAAATCATCCAAATTAATCTGTACAAGAATTGGGTGAGAACAAACCTTGTGCAGGTTTCTTTTGTAGCCACAAACATCAATGGTTTAGTTGGGATGAAGAATTAATAGAAAAACATATATGCTTATATACTGAAAATTTTCATTGGGCTGTGATTGGATTGTTTAGTGGTCGTCGTCTATGTTCTTAATTGGGTTGTGATTAGAAAGACAGGGCTCGAGTGGAGATCTGAAAATCCATATAGAGACATCACATTTATAATAATTTATTATTATTATTGTTCTTGTCGCTCTTGCTGTTGTTGCTCATGTCTCTTTGTGTGCGTGTGCTGAAGGGAAAGAAGGGATGAGAGAGAGATGAGGAAAATGCCACTATGTTAGCCTGGTGTATCCTCATTCTCTACCATTTTCTGTTTCTATTTCTGGCTTCTATATTTGGTTTTCTTCCACGATGACAGTTCTTTAAAACTACACTTGATATGAGCCCCTTCTTATTTTTCTTATATTTCTTATATTTGATTTCCTTCCACGATGACAGTTTTATAGATTGTCTGAACAATCCACGAAAGACATGCTTAGATACTGGATTTTCATTTGTTTAACTGTTTTAGATACTGGATATTCCCAATCAGAGGAGAATATAAAGGTTTTAAGTTAGATACTTGATTTTCATTTGTTTTGCTGTTTTAGATATATTCAAAAACAAAATTAAGTACTAGCTTTTTAGCACTGCAATATAATTATTTTACCTCTCTATATATCATTAACAATTTCAATTGCAATTGGCACTTTGATCTTAGAATTTATGAATTGGGTAGATCTTTTTGCAAGCTTAAAAAATATGTTTATTCTGTATTGTAGTCTACTGTTGAACTAAATTATTGTTTTTTTTCATAGAGCGGTTTCCGAGATGAAGAAAATTCTGATGATCAGAACTGAAGCTACTCGAGGGGTATGAATCTGTGGTCGGCCTATCCTTGCTGTTGTTATGTCCTCCTTGCTGTTGTTATGTCTTGTATTGTTGTTTTAAGTTTTCGTTGGGATATTTGGGATGTTCGTTACTGTATTTGTATTTGTTAATTATGACACTGTGTTAATTTTGCGGTGGATTTGGACGATGATATAACATGTGTGAAACTTTATTATCTTTAATTCTTGTGTTTGGTTGTGATTTGCGCATTAATATGCCTGAAATTGGTTGAATCAGTTGTGAATTAGTTTACAGGTTTTTTAAATGAAATTGTGAATTGAAATCGAATGGAAAACTGAAGCAGGAAAAACAAACGGGCATACACTAGCGTATGAAATTGTGAATTGAAATTGAATGGAAAACTGGAACAGGAAAAACAAACGGGCATACACCGGCGTTTCATCAAACGCTGGTGTATCTAATTGTTTAGTTGAAAATTTCGTTAGAGAGGCGTTTCCACACACGCCAGTGTACCCGTAAGTTGCAACAGTCCTAAGAAACACCGGCGTTTTATAAAATGCCGGTGAATATCTCTATAGCGGCATTTTACGACACGCCAGTGCTTGTAAGTAGGGAAAGAAGGGCGCTCAGAAACAAGCATATACCGGCGTTCCTTAACCGCCGGTAAATATTACACAATTCACCGGCATTTGTACAATTGCCGGTGAAAAGCTATATACCAGCGGTATGTGACCGCCGGTGAATGTATATTGGGGAACGAACGGCACCCAGAAATTGCTATGTACCAGCGTTTGTCTGGCCGCCGGTGTATTTTGAAGATATACCGGTGTCCAGTAGAAATGCTGGTGAATACGCCTATCTTTCCGCGACGCTCGATTCGGCGGCATTTGCACCGGCATTTTTATAAACGCCGGTGAATGTTATACCGGCGTAAAAAACTGCCGGTGAATGTCTAAAAAAAGGCCGGCGAATCGCTTGTGTTGTAGTGACTGCCGAAGTTTATCATAGCAACACTCTTTGTAGGGTTAAGAATGGTAACAATACAAGATTTTGGAAGGACAAATGGTGTGGTAATAACTCCCTTATGGGTATGTTTCCCTTGGCCTCAGATGTAGTACTCAACAATGACACCCTAGTGAGCGACGTTTGGAAGAACAACAAGCTGAGATTAGAAGTCAAGAATGTTCTGGATCAGGAGTCCATTTGTCAACTTCAATTGGTCAACAATTTCATTCGTATAGAAGGAAAGTACACTCATCAGACGGAAGACGAGAGATGGTGGACACTGGAGGCAAATCGTAAATTCTCGGTATCCTCACTATACAAATGGTTGAATGATGGAGGGATAAGAAATAGAGTCGCAGATGTTATTTGGGGTACCAACGTACCTCCCAGAGTTCAAGTATTTCTTTGGCTGGTGGATAATGATGTGATTCTGTCGAAGGAGAATTTGATGAAGCGGGGTATGTTGGACGATGCGATGTGTAATAGATGTCTAAATTGCGAAGAAGATACTAATCACATCATTTTCAAGTGCCATAGAGCGACATGGGTATGGGAGAAATTAGGTCATACGTACGGGGTATTACGGAGTCCGGGGTCTAGTACTGAGGTTTGGGGGGACATTAGATCGAACATGATTAGAAGGGAGGTTAGATCAGAGTGGGATAGGGTGGCTGCTTCTATTATGTGGAACCTATGGCTAGATCGTAACGACTATTGCTTCAATAGTGTGACCTATAGACTTTCCTTTCTCTTGCACAAAATTCACTTATGCTGTTTTGAATGGACAGGGAGCATCAGATCCAGGAAGAAGATGCGCTTGGGAGAGGAGGAGGAGTAGTTCACAAGCTAGTGGCGGGTCGTTAGCTCTCGAAGACCGCCCAACAACTTCTTTTGGTTTACTGCTTTTATTTCTATTTTTGTGTTTTGTGATGATCTCTGATTGGTGTTTCTTTGTCAAATGTACTTTGATGTTGTTCGCCTTCGGTCTGACTTTGTTTCTGTATTTGCTGTTTCGTTAATCTCTCTTTAATGAAGCGATGACTGAGTCATCTTTTAATCTAAAAAAACAAAAAAAAAGTCCAACTGCTACCTATACTTAGCATCCAACCAAGGAGTACCAATTAAGGAAGCTTTAGCAACTAAACTTAGTAATTAGGTAATTAATTACATCGCATGTTTACCCTTTCACATACATATTAACTTTCAATATAAGTATTAATAGCCCCATTCAAAGATTTGAATTGGTTTATAGAAATTAAAATAAATTATCATTAACAGAATGACTATACTCCACAATTTTTTATTTAAAAAAAAGGTATAAGCACATCAAAAAGGTTAAATTACAAATTAAGAAAAAAATAAAAATTGGACCTTTCCAAAAAGAAGTTTGAATTATATATTTTTTTTTAAAAAAATGGACCTTTCCAAATAAGTGAAGGTCTGGCAGACAACCTCGTGCTCATCCAAACTCAGTAGAGCCGATTGGAAACGATGATCTACAACCTCATACAATTTTTTACTTTAAAAAATGATGAATTACAATTTAAGAAAAACTATATTGCCTATCTCCTTAGAAATTAAGGATACAGAAGTACGATCCTATAGAACAGATCCTGTTCAAGTAAGGTCGTGCACCCTGCTTGACTGAAGTCAACTGTAAACATCATAAACTCCTTGCCATCTTACGATATGGTACTAAAGGCACTAGGTGAAGGAATCTGATGGCCCCACTATTCATTCCATTAAGTGGCCAATTTTTTTTGATCCTAAAGAGAGTTTTTTTTCCTTGTGTATTCATTCCTAAACCCCAGCAGAGCAAAAAATATCACCGTAAAAATTAATCCCATTTGTTCGTTTCTTTTGAAATGGTTACAAGATTCCGTCTTCTTCCTGTATAATTTCTAATATTTATATTCAATTTTAAGGGTTAATATACTTCTCTATTAGAACTATTAAGAACTTAGATAATTTGTCATCTTTACTATTTTAATAAAAGAACTTGTCAACAAATAAACATTATTTGTATCCAAACAAACACGTGTTGTAACATTCTGAATTTTCAATTATAATTAAATAAGAGTTTGTTGAATTTCACGTGTTTTGCACTGCAAATTTATGTTCATTTTACCCTAGAAAAATTATTTATTTTCATAGCATAAACAAGTTTTGTAATTCTTCTCTTTTTAATTTAAAAGCCTATTTAAACATTAGAGCTGATTTTCAAACTCTAGCCCATACTAATTAAATTAATTATTTTAATTAGAAGCTCAGAGACTTTTAGCCCATTAGATTGAGCCCACTAATTTAATTCTCTTTTAAATAGCACAACTTGTAGGATAGACTAGTTTTGTAACCAATTAATTAAATGAACATGTACAACTAGTAACTAGGGGTGTATTGTGTAACACGTGCATTGCACTAACACGTGTCTTGAGTGGGTGTGGGGGTAGGCCGAATAGCATTCAAGAGAGAGTGGGAGAGTTGGTGTAGTGCAGATGTGGTTTTGAGTTCATGGGTAGTTGTTCTAACTCCTTAGTTCATCCTAGCCCCTAATCCACAACCATCTAGTTCATCTTGGCCCTCTATTTCACTTTGAAAAAATGTATAAATACCCCCTCCATCTCTTCATGCAATACACTTGAAAATTTGGTATAAAAAACAGAAAGAAATAAAGAAACAAGTTGTGAGAAAAGATAGAGAGATTGTGAGTAAAAAGATTGAGTAGTGTTTGTGTGTGTGTTCTTGCACCGTTGGAGGTCGGCTTTTCACCCAGGAGGAGGAGAAGTGATCGGGTTCCATCAAGTTAGGAGGAGAAGGCGCATTCTTGGTGGCACAATCTAGGAGGAGAAGGAACTGTTCGTGTGTTCAAGGAGATTTCTAGGAGCTTTCTATTTGTTTTTCTTCAAAAAGGTGGGTGATTTCTTAAGCTTCTAGTTAGATACCATGCTAGGATTGAAATTGTGATCATGTTAAAATTGAGTAGGAAAGATTGTCATACATGTGTTTAAGGAGATTAAGAAGAAAAGAACACTAATTAATCTACATGAAATGTTAGTAGAATAATTTAGAATGTGCAAATGAGTATGTGTTATGATGGCTTGGTAGTTTATTCGCATGCTAAAATGGATAAATTATGATTTTGTGAAATTTTGTCTATATATGCATGAATTGAAAAATACAATATGTGAGAAATGTGCTTATGGATAAATTATAGAATGTAAATTAATGGAATATTAAATAGATTAAAAGTGTGTTTATGTGCCATATGCAATTAGTGATGTAGTCACTTGATTTATAATTCGTATAGTCTCTTAAAATATTGTAGTTTGGGAAATAGGACTAAATTGAAGAGTTAAATTTTGGTAAGGAATGAAAGAGAAGAAAACTTGTATTAAATCCAATATGAATGAGGAAAAATTATGGATAAAAAGATTCTTATAAAAATAAATGTTTTTATGTCGAAATGAGTCTAGTTTGATCCATTATTTAAACTAACTAAGGGAGAGAGAGTTTTTATGATAAAAGATGAGTTCTATAAGAATTATGAAATTACAAGCTACTGTTTTCTTCAAGAAATTATACTCAGGAAAATTTTATATTTTATAAGTACAATTTGAATGAGGAAAAATCGAGTTTTTCTAAAAGAGCTAGAAATAACACAGTCAGACTCAAAAATGTTTTATGAGAATTTCCTTAAGGGTTAGTCACTCAGACCTTCTGGTTAGTGGGTGCGCTTTAGTGCTGTTTCTGTAGCTTGGCGGCACTGTGTACTTGGGTTCGAGTCTCGATAGAAACTTTATTTTTTTCAAAATGTGATTTTTATTCAAAACTCGAACGCAAAACACTAGCAGAATTCGAGTCCTCTTTTAGACAGTTAGCCACTTTGGTCATTCTGGTTAGTGGGTGCGGGTTGGTGGCGTTACTGTTCACCCGTAGGGCCTCTGTGCGTGGTTCAAAACTGAGAAACAAGTCTATGTAATCTTAGAATGTGCAAATTTTAGAGAATGCTTTTAAAAATTGAGAAAAATGTTAGAAAATTCTCTAAAATTACATAGACTTCACAAAAATTATTTTCTAAATATTTGGACCATTATAATTTGGATGAGAAGTGAATTTTTGAGAATAAGAATTAATAAAATTGTTGGATATGATTCTTTTATTATTTTAAGATGAAAAAATAATCTGTTGAACATAGAGAAAATTGAGAAGAGTTCAAAGATGAGAATTTTACTTATAAATTAATAAGTAAAATTTGATGTAAGATTGTTTAAGATTATGCAAGTTGTGCATGGAAAATAAATCGAAAAGAAACATGATAAAATGTGAAAAATTGTGAATATGTATGTTCTCATTTTGATGAGCATGAAAGAGAATTGAGACTAGAGTTTTAGCTAATTCCCTACGTCGGCAATAAAGAATTTTTGAAAAGAGAAATGTGATAAATAAAGACTAAATTTTGGGTCATGGTTAAAGATTGATATTTAAGACCAATGTAGAGGTAACGCTAATTCTAGAGTATTGTTTTTTATTCATGATTCAATTATCTAAGGATTAGATACATAGTGGAGATGTGATGAATGTAAGAGAAAAATATAAGTATGAGGGCCATTGGATTTGCGGTGTGAGAGTGTTCACAGGATGTCCTAATGATGCGTCATGATTAAGGCGTGGATACTACTCCAGGATATCGTACCGGTGGCGACGCTTGTGGGGTGTTTGGTGACTATGGATGGTTCCATTGTCCATGGCAGAGGTGAATTGACCACAGGATGCCTGCATGATGCGTCATGTGTCAGTGCGTAGGGTTCTCTCCAGGATATCTGGACATGGGCTCGTAACTCAATGAACACCTAGAATATTTACTGTAGTTACTGTATTAGAGTAGATCATGGCCAGGGAATCAGCCCTACAAGATAAGGAACGATTAAGGGCTTGCCCTCGGTGTCTAACCAAGTATTAGACTCCAAACTTGTTGTTTGGGGGTTTGAACAAATTGTAGGAGGAATTCTGAATGGTGTGCTGCTCCGCACTTGCTTGCGCCGTCGAACCAAGTGTTGGACTCTAAACTTTTTGTTTGGATATTTCAATGAGTTATAGAAGCAATTCCAAATGGTGAACTACTCCGCACTAGCTTGTTTACAAGCAGCTAAAGCTGCACGAACCAAATGTTGGACTCCAAAGTCTTCTTTTGAGCCTAGCAAGTTGTGGGAGAAACCCTGTGGAACAAACTGGACTCCAAACTTACTGTTTAACGAGTCGTAGATATGACTCAGAGAGATAGACATGAGGCAAATACAATAATTTTCAAAAGAAAGAAGCTAAGTTGTTTTGAAATATACTAAGTGGCCGCTTCAATGGTGTGTGCCTTTATTAAATGCTTTGGCCATATCGGTAGTATCGGTCTTATTGGAAACTGAAAACCTATTTCTATGAGAGAGTGTTAGGCACCCTCGTGGTACATTATTTGATGCTCAGTATTCCAAGTCCGCCTTCCCTGAAGAGGGGGATCTCCTTGATTTCATTGACTAGTTCGAGAATGACTTGAATGTTCCATTGGGAGAACTCTAATGCTTCAAGGGGGAGGACCGAGCCCCCCATTGTGGTTGTGTAGCACCTCCGAGCTGTCTCTTGATTTCCTTTGACATATCCTACTCTTGCAGAGGTTGGAAACTTCATTTTTATGTGAAAAGCTGAAGGTACAGCATGAAGTACTGCTAGGCCTGGTCGGCTCAGGATAGCAATGTAAGCGGCCTTCACATCGACGACCATGAAGTCCATTGCCTCTATCCGGGTAGTCGGGGTTTTTCCTGCGGTGAGTGACTATTCCTTCGATTGAGACCGGAACCCTAGAGAACCCCTGGAGTGTGTATCCGGCAGGCTTGAGACGATCTCGAGAAAGTTTGAGGCCTTGGAAGGCTTCTAGAAAGAGGATATTGACGGAACTGCCATTGTCGACCAGGATTCGGCGCACCTTGTGGTTGGCCATGTGGAGACTAATTACATGCGCATCACTGTGGGGCATTTGGACGCCTTCTAGGTCTTTGTCTGAGAATGTCACTGAGACCCCAGGATTCTTGGCTGGGGTAAAGTTCTGGACCGAACTCACCCCTCGGATGAAGGCCTTTCGGGAGGAGTTTGATTCTCCCCCCATTGGACCTCCATGGATTAGGTGGAGGATGGCCCTGGGTTTGGAGTTTTGGAACTCGGCGGGTCTTTTGGTTCACCTGTTGGCTCCTTGGGGTGGAGGATCGGCCCCGTCATTTCTGGAGAACTTGGCCAGGTGTCCCCATTGTATGAGTTCTTAGATCTCCTTTTCGAGAGCACGACAATCATCCGCATCGTGGTCATGGTGCATATGAAAGCACCACCACTTTTCTATATTCCTCCTCTTTGTCGGAGTATTCATTATAGGGGGAATGTGGAGTAGCTCTTCATTATCTACCTCCATAAGAACTGCTGATATACTAGAATTGAGGGCGGTGAACTTCTCAAAACGAGGAGCTGGGCGGCACTGGCCATTGTCATCTTTCTGAGAATTCTGGGACCCTTCTTCGCTTGTATTCTTTCGTTTATTCCCAGAAGATGACTCCTCTCGACTTTGGGGGTTGAAAGCCTCTTCCGCTCGGATGTATTTCTCACTCCTAAGCAGGAGATCCGAGAATTTGCGATGAGGCTTCTTGGCAAGGGACGCCTTGAGATCGACGTTATTAACGTTGTGCCTGAATACTGCAGAGGCTACTGATTGGTTGAGAGAAGCAATAGATCGGGCTTCGGCGGTAAAGCGCCGAACATAATCTCTAAGGCGTTCACCCTTTCTTTGGCTGAGTGCTGGCAAAGATGCACTTGTTTTCTCGGCTTGGCGACTGCTAACGTAGTGGGTAAGGAAGAGCTCCTCAAACTGGTCAAATGAGAAGATAGAGGCTGGAGATAGATGAGAGTACCACTCTCGCTTTGGTTCTCTCAATGTTGCTGGGAAGGACTTGTAGAGGAGTGCGGCCGAGGCTTGATGAATCATCATGAGAGTTTTAAACCTCTCGATATGATCTGCCGGGTTTGACTCCTCATTCTAGGATTCAAAGCGTGGAGGCTTAAAAGTTTTGGGGGCCAGGGCTTCCATGATGGCCTGGAAAAGGGGGGTCTGCTTGGGCAGAACTTATTGGTCTGTTGTTCTTCTTTAGGATTGATCTTGCTAAGGCACCTCTCCATCTCTCGAAGGCGACAGTGAACCGAGTCGTTCCTCTGGTCGGATCTAGTCGACCCTTGGGACTCTCCTTCATGAGTGATGGCATGGCAAGGGCTGTGCGCTTGTCGGTCGTGACTTGGGACAATATTAAGAGCTCGAAGGATTTCATCTTTGAAGTTTCGGAATTCTACCTGGGTGACTATGCCCCTCCATCATAGCGAACACTGGGAGGTGATCAGCTCACAGCGGTGTGGCTCCTTCGCTGTCGACGGGGAGGGGACCTACTTTGCCTCCTTGGGGAAGAGGACCTTTTGGATCTCGACCTTCGGGGAGAACGACTCTTTTGATTTCTGTGGCATTCTGAATGATGGACTTTGTCACGAGCTTGTTTTTCATTCAAGCGGGTTTGGAGGTCGATCTCTTGTTAGTGGTTGACGATGATTTGACGGAGGTCACTTGACCACTGAGGACCTCGCGAGGCCATCGAATCGGTGGAAGGATTGTGGATCGAGATATGTCATGAAGATGATGCTGTTCTTGACGACTTCGACGGGAGCCCCCCAGCGCAACCCCTCTGGGCATAGGGCGAGCCTGTTGGAGAGACGGCTACTCAAATCGAAGCTGTTAAACTTGTTGATCTTGTTAAGGGGGGATATCCTCAAGTGGAGAAGGTGGAGGAAGAGGGGTGGCTCTTTGACTGGACGTCATCGCTTTCCCTTTTTCCTTCGGAGGCATGGCTGAAAACTACTTTCACCGGCGAAATATGGTCGGATTGCTTTTTCTTTTTCCCACAGAGGGCGCCAATCTGTTGCTGCTAATTTCGGTGTGGGTAGAGAGGTATTTATAGTCGCCTTTGGAAACAATTTCGAGATAATTATTTATCTCTACTTCCCGGTGTTTTTGGATAAGAAACAGAGTTTAAATCGTTTCATGATATGAGATTTGGTTCAAACCATCTCTTAGAGATAATCATGAATTTGAATTACTCTTTAAATGACCTGGACTGGTTTGTAATGGGCCGTCACCCTTACCCAGTAGGACAGACCTTTTTTTTGGGTTATTGGGCTTGGAAAAGACCCAGTTCCTATTTCAGACCCGTTTGTGGTTGAAATTACCGTTTTACCCCTGGGAGCTTCAAGATTCGTGCCCGATTTGAACAGTCCCGATTTGGTTCTATTTTTAGCCATATCACCTATTTAACTAATACGTGCACTATGCATGATTTTATTTTAAAAAACAAACAAATTAAACAACTCCAATTTTTCAAACACATTCTACCATTCCATTTTTTCAATCTCATAAAATCTTAAGTCTCTTCTCAAACCCACCACATCCCCTAACTTAGAATTAGATTTTAAAGCAAACACAATTCATAAAATTGTTTTTATTTCATTTTCTTAATCTATCATCTTTATCGTAACATGTGTTATAATGTATAGTTTACAATGTATAGCCTATTTACAGAATGTTGATGTTATATAATGTATATGTTAACATAAATTAGTTGAATTGCGACATCTTTTCATTACATGCATTTTTTAATTTTAGTATTATTCAATTGGATAACATTATGGTTTGATAGTGATTCTCTAAACCATCTGCTTATATGAAAAGGATAATGAAGATTTCAGTAATTACAGTAGGGATGATATTCACATGGCCGGCCCCACCCTTGAGGCGGTTGAGGCGGCCACCTCAGGCTCCCGGAGTTTTTGCGATTTTAGGTGCCCCAAATTTGTAATTTCCTTATAAATATATGCACGTATTTTGTGCGTAAAATAATATATTTTTATTAGGGGCCCCATTTAGGGAGTTCGCCTCGGGCCCTCGGGAACTCAGGGCCGGTCCTGGATATTCACAAGTTTCTTCCAATTCTCTCATGGTTTTTCGGAGTTATATATAATTTTATGAGTCTCTAAAAATTATTTTAGGCGTGCAATTTGCACATGGTAACACTAGTCACTAATCACTAATATTATAATGGGAGAAGGCCTTAGAGTCAATCTATCACCTTACGCGCATCGCATGTACAACTACAACTCTCCCATTATACACTGTAAATCTACCAACATACGTGCATCGCATGTACTACTCCAACTCTCCCAATATACTCTTTATATACTTTAAAAAATATATATTTATTAGCCCGTGCCTCACACGTGCTATATTATATTACTTTAAAAACTATATATTTTTTTAAAATATACATTGCACGTGCCAAATACTAGTAGAGTTTAAATGGAAATCATAATTGCAAATGAAGTGATTTTCAGACTGGTTTAGAAATACTTGCTTTACAAAAATTTGAAAACCCATATTATTTTGATATATGAGCAAAATACTCGTATTAGAGAAATATTTATTGCTTCATGAGAAATACTGCTAACATATGCTTGAAACATCAAACTACGCCATTTAATGAACTAGTATCATGCACGTGCGATGCACGTGGAGGAAGAAGGAAAAAGACAAAAAAACCCTACCAACACGTGCGCTGTACGTGTTGACTAACATACAAAAAACAATAAAAAATTGTTTATTTGTTTGGAACCCCATCTCTCCCATTATAATAGTTATAGATGTTGCACACAGCCGGGTGCACTCGCCCTCAACCGTCGGATCTACCATTAGATCATGATTGAGAGCTAACGACCACTAGAACTTCCGCTCATCTCACTTACGTTGAAGGGCAATCTCGACATTTCCCTACCCCGTGTCAAATCCCCCCACTCAGTCGTGCTCCTCATCGTTCTTACTCAGTTCTCACGCTCGCTCTCATCACAATAGGTGCTCTATTCAACAATACAATATACGCTTTATGAAGTAGTCTGTCCGTACAATTAATGTTTCTTTTTCCCGAATTTTGCTTCTTGCGTATCTCTAAGTTGTCTGATTGGACTATGAATTCAGTTATTGGCAATCTTTTTTAGCCTTGTACTAAGTAGAGGACCACTGAATAATATCTTGTAGTTAGGGTCGGCTACATGAATTCTAATTTTCCATTCTACTCGGTTTAGTGCAATATCTTCGGTAAGGTCAGAAGCTATCATATATTTTTTCATCATTTTCTTCTAAGTTGATTTAGATCTTCCTCTATCTCTAACTAGTTGGAAAAAAGACTTTATTATTGTTGTTGTTGTAATATACGGAGTAGGCTGAATAATATCTTTTAGTATAACATCGCTAATATTATCATGGAACAGTTGGAGTTGTCGCTTGTGAAAATATCAACTTACGTGTATCAATTCTGTATAACTAATATAAATAAGAATTATGTCAGAATTTTACTTTTTAAATAATATATTTATTAAGAGGTGTATCCCGCGTGTAAATAACAAGTAGAATGCAAAAGAGAAGTACCATGAATTACTCGTGTGGGTATTGATGAGCAATCACCACCCAAATCATTGATAACAATTGTATGAATGATTATATTATTATATTATGTAGTATTTCTTCTTGTCTCATGTGAATTTCACATGGATACTGTGTTTGAGGTGAGCAATGGGTGTCACATGAATAATGAATTCCTTCTTTCTTTTCTGAGGAAGTTTTTTTGTTTGAAATTTAATAACTCGTTAAACTGATTATCTAAGTTTCACATCTATCGTGAATGAATTCTAAACTATATATATTTCCAAGAAAGCCCTCAAGATCAGTTTTGCAGTTCTATGTACTAGTAGTTTACACGTGTGATGTACGTCTTGATAAATATAGTTTTTTTAAATGTAAAAATTCAGACGTAGTTTGGATTTGATCTAAAACCTTCTTTACAATAATTATGCACGTTTGTTGCACGGATTGGTAGATGAACAAATTACACTAAGGTATTCTTCCATTATAGTAGTAGAGATAAGGAGCTAATGGGCCAAAAATCGATCGGGCCACAGTTCTCCGAAAAATTGAGAAGAGAAAATTGAATAATAAAACTAGCTTCCTTAGCTCTCATTAAACATAATTGCTCACTAATTCAATAAAGTTTTGTTTCACATTACTTTTGAAATTACTTTTAGATTCAAATTGAGTGTTTAAAGAAAGTATGAAGAGTGTGCTTAGCTAAAAGGTCCAGTTCTTCAAAAAAAAAAAATGTAGGAGAGAGAAACGAATAATAAAACTAGCTTTCTGACCTCATATAAAACAAAACATTCATTAAGGTACTGTTCTTTTTTTTTCCTCTTATAAGAGTTTACCTCTTATAAGAGATTTACAGTAAGAGCCCTTTGTAAGAGCTTCTTTTTGAGGTGTTCTTTTTATATAAAAATAACCTCTTATAAGAACCACTTATAAGAGATTTCTGTTCTTTTTTCACCTCTTACAAGAGCCTATATTACCCCAAAGTCTATATTACCCCCAAAGTATAAAAATAGTGAGATGAAGGACAAGAAAAGATAAGTTCAAATTACTAATATATAAACTAGTTTAATGGCAAGTTAAATTCACAAATCAGTGTAAATCATCAATTATAATTCCAGGCTACTATAGACTTTTAATTAGTATGAAAATTAGTATGTATAAATATAAATAATAATAATTTGTTTTAAAGAAGTTGGATTAAAAAAATTTAAGGTCAATGGGCTAATATAAATTCTCCCTTAGCTGTAAATAAATTTTAAAATTTTTAAAAAAAAAAAAAAAAAAAAAACCTGACCGGTTGTAGGATTTGAACATGGTGGTATCATAACAGGACAAATCAACTAGCCACAACTCAAGTAATGCACTTACTGGACGTAAATATATATATATCTTTAAATAAATCAGTGTTTCGACAGCATCCCAGACATAATTGTTCGAGATTGTGAAGAATGGATTCCCACACTTTTTCTAGGATAGCATATTGCAGTCAACTATGTATATGATTACACTTATTCTAGGATAGCATATTCCGGGTTACTATAGACTAATATATAAACTAGTTTAATTAGTAACAATTATAATATAGACTTTGGGATAATATAGACTTTTTAAGTGATAAAAGTCTTATAAGAATTTGAAAGAGGCTACTAGAAGTCGTTTAGGCTTATAAGATATTTTGAGAAAAATGTCTTATAAGAGGTAAAAAAAAGAACACTAAAAAACTCTTGTAATAGGGGGACCACCTCTTACAATAGGTAAATCTCTTATAAGAGGAGAAAAAGAACACTACCTAAGGCTTTGTTTGACATCGCTTTTGAAAAAAACTTTTAGATTCAAAAAGGGTGCTTAAAAAAATAATATGAAGAGTGCCTTTAGCAAAAGGTACACTTTGAAAAGTACATAAAATGAAAGTTTTTCAAAAATCTTTTTTACTTGTTAAGAATTTTTTCATAGTTCAACAATTTTCTTTTAACAATTTTCGTAGATGTCAATGTCCAACCGCTACCTATACTTAGTATCCAACCAAGGAGTACCAATTAAGGAAGCTTTAGCAACTAAACTTAGTAATTAGTTAATTAATTACATCGCATGTTTACCCTTTCCCATACAAATTAACTTTCAATATAAGTATTAATAGCCCCATTCATAAATTTGAATTGGTTTATAGAAATTAAATTAAATTATCATTAACAGAATGACTATACTCCTCCACAATTTTTTATTTAAAAAAAAGTATAAACACATCAAAAAGGTTTAATTACAAATTAAGAAAAAAAAAATTGTACCTTTCCAAAAAAAAGTTTGAATTAGATTTTTTTTTTTTAAATGGACCTTTCCAAATAAGTGAAGGTCTGGCAGACAACCTTGTGCTCATCCAAACTCAGTAGAGCCGGTTGGAAACGATCATCTACAGCAGTGATCACAAACAAAAAATCTGAACTATTAATCACGAGGCTGGAATTCATCCACCAGACTGTATTGCCTGTCTCCTTAAAAATTAAGGATACAGAAGTACAATTCAAGTAAGGTCGTGGACCATGCTTGACTGATGTCTACTGTAAACATCATAAACTCCTTGCCATCTTCCGATATGGTACTAAAGGAACTAGGTGAAGGAATCTGATGGCCCCACTATTCATTCCATTAAGTGGCCAATTTTTTTTAATCCTAAAGAGATTTTTTTTTCTCTTGTGTATTCATTCCTAACCCCAGCAGAGCAAAAAATATCACCTTAAAAATTAATCCCATTTTTGTTTGTTCTGATTATTTTGTTTCTTCCTTCTCTTGGTGATCCAATTCTTGATGGAGCATCTTATATTTTGTTGGATGGTTTGGAGGTGATCGGAGCCACCGATTCCGCGTTGCTGGGCTTGCCCTGGACGTTCGGGTTCTTGGCTGATGGTGGTCGACCTCCGCATCGGTCTTGTGCGAGTGCTCGGGGCGATGGCGTTTGGCACTGGGTCTGCTTGACCATTGAGTTTTCAGTCTTCTCGTTCGTTTCAATTATTGTTTACAACTTGTAAATCTAATACTTTGGTTGTGGTCCGATTGTACTATACTTTAATTAATATATATGTTTGCTTGGCTGGAGCCTTTCGGCTCTATCCGTTTCATCAAAAAAAAAATAAAAAATCCCATTTGTTCGTTTCTTTTGAAATGGTTACAAGATTCCGTCTTCTTCCTGTATAATTTCTAATATTTATATTCAATTTTAAGGGTTAATATACTTCTCTATTAGAACTATTAAGAACTTAGATAATTTGTCAACTTTACTATTTTAATAAAAAAACTTGTCAACGAACAAACTTCATTTGTAACCAAACAAATTCGTGCTGTAACAACCTGAATTTTCAATTATAATTAAATAAGAGTTTGTTGAATTTCACATGTTTTGCACTGCAAATTTATGTGCATTTTACCCTATAAAAATTATTTATTTTCATAGCATGAACAAGTATTGTAATTCTTCTCTTTTTAATTCAAAAGCCTATTTAAACACTAGGCCTAATTTTCTAACTCTATCCACACTAATTAAATTAATTATTTTAATTAGAAGCTCATAGACTTTTAGCCCATTCGATTGAGCCCACTAATTTAATTCTCTTTTAAATAGCACAAATTGTAGGGTAGACTAGTTTTGTAACCAATTAATTAAATGAACATGTACAACTAGTAACTAGGGGTGTATTGTGTGACACGTGCATTGCATTAACATGTGTCTTGAGTGGGTATGGGGGTAGGCCGGATAGCATTCAAGAGAGAGTGGGAGAGTTGGTGTAGTGCAGATGTGGTTTTGAGTTCATGGATAGTTGTTCTAACTCCCTAGTTCATCCTAGCCCCTAATCCACAACCATCTAGTTCATCTTGGCCCTCTATTTCACTTTGAAAAATGTATGAATACCCCTTCCATCTCTTCATCACTACAAAAGAAAGTAGCTTTTCCGGCGCTTTTTGACGTCTATACCGGCGTTTTTTTACGCCGGTGAAACTTTCACCGGTGTTTACAATAGCGCCGGTCCAAATGCCGCCGAAGCGGGCGTCGCTGAAACGAAGGGGTCTACACCGGCGTTTTTGGTGGACGCCGGTAAATGTTAGAACTACACCGGCGATCATAAAACGCTGGTGTATGTCGGTCTCTGAGTGCCGTTCTTGTGCACCTATATACATTCACCGGCGGTCGTAAACCGCCGGTATTTATCCATTCATCGGCGTGTATGAAAACGCCGGTGTAGATCGAAAGTATACCGGCGGTCAAGGAGCACCGGTGTATGTGCGTTTATGAGTGCCTACTTTTTCCTATTTACGAATACCGGCGCGACCAAAAAATGCCGGTGTAGTTATATACGTCGGCGTTTATAAAACGCCGGTGTACGTCTATGCCGTTACAGCTGATAACATTCACCGGCGTGCGTTGAAACGCCGGTGTATCACACACTCCAACAATTAGATTATATAGACCGCCGTTTTTTAAAACGCCGTTCTGGCTCTGCCCGTTTATTTTCGATACTCTGCTTTTCCGTTCGATTTCAATTCACAGTTTCATTTACAAAACCTGTAAACTAATTCTCACAACTGATTCAATCAATTTCGTTGCATATTACTGCGCAAACCACAACCAAACACAAGAATTATTAAAGATAATCAAGTTTCACACGTGTCATATCAACGTCCAAATTCATTGATTAATTAACAGTGTCATAATTAACAAATTAATATAGAGACTAACATCCCAAATATCCAAACAAACCAGTCTGACAAATATCCAAAATATTCCAAATTAAAAGTATGACATAACTCTCATAAAAAAAACCAGTCTGACATAACAACAGCAAGGAGGAGGACACAAGAACAACAACCATACAGCAAGGATGACATAAGAACAGCAAGGAGGACCGCAGATTCATACCCCTCGAGTAGCTTCAGCTCTGATCATCAGAATGTCCTTCATCTTGACGACCGCTCTGTGAAAAAAAAACAATAGTTTAATTGAACAGTAGACCACAATACAGAATATACATATTTTTTGAACTTGCAAAAAGAACTACCTGTATCTTAAATTATAAGATCAAAGTGCCAACTGCAAATGAAATTGTTAATGATATATACAGAGGTAAAATAATTACATTGCAATGCTAAAAATCTAGTACTTAATTTTGTTTTTAAATATATCTAAAATAACAAAACAAATGAAAATTCAGTATCTAACTTGAAACCTTTATATTCTCCTCTGATTGGGAATATCCACTATCTAAAACAGTAAAACAAATGAAAATTCAGTATCTAAGCATGTCTTTCATGGATTGTTCAGACAATCCATGAAACTGTCATCGTGGATGGAAACCAAATATAAGAAAAATAAGAAAAATAAGATAGGGCTCATATCAAGTGTATTTTTAGGGAACTGTCATCGTGGAAGGAAACCAAATATATATAGAAGCCAGAAATGGAAACAGAAAGAAGAAAGGTAGAGACTTTGGATACACCAGGCTAACATAGCGGCATTTTCCTCATCTCTCTCTCATCCCTTGTTTCCCTTCAGCACACGAACACAAAGAGACATCAGCAACAATAGCAAGAGCGACAAGAACAACAATAATAATAAATTATTATGAACAAGATGTCTCTATATGGGTTTCCAGATCTCCACTCGAGCCCACTCTTTCTAATCACAGCCCAATTAAGAACATAGACAACATCCACTAAACAATCCAATCATAGCCCAGTCAAAATTTGCCATCCTGGATCTTAATGAAATAAGCTTCATTAACAGTGAAAGAAAATGAGGATGCTAGCAGCATACTTAGTTTGGAAGTGAACCCATTTTTTGTTAAAAAATCATGCCAAAGATGGCAATCAGCTTCATTAATAGTATCTGAAAATGAAAATTTCCATTATCTGAGCTTTTATGTTACTCTACTAATTCACTGTGCCCAACTAAATCTAAAACCCAATTGTTGTGCGTATCCGGAGGATTTTGGCATACGTACCTATAGCATCCTCAGTTCACAGTAAACCCGTTTTGGTCAAAAAAACATGCCAAGATCACAATCAGATGCATGAAAATAAGCTTCACTAACAACAAAAGAAGAAACTGGGGATGCTATGCAGCATACTTAGTTTGGAAGTAAACCCATTTTGTGTTAAAAAAACCATGCCAAAGATTGCAGTCAGGTTACATTAACAGTATCTGAAAATGAAAACTTCTCCATTATCTGAGCTTATATGTTGCTCTACTACTTTTTTAGCCCAACTATATCGCAAAACCCAAGTGATGTGCATATCCGGCCGGAGGATTTTGGCATACGTACCTATATACCATCCTCAGTTCACAGTGAACCCATTTTTGGTATAAAAACAAACATGCCAAGAAGACAATCAGGTGCATGAAATCAGCTTCACTAACAGTTAAGTGAAAATGGGACCAAAAAATAGCTTAAGAAGACCATCAGGTTTGTGAAATAAGCTTCACTAACAGTGAAAGAAACTGGGGATGCTATGCAGCATACTTAGTTTGGAAGTAAACCCATTTTGTGTTAAAAAAACCATGCCAAAGATTGCAATCAGGTTACATTAACAGTATTTGAAAATGAAAATTTCTCCATTATCTGAGCTTATATGTTGCTCTACTACTTTTTTAGCCCAACTATATCGCAAAACCCAATTGTTGTGCATATCCGACCGGAGGATTTTGGCATACGTACCTATATAATATCCTCAGTTCATAGTGAACCCATTTTTGGTATAAAAACAAACATGCCAAGAAGACAATCAGGTGCTTGAAATCAGCTTCACTAACAGTTAGTGAAAATGGGACCATAAAATAGCTTAAGAAGACCATCAGGTTTGTGAAATAAGCTTCACTAACAGTGAAAGAAACTGGGGATGCTATGCAGCATACTTTGTTTGGAAGTGAACCCATTTTGTGTTAAACAATCAGGTTACATTAACAGTATCTGAAAATGAAAATTTCTCCATTATCTGAACTTATATGTTGCTCTACTACTTTTTTAGCCAAACTATATCGCAAAACCCAAGTGTTGTGCATATCCGGCCGGAGGATTTTGGCATACGTACCTATATACCATCCTCAGTTCACAGTGAACCCATTTTTGGTATAAAAACAAACATGCCAAGAAGACAATCAGGTGCATGAAATCAGCTTCACTAACAGTTAAGTGAAAATGGGACCAAAAAATAGCTTAAGAAGACCATCAGGTTTGTGAAATAAGCTTCACTAACAGTGAAAGAAACTGGGGATGCTATGCAGCATACTTAGTTTGGAAGTGAACCCATTTTGTGTTAAAAAAACCATGCCAAAGATTGTAATCAGGTTACATTAACAGTATCTGAAAATGAAAATTTCTCCATTATCTGAGCTTATATGTTGCTCTACTACTTTTTTAGCCCAACTATATCGCAAAACCCAATTGTTGTGCATATCCGGCCGGAGGATTTTGGCATACGTACCTATATAATATCCTCAGTTCACAGTGAACCCATTTTTGGTATAAAAACAAACATGCCAAGAAGACAATCAGGTGCTTGAAATCAGCTTCACTAACAGTTAGTGAAAATGGGACCATAAAATAGCTTAAGAAGACCATCAGGTTTGTGAAATAAGCTTCACTAACAGTGAAAGAAACTGGGGATGCTATGCAGCATACTTAGTTTGGAAGTGAACCCATTTTGTGTTAAAAAAACCATGCCAAAGATTGCAATCAGGCCACATTAACAGTATCTGAAAATGAAAAATTTTCCATTATCTGAGCTTATATGTTGCTCTACTACTTTTTTAGCCCAACTATATCGCAAAACCCAACTGATGTGCATATCCGGCCGGAGGATTTTGGCATACGTACCTATATACCATCCTCAGTTCACAGTGAACCCATTTTTGGTCAAATTCAATTGCCAAGATGACAATCAGATGCATGAAAATAAGCTTCACTAACAATAAAACAAAATGGGTTCACTTCAACAACAGCAACAACAGCAAGAGGGAACCAAATATAGAACAATTGGATTTTGAATGGAGATTGTAGTCATAGATCAATTCTTCATGGAAGAAAAATACGAATAGGGCTCATAGCAAGTGTAGTTTTAACTGGAATTGTCATCGTGGAAGGAAACCAAATATAGAAGCCAGAAAGAGGAATGGTAGAGAATGAGGATACACCAGGCTAACATAGCGGCATTTTCCTCATCTCTCTCTCATCCCTTCTTTCCCTTCAGCACACGAACACATAGAGACATCAGCAACAACAGCAAGAGCGACAAGAACAACAATAATAATAAATTATTATGAAGAAGATGTCTCTATATGGGTTTCCAGATCTCCACTCCAACTCGTCTCTTTCTAATCACAGCCCAATTAAGAACAATTGTTCACAGTCACTGTTAAAGAAACATATATGCTCAGATTATGAAAAATTTTCATTTTCAGATACTGTTAAAGAAGCTGATTTCATGCATCTGATTGCTATCTTTGGCATGATTTTTTAGCCAAAATGGGTTCACTTCCAAACTAAGTATGCTGCATAGCATCCCCAGTTTCTTTCACTGTTAGTGAAGCTTATTTCACAAACCTGATGGTCTTCTTAGGCTATTTTATGGTCCCATTTTCACATCCTCCAAATCAGTACAACAACACGGCTGAACAATCCTTGTTTGCAGGTCATACAATGTCATCTATACCAGGATATGTGCCAAAGTGGGGTTGGGCATACGATGCAAGGCCGACAAGTATTAGTTGTTTGTGAGTATGCAATAGGGTGCAGCTATGAACATATCAAGTGTAGTATTACGGACTGTCATCGTGGAAGGAAACCAATTTAATATAGAAGCCATATATGGAGCCAGAAAGAGGGATGGTAGAGAATGAGGATACACCAGGCTAACATAGCGGCATTTTCCTCATCTCTCTCTCATCCCTTCATTCTCTTCAACACACGCACACAAAGAGACATCAGCAACAACAGCAAGAGGGGGTTGGTCCAACAATAAGTGTAGATTATAATAAACCAGATGTCTCTATTTGGGTTTCCAGATCTCCACTCCAGCCCTTTCTTTCTAATCACAGCCCACTTAAGAAACATAGACGAAATGCTTATAGACGACAGCCACAATGCAGACTCACAAACACTAGTACGTGTCTTTCATGCATTCAAGTAACATAATCTCTTTAAAAATACCAATTTTAAGACTTACCGATGTTTTTTGACAGTGGGCGGCGTGCTACCCTCACTCTCATATGTTTGACTGCCACTATTATTTAGTGGCTGCTCATCCCCATGGCTCTCGTTGCCATCATTTATATTTACCCTCTTTCCACGCCTCGGCATGTTGTACCTGTCAAGGATTCGATAACTTCCTTAGATATGCAAATTTAATTAATAACATGTTTATAATAACTATCATAAAATTTGTACTTTAGTAGGATTAACAAACCAACATAATTGTAAAAAAATTAAAAAAATTAGATTTGTAACAGATTAAATTACAACGATAGTTTGGTTCAAATGACACTAAGCAGAGTTTAATGTAAATAATACCAAGCAGTAGAAAATAGAAAGATAATTAAACCAGTGTATTAAATTCACAATGAACATATTCGAAATTACAGACATAATATTACAACAAGATTTAAGACATAAAATTACAGACATATAATAAACCCAATTGAAAATCATGTAAACTACAATACGACATCTTCCAGTACATCGCCCTCTTCTCCATCCTTGCGGAGCCAAGTCCCGCAAATTCCAACATCGGTTGTGTTTACATCAAACACAGGAAACTCAGAAGCAATGTAACTGTTCATGTCTTCACCGTCTTCATCGTCTGAAGTATCGCCCAGTTGGAATACATCTCTTGGTTGCATAGGGATAGCCACATACGATTTTGGCAGGATTGGATCTTCAATGTAGAACACTTGTTGCACTTGGGATGGAAACACAAATGGCTCATGACTAATGTGTGTACCGATGTGAATCAATTTTGAGAAGTTTACAACTGTGAAGCCAAGCTTGTCCTTGTTGTTAGCAAAATTCCTATCAAACTCAGCCCAATCCCCACGAAATAAGACAACACGGAAATGGCCAAAATAATTCAACTCAATGATATCCGTGAGCACTCCATAGTAGTCGAGATCTCCATCTACAGGCCTCGTGTCCGATTTGGAAGCATAACTTCTAGTCTTAGACGTCACTACCATTCCACTATTTTGAGACTTCAAATTACATTCACGATCCTTAGTACGAAATCTAAAACTATTGAATATGTATCCTCCGTATCTTTTGACCATCTGATAGGGACCTTTGGCAAGTACTTGTATTTCAGATGACGCACCTTCAGGACCCAAAGAATGTACCTATTAATTTTGCGCAAATTATATCAACACCATAGAAAATGTAGATATAATAAAGATTAACTTGCATAACTGTAATTCACCTACATGAGATTCAAACCACTTATGAAATTTTTCATTCATCAGCTTGTTTTGTTCACGTGGTGGTAGTCTTCTTGGTCTAGCGCTTCGTTTGATGTCCCTGACAAATTCGCTAAAAAACAAGCAATTGAAATTAGGAATAACAAAAGTATCAAAAATATCGAACTCCGCGGTTTTCACTGTATTCAATTTAAATTCAAAAGCAACTTACTTTCGAAATGGTTCCACTGATGCATGATGGTCTAGCACATATCGATGTACCTGTTCCGACGCTAAGCTATCGAGCTCAAATGCATCAACTTTACCAACAGTAGTGCCAGCGGTATCAAAAAGATATTGCGCACCATCAAGGTTGGAAATGTCTGGATTTCTACGTGGTCTACTGGAAGATATCTCCACACCAGGCAAATACCTGGAAAAAAATGTGAGCACTCCTCTGATAGATATCCCTGGGCTATTGAACCTTCAGGATATGCTCTATTTTTCACATAACCCTTTAGCCGGTATAGGTACCTGAACATGTACAATTAATAAACTAGAGCGGATTAGGGGATTAAAAGAAATGAGCTTTTGAAAATTCAATTTCGTAAGATGAATGAATTATTTTACCTCTCAATGGGGTACATCCACCGATAGTGAACAGGACCGCCGATTCTGGCTTCACCAGCAAGGTGGATTATCAAGTGAATCATAATAGTGAAGAACGATGGAGGAAATATCATCTCCATTTTACTATGTGTCAATGCCGCCTGCTGCTCCAATTGGTCCAGATCTTCAACACGAAGCATTCTTGAGCAAATACCTTTATATATGCTACAAAGATCTTTCAGGACAGTAGTGACTTGCTCACACATTGAAGACCTTAGGGCCACAGGAAGGAGATCCTGCATTAGGATGTGGTAGTCGTGTGACTTTAGACCCTGAAGCCTCTTCTCTTTAAAGTTGACACATCTTGCCATGTTAGAAGAATAGCCATCGGGGACTTTAAGTTCAAGTAGTACTTTGCAAAACAACTCCAACTCCGATTTTGACATTGAATAGATTGCAGGAGGTAGGAGTACTTTCCTGTTCGGCAATTCTTCTGGGTGCAACTCATGTCGGATGCCCATTGACTTCAAATCAAATCGGCTCTTGAGATTGTCCTTTGTCTTCCGATCATCTCCCATAACTGTTCCTATACAATTCTCACCAATATTTTTTCCGATATGCATCACATCTAAATTATGTCGCAGTAAGTTGAATTCCCAATACGGCAACTTGAAGAAAATACTCTTCTTCTTCCATGCACCTAAACTTGTCAAGTTTTGATCCTCATCTTCGCCATATAGATCGGTCTCCTCACCTTGCTCCGGCCTTGCCCTTTTCTTGCCCTTTGTCCTGACTTCTGGTTCCTTTCCATATTTGAATTGATGACCATCTACCCGCCTCAAAATATCTGAACCAGAAGAAGACCCAGGAGCATGTTCCCACTCGTCGGTGCCATCAAATGTCGCTGCCTCTGCCCGAAATATATGTGTGTCAGGCAACCATCTCCTATGACCCATATAGCAAAACTTTCTGCCATTGTACAACCACCTTGAACTAGTTTGGTCAGCACAACATGGACATGCATAACGTCCTTTAGTACTATATCCAGATAAATTTGCATATGCTAGAAAATCATTGATTGTCCAAGACAACACGGCATGAAGAGAAAATGTTTCTTTAGCCACAGCATCATAGGTTGGAACACCCACCCACAACTTCTGAAGTTAATCTATTAACGGTTGTAGGTACACATCTATATCATTTTCAGGACCTTTCGGTCCAGGAACTATCATGGACAAAATAAATGAGGACTGCTTCATGCATTTCCAAGGCGGCAAATTGTATGGTATCAACACAACCGGCCATATGCTGTATGTACTACTCATTTGCCTGAAAGGGTTGAAACCATCACTAGCTAGTCCAAGTCTCACATTTCGAGGATCTTTCGCAAAATCAGGATATCTTTCATCAAATTTTTTCCAAGATTCAGAATCAGCAGGATGTCTAAGAATCCCATCATTAGTGCGACCATCAGCATGCCATTTCATATCAGAAGAAGTTTTCGTAGACATAAACAACCTTTGTAACCTAGGAATCAGAGAAAAGTAACGCAATGTTTTGGCAGGCTTCTTTTTCCTACTTCGCTTAGTAGATCCACTGGCTCCCTCGTCTTGATTTGGTCTTTCTTTCCATTTCGAAGAACCACACACTTCGCAATTCTCCAGACTTTCCTTACCACTCGTGAAAAGCATACAGTCATTTGGACATGCTGCTATCTTCTCATATCCTAGATCGAGAGAACTTAGGAATTTTTTGATTTTATAGGCTGAGCTTGGAATACAGATTTCAGGAAATGCTTCATTCAACAATTCAAGTAGCATAGTGAAGGACTTAGCAGACCACCCGTTTAAACATTTAATCTGAAATAGTCTGACAATGAATGAGAACTTAGAAAATTTGGTGCAGTCGCGGTACAACGGAGTAGTAGCATCTTCAAGTAACTTAGCGAAGGATTCTTGCTGCTTATTATTTTCAGGGGTGGGGCCAGACATTTCCTCGTCCACCCCACCACCAATCTGGTTTGTTTCTATTGACTCATTGTGAACTTCGGTTGTTGGGTCATTGGTGTGGAAAGGAACATTATGAATCCCCATGGCATCTTGTAACAAAGCATGCATCTCATCGGGAACGCTTAAGTCTTCATTCACTAAGGGCTCAGCTTCATTTTCTAATACAACCGGACGAACAGGAGCTGCCGTATGATCCTCTCCATGACAAAACCACCTTGTGTACCCTTGAAGAAAACCATTGACAGCCAAGTGTGTATGTACTACGTCACATGTCCTCAGCATACAATTTGTACAGCGGAGGCATGGACAAAGAATTAGGTTGGGATCACGGGAATGTAGTTTGGCAAAGATAATAAAATCTTTAATACCATCACGGTACTCCTTGGATAATCGTGGTTTACTAATCCAACTTCTATCCATTATATCAATAGCACACAGTCTGAAATTAAAATTTGATATATTAAATAGTAATAACAGTAAAAGGCATTTTGTATATTAAATTTCACCTATTTGAAAACCATCCCTAGCTGCAAATAAATAAACGATATAATCTTTAACTGCAAAATAAAGAAATTGTGGCTCCAAAAAATGTACAAAAAAAACTACATCTTAACACAATCTACTCTATTCACCAAACCCTAAACGACCTTTTGTGGAAATGATCACAACCACCTTAGTGGTATTTTATCGCACACCCTGTGTTCGAGCATAAAAAAAAATCGACTATAGTCTCCCCTGTATTTGGCTTTCCGTTCAAGGAGATGATGATGGTAAAGGGTATTTTGCTGATGAAGAGGAATCGGCCGAATAATGAGCGCGTCGTGCTGTAACTACGGTAACAAGAAGATCTGATGACTCATGAACTATTCTGTTCATGACTACTAATAATCACTTATCTCATAATAATAATAATAATAATAATAATAATAATAATAATAATAATAATACTAAACAAAAGAAACAGTAAAAGAAAAATTAAAATGTCTAGTATGTAAGCATATATTTTTCAGAGTGAACCAATTGTTGTACATAGCCGGAGGATTTTGGCATAGAGCTATAGCATCCTCAGTTCACAGTGAACCCATTTTGGTCAAAAAAACATGCCAAAATGACAATCAGATGCATGGGATAAGCTTCAATTCATTAACAGTGAAAGAAACTGGGGATGCTATGCAGCATACTTAGTTTGGAAGTGAACCCATTTTGTTAAAAAACCATGCCAAGGATTGCAGTCAGGTTACTTTAACTGTATCTGAAAATGAAAAATTTCCCATTATCTGAGCTTATATGTTGCTCTACTACTTCTTCAGCCCAACTAAATCTAAAACCCAATTGTAGCCGCATATCCGGCCGGAGGATTTTGGCATACGTACCTATACCATCCTCAGTTCACAGTGAACCCATTTTGGTAAAAAAAACATGCCAAAATGACAATCAGATGCATGAAAATAAGCTTCACTAACAACAAAAAAAGAAAATGGGGATGCTAGCAGCATACTTAGATTGGAAGTTAACCCATTTTGGTATAAAAAACCATGCCAAAGATTGACAATCAGGTTACTTTAACAGTATTTGAAAATGATAAATTTTCCATTATCAGAGCTTATATGTTGCTATACTACTTCTTCAGCCCAACTAAATCTAAAACCCAATTGTTGTGCGTATCCGGAGGATTTTGGCATACGTACCTATAGCATCCTCAGTTCACAGCGAACCCATTTTGGTCAAAAAAAACATGCCAAGATGACAATCAGATGCTTGAAAATAAGCTTCACTAACAGTGAAAGAAAATGAGGATGCTAGCAGCATACTTAGTTTGGAAGTGAACCCATTTTGTTAAAAAATCATGCCTAAGATGGCAATCAGCTTCTCTAACAGTTTCTGAGAATGAAAATTTCCATTATCTGAGCTTATATGTTGCTCTACTACTTCTTTAGCCCAACTAAATCTAAAATCCAATTGTTGTGCATATCCGGCCGGAGGATTTTGGCATACGTACCTATAGCATACTCAGTTCACAGTGAACCAATTTTGGGTAAAAAAACATGCATGCCAAGAAGACAATCAGATGCATGAAATCAGCTTCATTAACAGTGAAAGAAAATGGGGATGCTATGCAGCATACTTAGTTTGGAAGTGAACCCATTTTGTGTTAAAAAACCATGCCAAAGATTGCAATCAGGTTACTTTAACAGTATCTGAAAATGAAAATTTCCCATTATCTGAGCTTATATATTGCTCTACTACTTCTTTAGCCCAACTAAATCTAAAATCCAATTGTTGTGCATATCCGGCCGGAGGATTTTGACATACGTACCTATAGCATCCTCAGTTCACAGTGAACCCATTTTGGGTAAAAAAACATGCATGCCAAGAAGACAATCAGATGCATGAAATCAGCTTCATTAACAGTGAAAGAAAATGGGTATGCTAGCAGCATACTTAGTTTGGAAGTGAACCCATTTTGTGTTAAAAAACCATACCAAAGATTGCAATCAGGTTACTTTAACAGTATCTGAAAATGAAAATTTCCCATTATGTGAGCTTATATGTTGCTCTACTAATTCACTGTGCCCAACTAAATCTAAAATCCAATTGTTGTGCATATCCGGCCAGAGGATATTGGCATACGTACCTAGAGCATCCTCAGTTCACAGTGAACCCATTTTGGGTAAAAAAACAAACATGCCATGAAGACAATCAGATGCATGAAATCAGCTTCATTAACAGTAAAAGAAGAAGAAAATTTCCATTATCTAAGCATATATTTTTCTATTAATTCTTCATCTCAACTAAACCGTTCATGTTAAGGAAATCAAGATGAATAAACTGAAAAAAGCTGCTTTTTTTGGAAAATAAGGGAAATCAAGAGATCATACCGAAGAGAGAGAGAGGGAGCGGGGCGACGAGGGGGGGGGGGCGTAGGAGAGAGAGAGAGAGCGGGGCGACCGCCGATTCACCTCCAAATAGAGAGAGGGAAGAGGGAAATCGAAAAGGACGAAGGGAAGAAGGGACGATTTCGAAAGGTCGAAGGCCGTCGAAGAGGACGAAGCGACGGAGGCAAACGCGCGGGAAGTAGAGCGAGGAAGGAGGGAAACGAAGCGCCTCTTTTTTTTTTTTTTTTGGGGTATTGGGAAAATGGCGAGCGAAAGATTAGGGTTCGCGGGTTTTATCCCAGTTATTCACCGGCATTTTAATTGGAAACGCCGGTGAATGTGTCCGTATATTCGCCGGCATTTATAATAAAAAACGCCGGTGAATAATAAACTTCACCGGCGTGTTTAAGTAAAACGCTGGTGAATACTAACATACGCCGGCGTTTTAAATCGACTGCCGGTGTATGACCATCCCATCTGGCGCCCAATTCCTACTCACTCCCTACCCCGGCGCTACTAGTAAAACGCCGGGGAATAATCGCCGGTAAAAGCAGTATCTTTTGTAGTGCATGCAATACACTTGAAAATTTGGTATAAAAAAAAGAAAGAAAGAAACAAGTTGTGAGAAAAGATAAAGAGATTGTGAGTAAAAAGATTGAGTAGTGTTTAAGTGTGTGTTCTTGCACCATTGGAGGCCGACTTTTCACCAAGGAGGAAGAGAAGTGATCGGGTTCCATCAAGCTAGGAGGAGAAGGCGCATTCTTGGTGGCACAATCTAGGAGGAGAAGGAACTGTTCGTGTGTTCAAGGAGATTTCTAGGAGCTTTCTATTTGTTTTTCTTCAAAAAGGTGGGTGATTTCTTAAGCTTCTAGTTAGATACCATGCTAGGATTGAAATTGTGATCATGTTAAAATTGAGTAGGAAAGATGGCCATACATGTGTTTAAGGAGATTAAGAAGAAAAGAACACCAATTATTCTACATGAAATGTTAGTAGAATAATTTAGAATGTGCAAATGAGTATGTGTTATGATGGCTTGGTAGTTTATTCGCATGCTAAAATGGATAAATTATGATTTTGTGAAATTTTGTCTATGCATGAATTGAAAAATACAATATGTGAGAAATGTTCTTATGGATAAAGTATGGAATGTAAATTAATGGAATATTAAATAGATTAAAAGTGTGTTTATGTGGCATATGCAATTAGTGATGTAGTCACTTGATTTATAATTCGTATAGTCTCTTAAAATATTGTAGTTTGGGGAATAGGACTAAATTGAAGAGTTAAATTTTGGTAAGGAATGAAAGAAAAGAAAACTTGTATTAAATCCAATATGAATGAGGAAAAATTGTTGATAAAAAGATTCTTATAAAAATAAATGTTTCTATGTCGAAATGAGTCTATCTTGATCCATTGTTTAAACTAACTAAGGGAGAGAGAGTTTTTATGATAAAAGATGAGTTCTATAAGAATTATGAAATTACAAGCTACTGTTTTCTTCAAGAAATTATACTTAGGAAAATTTTATATTTTATAAGTACAAATTGAACGAGGAAAAATCGAGTTTTTCTAAAAGAGCTAGAAATAACACAGTCAGACTCAAAAATGTTTTATGAGAATTTTCTTAAGGGTTAGTCACTCAGACCTTTTGGTTAGTTGGTGCGCTTTAGTGCTGTTATTGTAGCTCGACGGCACTGTGTACTTGGGTTCGATTCTCGGCAGAGACTTTATTTTTTTCAAAATGTAATTTTTATTCAAACCCCGAACGCAAAACACAAGCAGAATTCAAGTCCTCTTTTAGACAGTTAGCCACTTTGGTCATTCTGGTTAGTGGGTGCGGGTTGGTGGCGTTACTGTTCACCCGTGGGGCCACTGTGCGTGGTTCGAAACTGGCTCCTGGCCAAATTTTTTTTGTTTTGATATTTTTCCCAAGAGTTTTAAATGCTTTTAAAAATTCTTAGGAAAAATTCTTAGAATGTGCAAACGTTTCTTTTCAATTTTGATTTTCATAAGAGTTTTAAATGCTTTTAAAAATTGAGAAAAATGTTAGAAAATTCTCTAAAATTACATAGACTTCACAAAAATTATTTTCTAAATATTTGGACCATTATAATTTGGATTAGAAGTGAATTTTTGAGAATAAGAATTAATAAAATTGTTGGATATGATTCTTTTGTTATTTTAAGATGAAAAAAAATCTGTTGAACATAGAGAAAATTGAGAAGAGTTCAAAGATGAGAATTTGACTTATAAATTATTAAGTAAAATTTGATGTAAGATTGTTTAAGATTATGCAAGTTGTGCATGGAAAATAAATTGAAAAGAAACTTGATGAAATATGAAAAATTGTGAATATGTATGTTCTCATTTTGATGAGCATGAAAGAGAATTGAGACTAGAGTTTTAGCTAAGTCCCTACGTCGGCAATAATGAATTTTTGAAAAGAGAAATGTGATAAATAAAAACCAAATTTTGGGTCATGGTTAATGATTGATATTTAAGACCGATGTAGAGGTAACGCTAATCCTAGAGTATTGATTTTTATTCATGATTCAATTATCTAAGGATTAGATACATAGTGGAGATGTGATGAATGTAAGAGAAAAACATAAGTATGAGGGCCATTGGATTTTCGGTGTGAGAGTGTTCATAGGAAGTCCTCATGATGCGTCATGATTAGGGCGTGGATATTACTCCAGGATATGGTACCGGTGGTAACGCTTGTGGGGTGTTTAGTGACTATGGGTGGTGCCATTGTCCATGGCGGAGGTGAATTGACCACAGGATGCCTGCATGATGCGTCATGTGTCAGTGTGTGGGGTTCTCTCCAGGATATCTGGACATGGGCTCGTAACTCAATGAACACCTAGAATATTTACCGTAGTTACTGTATTAGAGTAGATCATGGTGAGGGAATCAACCCTATAAGATGAGGAACGATTAAGGGTTTGCCCTCGGACCTGTAGTATGAGATGCATAGATTCCGAACAAGTGCACATTAGTGTCATGTAACAATAATAATTGCATT
This sequence comes from Hemerocallis citrina, assembly GCA_017893485.1. Lineage (NCBI taxonomy): Eukaryota > Viridiplantae > Streptophyta > Magnoliopsida > Asparagales > Asphodelaceae > Hemerocallis > Hemerocallis citrina. The sequence goes on along the minus strand of CM030364.1, from coordinate 277,792,545 downwards.
AAGGACTAAATGCACATTCACACACGACATCAATAGGATAGTCCCCCTTAGCTTTGTTTGTGACAAGTATGTGCTTTCTAAGTAAGAGAAATTAATGTATTATATCATAGCGTTAGTTGTATGCAACTGACGTACCCACAGTTTCTATGCAGGACAAAGTGACTGACAAGAATAAAAGATGATTGCTGCTTAAAGAAATATTCAAATTATTATTCAATTCATGTATAATGTTGTAATTTGCTTTCGCTGTGTAAAATGTAATCATTGTTGTAATAAATTTTTTAAAATTCCTTATAAAATTGTACAAAGTGAAGTATAAAGATCCCGTGGAACTTCGAATTCAGTCTTATTTGGAATTCGGGGTGTTACACGTGCATTGTAATCCAACAAACACGTATAATGTACATACATAACTAATATAAATGAGTCCAAACACATCAAAAATGTTGAATTACAAATTAAGAAAAAATAAAAATTGGACATTTTCAAAAAAAGTTTGAATTAGATTTTTTTATATTAAAAATGGACCTTTCCAAAAAAGTGAATTGGTTTAATAGCCCCATTCATAGATTTGAATTGGTTTAGAGAAATTAAATTAAATTATCATTAACAGAATAACTATACTCCACAATTTTTTATTTTAAAAAAGTCTAAACACATAAAAAAAATTGAATTACAAATTAAGAAAAAATAAAAATTGGAACTTTCCAAAAAAGTTTGAATTAGATATATATATTTTTTAAATGGACCTTTCCAAAAAAGTGAAGGTCTCTCAGACAACGTCGTGCCCATCCCAACTCAGTAAAGCCAGTTGGAAACGATCATCTTCAGCATTGATCACAAAGATCTGAACCATTAATCATGTGATGAAATTAATTACATCACATGTTTACCCCTTCACATACATATTAACTTTCAATATAAGTATTAATAGCCCTATTCATTGATTTGAACTGGTTTATGGAAATTAAATTAAATTATCATTAACAGAATAACTATACTCCACAATTTTTTATTTGAAAAAAGTCTAAACACATCAAAAAATGTTGAATTACAAATTAAGAAAAATAAAAATTGGACCTTTCCAAAAAAGTTTGAATTAGATATTTTTTTTTAAAAAAATGGACCTTTCCAAAAAAGTGAAGGTCTGTAGGATAACCTCGTGCTCATCCGAACCCAGTAAAGCCGGTTGGAAACGATCATCTACAACCTCGTACAACTTTTTTATTTTAAAAATATCCAAACACATAAAAAATGTTGAATTACAAATTAAGAAAAAATAAAAAATTGGACAATTTCAAAAAAGTTTGAATTAGATATTTTTTTTAAAAAATGGACCTTTCCAAAAAGTGAAGGTCTGTCAGACAACCTCGTGCTCTTTCGAACTTTGAACTTTGTAGAGCCGGTTGGAAACGATCATCTATAGCATTGATCACAAAGATCTGAACCATTAATCTTGCCTGTCTCCTTAGAAATTAAGGATACAGAAGTACGATCCTATAGAACAGATCCTGTTCAAGTAAGGTCGTGAACCGTGCATGACTGAAGTCTAATGTAAACATAATAAACTCCTTGCCATCTTCCGATATGGTACTAAAGGCACTAGGTGAAGGAATCTGATGGCGATTCCATCAAGTGGCCAATTTTGTTAATCCTAAAGAGAGTTTTTTTCCTTGTGTATTCATTCCTAAACCCCAGCAGAGCAAAAAATATCACCTTAAAAATTAATCCCATCTCGATTTGTTCGTTTCTTTTGAAATGGTTACAAGATTCCGTCTTCTTACTGTATAATTTCTAATATTTATATTCAATTTTAAGGGTTAATATACTTCTCTATTATAACTATTAAGAACTTAGATAATTTGTCATCTTTACTATTTTAATAAAAAAAATTGTCAGCAAACAAATTTCATTTGTAACCAAACAAACACGTGCATTGTAATTCAACAAATACGTTTAATGTACATACATAACTAATATAAATGAGGTCTTAGGTTCGATAACAATAACGTCGATTTTTTTTTTTAGAAAAATATATATTTATAAAGACGTGCATCACACACATGTAAATTACTAGCAAAAATAAATGCTTCTTTATCTTTGTGAATTAAAGATCTAGTAAGTTTTTTTTTTTTTTTCTTTTTTTTGTTTCTGTAAACTGAAGGATAAAACTCAATAGGGTTTCTGACAGAATACAATAATACCCTTTCTTCATTAAAAGATAGAAAGCGATTTTTGAAAGATAGAAAGCGATTTTTGAAAGATCAACCCTTTTAAAAGATAGAAAGCGATTTTTGAACGGTGCTTTCCCCCTTCCTTCAGATCGCAGATCCGCTTTATTGATCCATCCGATCCTCCTCCTTCCTTCATTAAATCTGATCCTTTCTCTCTTCTCCACATACCCTTTTATTGGATTTAGTTTTGCTCGTTTGCGCTCGTTGCTCCCTCTTCCCTCCTCTCTTCGCTGTGAGGTGGTCCCTGTAGTTGCCTCAGGTCCCGCGCCCGTTGATTTCGTGGTTGGCTTCGCTCCTAGTCGCCCCATCAGCTTCCTCTCCTCTGAGGGATCTACCGTGCTTCGGTCAGTCGGTAGGCGGATATTGGTCTTACCTCACTGCTCTAGTGCGGTCCTGGGTGATCTGTCTCCTGGTTGTGTCCTTTCTTTTAGCGCGATCAGCATTGTCGTGTGGCAGAGTTAATAGTCTTTCTCCTTCTCGCCCGGAGTTCTTACTTTGCATTAGGTGATTTTTAATTTCCTGTTGAGTTGCATGTGTGCAGGCTCTCTTGCTGCACCGGTTTTATCTTGCTTTGATGCTCTCTCCTTCTTGCTTTCATTTTCTAAGGTGAATAATCTTCTCTCTTGAGTTTGTTTCTTACAGCGTTCTGGGGTATTAGTTATTACCCCACTATTTTGCTTGAGTTCACCGTCGATTGCTATCGGCGTTGAAGCGCTTTCGACCCTTTTCTTCTCAAGGGTCTCGTCTCTTTGACCTTTACCCTCTCTGTATTTCTGGTGGGTGGGCCGTTACAGTTGAGGCCCATGGACCTATCTTGGGTGGAGGTTGTAAAAAAGAAAAAAATAATAATAATAACACAAAAAAAATTTTATACGTTCTTGCCTTTTCATGGGCCTTCGGAGCTGGCCTGCCTTAGGCCCTATAATGCGAAGCTTCCTTCTGGCTTCTCATCTCCCATCTCCCGCTCTTCTCCCTTATCCTCTTCATCACGTTCCCTCAATTCTCCCTCCCATCACCGTAGTTTCTCGCCAGTTTGTTTTCGTTGCCTTCTGAGAGGCCATCTTAAGCTTGACTGCCCCAATAAGATGAAGTGTCTCTTTTGTAACAAGTCCGGTCATGCCAAACAACGATGTTTTGCTCTGCAAAAGATTCTTGGGCTCCCCATAGGAGTTCCTATCTCGGAGCAAATCGTTAATGCGGTGGACCTTTCTTCTCTCCGCAGTCAGTTGCAAACTTCCAAACCGCCTAAACCCCAGAAACAACCTTCTTCTTCTAATCCCCCTCTGCTTCCCACCCCCTCGTCGGAGCTTCGTAAGACTGTCAGCCCTTCCCCCCCTCCGGATTCTTCGATTCAGCCTTCTCGCCCTGCCAAGCTACCAATTACTCAGGTTTTCCTTCCCAAATCTGAGTTATCTGACCGTTTAGCTTATTTTGGTAACTTTGGAGCGATTTCCTTTTCGGGAGGATCGGTACCTTTCTACACTGTGAATTCCTTCCTTAGCAACTATTGCAATGTTGTTGACTGGGACTGGGTGCTCTATAACTGCTCTAATGGTGATTTGGTCATTCATTGCCCCTTTCCTAAGATTCTGGAAGAACTTATAGCGAATCAATCGCTGACCATTGGCACCATCTCTCTAGCGGTGCGTCAATGGGTTAAGATTCCCTCTTCTTCTACAGAACTTGGACCTCCTGACACTAAGGTCTCTCTTGTCGGTCTCCCTCCGTTCTGTGATACCCTCCGACTTGTTGGAGAGATGGCCAAATGTGTTGGTGAGATTGTTAGCATTTCGTCTAAGTCCAGATTGGCCTCTGGTAGTCTTCAGATAGAGGAGATATTTCGTTGTCTTTGCCCTTCTGCTCGTATTGAAGCGTTCTGTCTTACGGATGGAATTTCTTCTTTCGCCGTATCTGTGCATTATCATGACGCCAAGTCTGTTAGTCTATGCCCTCCTAAACCTCGCCCCGGTACCAAGTCTTCGTCCTTTGATGTTGATCTTTCCTCTTCTTTCCATCCCGGTGCTTCTTCTTCGTCTAAGACCAAAGCGCCTAAATTGAAACCGAGTGGAGTCGGTGCTTCTCGCAGCAAACTTCCTTCTCCATACAAGCCACCGGTACATCCTCCCATCCCCAAAATCTCTCCCTCGAAATCCCCCAACCTGGTTTGGATCAACCCTGATCGCCATGTTACTAAAGGTGGCACTAATGCTTCATCCTCAGTCACTCCCTCTCCCTCTGCTGCCCCTCAGCCTATTTTCTCCAAACCCGCATCTGCGGTGGAGTCGTATCCTCCCTCTGTTAAGGAAAAGAAATCCTCTTCTCAATGGCCAGCTTGGAAAGTTAACCCGCACTTTAAGTCGGATTGGGAGCAATTCCAACAACTCGCGCACTTTCCCACTCCGAAGAAGTCGGACCCTGCATTCTCTTCTTCCAAGCCTTCCCTTTCCCTTTCTTCCAAAGATACAGGTTGGATTGAGCAGGACTCCCTCTTATCGGAGGAAGAAGCGGAGCTGGCGAGTGGTCCTTCTAATAAGGTACTCGATGTCATTTTTTTTCAGCACTTTCATGATTGTGATTATTTAATTTTGGTTACTGTTTTCAAGCTTGTTCGATTGGGTTTTTTGGGCACCTTTTGCTCATTTTTTCTTTGTGCTCGACCCAGATTTTGGTATGCATCAGCTGCTCTTGCCTCCCTTAAGTGGACTTCCAATGTTCTCGCGGCGAAAGCCCGAGATTTATTGGAACCCTCTCCTCTCTTTCTATCTGAGTCTGTTAATCGCATTTCCACATTATCTGTTGATACGGTTAAAGACTCTGCCCTCTCATCTTCTTCTATCGATTTGGAGGACTCGCACGGGCGACTCTCTCCTAATCAGGAGAAGGATGTCCCCCACTCCTTTGTTACCCTATCCTCTTGCTTAAAACATTGATTCATTAGGTCGAGCGCGCGTATTAAGGCTAAAAAATCTCTTTTATCTGTGATATCGGATTCGCCTGTTAACTATAGCAATCCCAGTGTTGAGCAGCGGCGGTCGCCGCCTGCCCACTCTTCCCTTATCCCTACCTACCAGTTAGGATCCATTTACATGCCCATTTTTAACTCGCTCTCCAACTCTGAGCTAGCTTCTTCTGCCAAAGATCTTGGGTTTCTAATTGACCCAGTGGATTCTCCCCGTATACTTTCTCTTAGGAGGAAGGAATATTCTAAAGTCTTGGAGTTCCGTAATTCTAATGATTAGTGCATCCTGGAACATCCGCGGTTTGCACTGCCCTACCAAGCGTAGGGCAATTTTTGATTTAATTTCTTCGTCTCACCGTGATCTTATTTCCATCCAAGAATCTAAACTGGAATCTCCCTCTCCTGCGATCTTTCGTTCCTTAGGTGGATCCATTATCTCTAAATGGATCTCACTGGATGCGATTGGATCTAGAGGAGGTATACTCTTTGGGTTCAAGGAGGCACATTTCTCACTTATTTCAGTTCAACGATTGAACTTTTTCTTAATCGCCAACCTCCAATGGACTACTTTCATTTGCCCGCTTACCGTCATTTCGGTATACGGCCCCTCCTCCTCTGATAGACGTCCTTTATTTTGGAACGAGTTCTCTTCGTTACAGCAGTTCTCCTCAGAACTCTGTTACTTTTGTGGGGATTTTAATGTTACCCATTTTGCTTCTGAAAGATCGAATCAGGTCTTTTCCATATCACAATCTTGTCTGTTTAATGATTGTATCCGTGATCTACAATTAACAGATTTACCTATTTCCGGTAGGGCATTCACATGGTCTAATCAACGTGATCTCCCGACCTTTGCCAAACTTGACCATTTTTTAGTCTCGCAAGATTGGTTGATGAGATTTCATCAATCTTTCGTCCAGGCTCTACCCAATCCCTCGTCTGATCATATTCCAATTTTGCTTCATTCTAATTTCCATTTCAATTTACAGCATAAATTCCGCTTTGAAAAGTTATGGCTGCAAGATCAGCTTTTCGTTAATCTGGTTTCTGAATGTCTTGCTTCGGTTACCGGTTCTTCCGGGTTAGGCAACATCCTGCTTAAGCTTCACGCCATTAGGTACGGTTGCAAAATCTGGCATTCTGAGAGACAAAGCAACACCAACTTCCTTAAAAATTTTCTTTTACAAACGATTGCTTCCATCGATAAGATGGAAGAGTTAGGCCCTTTATCCGAGTCTTGTAGATCGGAACGTCGATCTTGCAAGCAAGAATATGCGGACATCCTTCACCAGGACCATATTAAATGGGCTCAAAGAGCTCGAGTCAACTGGATCAAGGAGGGTGATGCGAATACTGCTTTCTTTCATAACTTCGCATCCCATAGACAACGTTGCAACCGCATTTCATCCATCTCAGCTCAGGGAGTGGAATTGACTTCTGATGAATCCATTCATCGGGAGTTTCTTTCTTTCTACAAAAATCTTATTCGCTCGAAGAAGCATCGTATGATTGAGCTCGATTGGGTCCAACTTTATGGTCACCAACAGCATGATCTCTCTTCCCTCGAAGCCCCCTTCTCCCTTGAGGAGATCAAATCGGCCGTCTTCGCTTTAAAAAGTGATTCGGCTCCTGGGCCCGACGGTTTTCCTGCTTTCTTTTTCCAAAAATTTTGGGATCTGCTTAAGGCAGACCTTCTCAAAATGTTTCAAGACCTTCACCAAGGGTTCTTTTCTTTCGACCGTATCAATTACGCCCACATTTTTCTTATCTCGAAGTTAGTAGGGGCTCATCTAGTCTCTGAGTTCAGACCTATCAGCCTCATCAACACTTCTTTCAAAATCATTATGAAAGTTCTTTCTTCCAGATTGAGTGCTATCATCTCTCCTATGATTGACTCGGCTCAGTCGGGATTTATCAAAGATCGATTCATTCTTGATAGTGTTGCATCGGCTCAGGAAATCATTTCCCATTGTCATAGATACCAATCAGAGGGCATTCTCCTTAAGCTTAATTTTCAAAAAGCCTATGACAATGTTAATTGGGATTTCCTCTTGGACATTCTTATCTTCCATGGATTCGGTCCCAAATGGATAGCTTGGATAAAATCCAGTTTATACTCTGGGACCTCCTATATATTTATCAACGGGGTGGAAGGTCACAAATTCAAACTCAGATGTGGACTCTGCCAAGGAGACCCCCTATCTTCGCTGCTTTTTTCTCTTGTAGCTGACGTTTTTAGCAAACTTCTCAGGAATGCTTGGAACTTGAACATGATTGAAGGTCTCGGCAGCTCCCCCATCTTTGAGGGAGTGCTCAACCTTCAATATGCGGACGATACTATTATTTTCACCAAACCTAACACCCACTCTCTTCGTAATCTCAAACTTCTCCTTTACTGTTTTGAAATGGCTTCTGGTTTATCAATTAATTTCCAAAAATCCTCCGTTCTCTGGTTAGGTGGATCTCCCAATCGCCAAGTGAAAGTTTCCAATTTTTTTAATTGTCCCGTCGCTTCATTCCCGATTTCTTACCTAGGCATTCCCCTTTGCTGGGGTAAGCTGCATAGATCGATTGGCTCCCTCTTTTTGATAAAGTTGAGACTAGGCTCAATGTTTGGTCAAGAAAACTTTTGTCTAGAGCTGGTAGGCTAACTCTTATTAACTCAGTGATTTCAGCCATGCCTCTTTATCTCATGTCTTTCTTCTATTTACCCTCCTTGGTGATTAAAAGGATTGATCAAATTCGAAGTAACTTTTTTTGGAATGGTTCTTCTTCCTTTAAACCAGGATCCCACCTGTGTCAGTGGAAACTGATCTGTACTTCCAAGGAGGAAGGGGGTCTCGGTGTTTTGGACATTCGTGATCATAACATTGCACTTTTAGGTAAATGGCTGTGGAAACTCCATAACCTTGATCATTTACCATGGATTAAGTGCGTTAGAGGTTATAGATCCAGCGCCTTCCAATGGTGGGAAATTCCCGAGGCAACTTATCGCCATGCTTCCCCCTTTTGAAAGGGTATTTGGAAGGCAGCTTCCGCTTTTCAGTGTGGTATTTATCGTAAATGCCATGACGGTGCAAGAGCCAAATTATGGACTGATCTTTGGATTGGTAATACCACGCTAGCCACAGCTTTCCCTTCTCTCTTTAATTTGGCAGTCTATCCGACGACGTCTATTGCGGACTCTTTTGTTTTGATCGACAATAATCGTTTCTGGTTTATACCTTTCACAATTGACCTTTCCCAATCGTTGGCTGAGGCCTTTGATGAGCTCATCTCATCTCTCAATAATTATGAATGGAAAACTTCCGAGGGCATCGGTTGGCGTTGGTCGACAGCGAGCACTTTTTCTGTTAAATCTTTTTATAAATTCCTTAATTCGGGGGGGGGGGGGGGGGTTCGATCTCCGATAGCTAAATACTTCTGGGATATTTCGGCTCCTCTTAAGGTGAAAATCACTTCTTGGCTTGCCTTTAATAATAAGTTACTCACGGTTGATATTCTTAACAAAAGAAATTTAGCCTAGGGACAGCTCTGTGCGCTGTGTGCACAGCACGCTGAAGACGCTAATCATCTCTTTACTCAATGCCCTATTATCCTTCCGTTGTGGAAGATATGTTCCCTGACTTGGGACACTGGATCAATTCCTCCCGACTTAACGTCTTGCTGGGACGCTAAGCCTTCGAACTCCCGGTTCAGTAAGGTTTGGATTTTGTCGATTCATATCATTATTTGGATTATTTGGAAAGAGAGGAATTCCATCTTGTTCCAACATCACAGACACTCTATGGCTGCGATGATTGATGAATTTTTGTTTCTTTTCAAACTCTGGTCGTCAGAGTTGAAAACTACAGATTTAATCTTTTCTGCTTACCATAAATTAGTAGATTCTTATCTTTGTCTTCGTACTCTTCAAAGCGTATAACTTGCCTGTGTTTTACTGCTTTGTTTATTATCTTTTACATTCTTCATCTCCCTTCTTATGCAGACTTGAATCATCTTATAGAGAGCGGTTGCCAGATCAGTTTTTTGCTTTTCCCGGTGTTCATGATACTTGACTGGGACGCCTATTATGAGCTTTGGCTTTTAGTTTTGCTTGCTCTGGTAGCGGTTATTCTCTCTTCCTCTTCTTTTAAGATCCTGATGGTCCTATTTTGTTTCTGATGTTAGCTATCATCAGCTTATTTAGATTCTGTATTGATCTTCCTATCTTATTGTATCCTTTTTACTGGGATGGTTTAACATCAGATGTTTCTATCCTTTCAAGGATTTAAGCATTTGTTCTGTTGGGAGATCTATGTTTTTTGTTGCTCAGAGCTTTACTATCAAGTTATCTGTGGATCTGCTAATTGCTTACTTTTAACCGCTCTTTGTGTGATGATTGCTGCATTATCTGTTTTACTGCTTCTTCAGGTGGTTTTTTATTTAGACTGCGTCTTTTCAGAGATTGCTACTGACTCTGAGACGCTATTGCGTATTTTGTTCCTAGTCAGTTGCATTTCTGCGGTTTTTCTCTGTTTGCTTGCATTACCCTGTTATCTCAGGTTCTCTTCCAGCAGCTTAGTCCTAGCCGTGTGGGTTTTTTCCCTTCTTTTGGCTAGCGGAGTCATCCATCCGGTCAGTGGATTGGGAGATCAGATTGGTGCTTCGTCATAGTGTTGGGGGCGGCTGGTATTCCAACTTCTTCGAGGCGAGCACTGTTCTGTTGTCTGCGTTTGCTGATCAGAACCTGATGCAGCATCATAGCTCTCCTTCGCTTTTCGCTGCTGTATCTTTGTAATCCCTGTTATATTTGTTATCTTTGCGTGTTTTGTTTTCATTTTACAGCTTGTAAAATTAACTTGTGATTGACTTTTTATTGCATTTATATAATGATATTTTGATGGCTGGGGTCGTAAGGCCCTATCCGATTCATCAACAAAAAAAAAAGACAGAATACAATAATACATAAACAAAAGGTATTGGACCATTAAATATTACTAGTAATCTGCGTGATGCATGTTCTAATTTTTTTTTATTTTTTTTAAAAGTAAATAATAATACGCAATTTGGGCTCGAACATGAAGCCTCCCTTTACTCATACATATTAATTACAAATTATCCCTAGTGACACAAACTTTTATTTTATATGAGTGACCCTTTTGTAAATAATTATGTCATAAATAAATTTAAACTTTGTGGGTATTAGGTAACTAATAACAGTTGAGTAAATGAATGATTAATATAATTCTCACTTAAAAATGAATGGTTGAGATTAGATGGTTGAATGTCCACAAATGACAACCTCAACTCTCACTACAACATTAATTGTCTTCTCCGGCGATTTTTTTGAATTCCCCGGCGTTTATAACCACCGGTGTATCCCCTACCAGCATTTTAAAAAAAACCGGTACATACGCTGGGGAATCGAGCGCCGTGGTAGAGTAGGTGTTTATACTGGCGTTTTCCCCTACCGGCATTTTTAAAAATGCCGATACATACCCTAGGGAATCGAGCGTCGCGGTAGAGTAGGTGTCTATACCGGCGTTTTTAGAAAATGTCAGTATAGATAAATACCTACCCTGGTGTTTTCGGTGTAAAGGTGTTTCCATTTAATTTTTAATCCTACCCCGCCGGTGAAGGGGTTTGTTCATTTTGAATCTTATTTTCTTATAATAACAACCCCGACGTTTTGAAAACGCCGGGGTAGGGTTTTTAATTTTTTTCTCCCTTTTTCCATTTAAAATTATAACATACAATAATACAATTCAATTCACAATATCATTTCAACAACCTGTAATATAATTCACAATCAATTCTACAAATTTCAAGCTAATCAGGCATAATAATATAACTCACAACAAAATACTATAATTAAGCATAATAAATTAACATACATTCCATTAATTATTCAAAAATTTAACATATTTCAGAAATTACAGTCTTCAAATAAACATTTTTAAAACAAATATAAAAGTTCTTGTTACAACAAACCATATAAACCACCACAAGAGATGACTTGACCATCTACGTACCCCTGCTTCCGACGGTGTTGCTTCCATTCTGATCAGAAGTATCTCCTGGATTTGCACGACTTGAATGAGATTTAATTCTTTGACCGTCCTGTGTGATGCAAAAAATTGAATGTGAATGTACATGAGATCAAATGTGGTTTAACATAAGAATACAAAGAATAATGACAAGTCTGAAATGCTAATATTAATTTATGTATGAAGAGAGTAATTTACAACAAGGAGCAAATACATTTCAAAACCACCAAAATGTCCTTAGATGACTTCATACAGTAATTTGGAGCACTTAGATGACTTCATACAATATTTCCTTCTCCAATTTTACTCAGAGCAAACACATTTCATTTGTACCAGAACACACATTTCATTTGTACCAGGTCTCTTTGGCCTTTGCTCCCTCCAAGCAAACTAAAGGGTGAACAAGCATGTGACACAGGATAGTATAAGACCGACCACAGAGAGGAGGCAACATAAAGAGAGGAAATAGCGATGATACTATCAGTTAAGCGAAACCTGTATCAATAATTGCGATCAGCTCATATTTGGTTGCTAGACAAACAAGATCAGGTTCAAAGGCAACTTTTCTTCTGGAATGTAATGCATACCTCGATCAATCTCATTTCACGCAAGAATTTCTAACTCGGAACAATGTTTAACAGGCTTGCGAAGAAGTTGAAGTTCTTCAAACTTCAAATAGACCGAGGATGCCTATTTCATCGACAAAGCACTCTTAAAGAACATCATCTCTGCTTCTGACAACGAAGAAATTATGAGTATCATGCAGATTCAATTTAAATATGAAACTCTTCTGTCCTCCAAATTTACTTGCTGCTTCAACTCATCATAGCTACCAGATATTCGAAAAATCTTTGTACCTTGTCATGGGATAAACTCACAAGCAGGGAAATGGGAAAGAACTGACATAAGATCCACTTGATTTTTTGGACCTTAGAAGTACATAACACAAAAACATTTCTCGACTCATGCAAGTTATATAACAGGGTTATGATTAATATATTCACCCGTACCCAAACAAAACATAGGACGACAAATGTGAGTAATGGGGATCTGCAATATCGAAATTCTCAACAGCTCAAGTAGATTGCAAGAGAGCTAATATGCTTTCATTCAACTGTAATCCTATGTTGCAATTCTTGTAAATGGCTAAATTGAAACAATTCTTAAGAAAGTTTATTGGATAAAGCAGAAGTGTCAAGCACCGCTTCCAAAAAATACGGAATACGAGCACGTAACATTGGCCCAGCGAATGACTAACGTCACCCATAAGCTGTTTATCCGATCAACTCAATAATATACACAATACAGAATAATTGTGCCGACAATAATAATAATCTCATGAACAATATTACTTGGAATGAATCAATAAAATATCCAAATACAATAATAATCCAACGTCTAGAAACAAATAGCAATATTCGGGACATAAGTCCAAAACAATAATAATTCAATCACAAATAGATAATAAGTCTCAATACATTAAGTTTGATAAATAATAAACAACTAGTAAGCATTAAGTCTTTAGAATCTTTGTTCTCCCATCCCAGCAAGCAATTCTTCTTCATTACCTATAAACACTTCATCTAAAATGAGGAGAAAAATTGTCCTTAGAGCAAGTCATGGACAGCATGTAGAGAAAGCGGGAAATAATGGAATAACAGTATAACAATGAAATCAATGGATCAATAGGAATCAATAACATTGAATAATCAATATAATCGATGCAATGGCTATAAACAATGATGCAATATTCGGTAACAGTAATCAATGATCAATAACAATGACACTTAGCCAATATTCGATATCAATAGGAACCATGATGAACAATATGCAATGTTAATGTTGTGTGAACCTTAAGTCTATTAGTCATTTTTATCCTAACTAATGCATGTACAACTGCATCTCATACTACAGGTTCGTTGCATACAACCAATGTCGTTTTAGACTTAAGTGGAAGATTCTATAGATCATGTACTCGGCAATGATAATCAATATTCACCTTTTGGTGAACGGGGTATGGTCATCGGTAACGATACAATACACAATAGATTGGGTTACCGTCGTAACCACAATCACACGATAAAACAATAGCCGGAAAAATATTTAGAAAAACACGGGCCGCTCCTCTGAGTACAGTCACTATATCATCAACTACTCCAGTCAATCCCTTAAACCCGGACTTATTAATTATTTTATCAATGCAACAATACAATATGCAATTAAGAGACAAGAGGTGAACAATAGTATCAATAAGGAAACAATAGGTTAATAACATGGATAGGACAGTTAGAATAGTGACAATAACTTATTGGGAACATGCAATGCAACATACATTCATTAATTCATGCAGTAGTACAACATAGGAATAATTAATCTATTTAAAAGTGGAATCTAAAATTTTGGACAACAAGCGCAGTCTGTACAAAATGTAGTTTCCTGCTAACTCATTAATCAAAAGTTGAATCCATAAGAAAATTTGGAAACTAGAATTCCACACGGTTCCAACGCATATTTAAAGTTTGAATTCCGACAACAATAGCTAGGTCAAACGCATGGTTCTTTACAGATTTTATGTTCAGGCAGAAATTCGACATCTTGTTGTTTTAATTTTTGAATTAGTAAAAAATCAATAATAAATTCATTAAAAATATTTTCTAGACTCCTAAACATGATTACTAACAATTTGGAAACTTTCAGAGGAATATCTTATCAATTGATCAGCCTGTTTACTGTTTGAATATGAAAGGTACAAGAATCTGAAAATCTGAAAGTAAAAAACACAGCTGTAGTAAAACGAGTATAACTTTTGCTATACAACTCGAAATTCAAAAAATCAAGATGTTTTGGAAACTAGAAAGATAAGGATAGAATTCATATTCAGAAACTATTTCATTTTAAGGTCGTTTACTGGTTCGAAAACAGCGGTCAACATTCAGGTCAGCAAGAATATATAGAGTTTTGGGGGTATTTTCATGAAAAAAAATTAATTAAAAATGATGGGTATCGATTCTTTAGTCAATAAACTGTATAAACAACATGATGAGTGTCAAAACATGATAAATAAAATTAGAACACGCTCATACATTAATTTATCATCAATCAATTATCAATCGATCTAACAACATACAACCTATCAATTGTCTCTACAATAATTTATTTGTGTGACGATTATATGAACAATCCTATTATCAGTTCTATATGCACTCAGGAAAGATCCAAACTTTAGGGTCCAAGTGGTACGATATTAAGAATATTGGGGTTAGCTCATGTAAACCGTCAATAGACCCAACGAAGAGAAGAACAATAGATAATACGATAGCAAAGAGATCTACTTGCAAGAGCTTCAAAGGAACTTGAATTTGATACAATTAACAATTAAAGAGAACGGTGACTTTCCTGTTAAACGGTGAAAACGAATACCAAGAATAATGGGATAAGGATCCCGAAGCAACGAACCCAAGAACACACAATAACACGTGTAATATACGTGCTCACACAAGGAGAAGTTAGCAACAACAGTGCACAAAGAGACTGCAGCAACCTTAGCGGGCAAGGCCAGCAATGGCGGCACTGGCGACCAGGTGGCGTTGACGGTGGACGGCGCGACGGCAGAGTGGTCGAGGAGCGGCGCAGTGGCGTCGCCAGAGCTCGGTAGGGCATCGATGGGATTGGGGAAAGCACGATGGGGTTCAGCCTGGTGGTTCGGGGGTGTGCTGGCGGCGCTGGCAGAGGGCGGCGACGAGAGGGGGTTGCCGGAGGGGGATGGGCTCGCCAGAGATGGTGAACGGAGAAGGGGAAGGGTTCTGGTGCAATTTGGGCGGGAAACAGTGATGGGGAAAGAGAACGAGAGGAGAGAGTGGAAGAGGAGAGAGAATAAGCGGCCAGGGCTTCAAATTTATGTAATTTTTAGTGTTTGCATTAGGCTTGTATTATAGGGTACAATTAGGGTGTTGGATTAGCGGTTTAGGATCCAATAATAGCGGTTTAGGTCAAGAACAAAGGAATTTGGTTGTAGGGTTCAATAAGAGATGGGTTTGAAGACAATACGGTTCAAATAAATTACCCGCAATCCAATAAAATAAAATTCACAAGATATATAGCCCAACAAAAAGAGAAAATAGTTCATTAACGAAAATTTAAATTCGATTAGATAAATAAATAATACAATTGAGAGAATATGAATTGAACATTAAAATAAATTAGTATTTATCACAAAATCTGATCAAATAAAATAATTTAATAAATGAATTTTACATAGATAATCAAGAAATAATAATTAATTATTATGATTATAAAAATAATAAAATCATACAACAAAAATAATACTACAAAAATAATACTTGAGTTTTAAAAATAATCCAATAGTAATAATATATTTATTTTAGACTCAAATATAAATAGTCGACCAATAAGACATAGAAAATAAGATGAAAATACACCATTAGTCGAAATGAATAAAATTCTCGATTAGAACCTACTTTAATAAAAGATCCGAAAGAATTTAGCACAAAATAAATTTATAAAAAATCAAATTGTAGAAAATACACGGAAAATACTAATTATCGTGAATGGGGGTTACAATCCTACCCACCTTACAACAAAATTTCGTCCTCGAAATTTGTTCAGGCGGTACATAGGACAAGGGAAAAAGCAAACTGATGAAATCAAAACTGGGGATTCAAGGGAAAGACAAAATGGTGGCAACACCAGAATAAAAAACAACATGGATATGAAATGGAGTGATCAAGAATGATGTTGAATAAGTATTCAATGAATGATGATGAATGTAAATGAATGAAAAGAAAGTAAACAATGCAAGAAAGAGAAACAACAAGAGAATCCTGGGACCTGTGGGTTTTGGGCCCACCACGCTTTCGTTGCGCTACTCTGATGGTGAAGCTACAAGCTGTAGACATGTCGTTTTAGACCACATGAGGCAAATCGACGAACCAAGCAGGAATAAGAGAAAGGATAGCACCAGAGTCAAAAGAATATGGGTACAAAAAAATAAAATTATACCCAACAAGGAATTAATGAATGGAACGAACAAAAGACAACAAGAAATTGAGGAACTGAATGTGAAGGGATCAAAGAGGAATCAAAAGAGACTAGTTTCCTGATTGTTGGTTATCAATTGTTCATGCGATTCCCGTAGTGCACATACTGTTGAGTCAAACCGATAAAATCCAAATCTGATTAATATATCAATCAAAGCCAAACTTTCTTTCGTTAGTCACGTTTGACTGATATATTATCCAAACCAGGGCTCTGATACCACTAAAAACCTTGTCGCGCCCTGCTTTCCAAAAATACGGATTACGAGCACGTAACATTGGCCCAGCGAATGACTAACGTCACCCATAAGCTGTTTATCCGATCAACTCAACAATATAAACAATACAGAACAATTGCGCGGACAATAATAATAATCTCATGAACAATAATACTTGGAATGAATCAATAAAAATATCCAACTGCAATAATAATCCAACGTCTAGAAACAAATAGCAATATTCGGGACATAGGCTCAAAACAATAATAATTCAATCAAAAATAGATAATAAGTCTCAATACATTAAGTTTGATAAAATAATAAGCAACTAGTAAGCATTAAGTCTTCAGAATCTTTGTTCTCTTATCCCAGCAGGCAATTCTCCTTCATTACATGTGAACACTTCATCTAAAAAGAGAAGAAAATTTTTCCTTAGAGCAAGTCATGGACAGCAAGTACAGAAAGCAGGGAACAATGGAATAACGGTATAACAATGAAGTCAATGGATTAATAGGAATCAATAACATGGGAAAATCATGATAATCAATGCAATGGCTATAAACAATGATGCAATATTCGGTAATAGTAATCAATGATCAATAAAAATAGTACTTAGACAATGTTCGATATCAATAGAAATCATAATGAACAATATGTAATTTCGATGTTGTGTGATCCTTAAGTCTATTTATCATTTTTATCCTAACTAATGCATGTACTACTGCATCCCACACTACAGTTCGATGCATACAATCAATGTCATTTTAGACTTAAGTGGAAGATTTTATAGATCATGTACTCGGCAACGATAATCAATATTCACATTTTGGTGAGCGGTACGGTTATCGGTAACGATACAATACACGATAGATAGGGTTACCGTTGTGACCACAATCACACGATAAAACAATAGCCGGAATAATATTTAGGGAAACACGGGCCCCTCCTCCGAGTACAGTCACTATATCATCAACTACTCGAGCCAATTTCTTAAACCCTGGCTTATTAATTATTTTATCAATGCAACAATACAAAATGCAATTAAGGGACAAGAGGTGAACAACAGTATCAATAAGGAAACAATAGGTTGATAACATGGATATGATGGTTAGAATAGTGACAATAACTCTTTGGAAACATGCAATGCAACATACATTCATTAATTCATGCAATAGTACAACATAGGAATAATTAATCTATTAAAAAGTGGAATCTAAAATTCTGGACAGCAAGCATAGCCTGTACAAAAATACAGTTTTCCACTGACTCAGAAATTGAAAGTTGAATCCGTCAGAAAATCTGGAAACTAGACTTCCACACGGTTCCAACGCATATTTAAAGTTTGAATTCCGACAAAAGCAGCTAGGTCAAACACATGGTTCTTTACAGGTTTTATGTTTAGGCAGAAATTCGACATCTTAATATTTTAATTTTTGAATTAGCAAAAAATCAATAATAAATTCATTAAAATTATTTTCTGTACTCCTATACATGATTAATAACAATCTAAAAATTTTCAGAGCAAGATATTATCATTTGATAATATTTACTGTTTGAACTTGAAAGGTACGAGAATCTGAAAATCTAAAATTAAAAGCATAGCTGTAGTAAAACGAGAATAACTTTTGCTACACAACTCGGAATTCAAATATTCAAGATGTTCTGGAAACTAGAATGATAAGGCTAGAATTCATATTCAGAAAGTATTTCATTTTAAGTTCGTTTACTAGTTCGAAAACAACGGTCAATATTCAGGCCAGCAAACATATACAGGGTTTTGGAGGGAGGGGGGGTATTTTCATGAAAATAAATTAATTAAACATGATGGGTATCGATTCTTTAGTCAATAAATTGTATAATCAGCATGATGAGTGTTAAAACATGATAAATAAAATTAGAACACCCTCATACATCAATTTATCATTAATCAATCATCAATCGATCAAACAACATACAACCTATCAATTGTCTCTACAACAATTTATTTGTGTGACAATT
Source organism: Hemerocallis citrina (assembly GCA_017893485.1). Taxonomy (NCBI): domain Eukaryota; kingdom Viridiplantae; phylum Streptophyta; class Magnoliopsida; order Asparagales; family Asphodelaceae; genus Hemerocallis; species Hemerocallis citrina. Next base: position 277,774,053 of record CM030364.1, on the reverse strand, counting down.
ATATGAACAATTCTATTATCAATTCTATATGTACTCATGAAAGATCTAAACTTTAGAGTCAAAAGTGGCACGATGTCAAGAATATTGGGGTTAGCTCGTGTAAACCCTCAATAGACCCAACGAAAAGATAAATAATGGATAATATGATAACAAAGAGATCTACTTGCAAGAGTTTCAAAGGAACTTGAATTTGATACAATTAACAATTCAAGAGGACGGTGACTTTTCTGTTAAACGGTGAAAACTAATACCAAGAATAACGGGATAAAGATCCCGAAGCAACGAACCCACGAACACACAATAACACGTGTAATATACGTGCGCACACAAGGAGAATTTAGCAACAACAGTGCACAAAGAGACTGCAGCAACCACAGCGGGCAAGGCCAGCGGCGGCGGCGCTGGAAACCAGATGGCGCTGACGGTGGACGGGGCGACGGCAGAGTTGCCGAGGAGCGGCACTGCGGCATCGCCGGAGCTCCGCAGAGCGTCGATAGGATTGGGGAAAGCACGATGGGGTTCGGCCTAGTGGTTCGGGGGTGTGCTGGTGGCGCTGGCAGAGGGCGGCGACGAGAGGGTGCCTTCGGCCAGCACCCCGTGCCCCGAACCATGGATCGACCCACCTTTCACCCACTTGCAATAGGGGGTAAAATAGCACTCATAGTCAGAGGGTGGCAGGGGAGCCACCGGTCTGGGACTCTCAGCCAAAAGTTTCATCATGGGCGCTCGCCTTTAACAAGCGCCCCGAGCCCCGCCTCTGGGACCGACCCACCTCTCACCCGCTGATAACAGGGGATAAAACAGCACTCATAGCCATTACCTCCAATTGTCAGAGGGTGGCAAGAGAGTCACCGGCAACGGGAACTCACGGTGAAGTGAGAAGATTTCTGATGAACTACTGGTGAAGGGGTGAGGGTTATATAGCACTCCAGAAAGGCACATTTTTGATATTGGGAAGTCCAAACGACGGAAGATGAAACGTCCCTCATCAACTGACATTGGAAGACAAATCGGCGCGGCTTTCGAGCAAAGTAGGGATCCTCCCCCGATTGGCGACCTTAACCAGCGCAAATCGGCATTCGACGTCAGTCTCGAGTCACTCTATCATTTCCTACAAAGCAGGGGGTTCGGAGCCTGGTTTGAGTGACAGTCAACATCCTAATTTTTCTAAGTCAAAGAGGATCGGACAAATCAAGTCTTATTCATAAAACGTGCTCAAAGGTTATGGTACAATTAAAAAATGTTACAGCATTCTCCCTCTACTTCTGTCTAAGGGTCTCTCCCCAGACCCTCCGGGCTCACAAGAGCCGCCTCAATTCCTGCGGAACGGCTCTGCCCTCCAGCAATCTTATCCCCCATCCTGGGCATAGCCATTGTCGACGTCCCCGCAACCGAGCTCTGCGCATCAGCGTGCCTCGCCATCTCCAGATACAGGGTCGGCGATGAGCCTAAAACAGAGAGGCCTCCTGACTCTGGATGGCAGAACCGAGACCGCCCGGCGCTTAGCAGGATCTTCAACCTTTGGATCTCCAGCTCCTTTTCAACCACCACCCCATGAAGGACGGACTCGAAGGTCAGCCGCTGGGTGAAAGCATCAGATAGGGACCAGTTCGTCTCGGCACTCCCCCAGTCCTGATAGGCTATGGCTTTCTTCAGGGGCGCCGCTTCTAAGCTAAGCTCCTTGGAATTGTTCATAAAATAACAAACCGTGGCTTCTCGATCGCACGCCTGCCTGCGATAGCAAGTCAAGACGCTCTCCTTGGATTCTAGCTTATTCCGAAGTCGGCGGACCTCGGCTGAACTGAGGTCGGCACACAAGGCCTCGTTAATCTGGCAAGAGAGAAGTAAACCACAATTCACTAAAAATCCACACAAGTCATAGAAGGTTGGCCCAAACATCTAGTTGTATTGATTCAAAAATTGTTTACAAAAAGCGGTGGCCAGTTCGTATTCGACAGTACAAAAAGAAACAAAAAAGAAAGGGGAAGAAAGTGTTTTAGCTACTGCGGAGAGGGGAGCTACACCTCTTCGTCGGCTGCCGCACCCCCCACCTCTTCCTCCAAGGTGGAGTCCCTCGGAGCCTCGTCACCCTTGCCCCCGGGGGTAGGTGGATGCACGGGGGATACCCACCCGTAGTTGAGGTGGTCGATCTTCGCTTTAAGGTAAAGAAGCAGAAATTGCTCCTTCTCCCTATCATACACCTTGTCTTGGGCGTTGTTCAGCTCGTCCACCGCCGCCATAGCCATCTCATCGTACTCTGCCTGCGCCTTTCCCTGGGTCGCGACCAGTTCACGAAGATGCCCGTCCTGTTGAGAGGCGAGCTCAGCTGTGAGGGTATGCACCTGCACCTGAGCGGCCGTCAGCTTGAGCTTGAAGTTCTTCGCCTCTCGAAGGTATCGGTCGGCGTTCCACTTCTCGGCTTGGACCTCTTTATCCATGCACCTCCTAATCTGGTCCCCTATTATCAACGCCTGGTCGAGAAGGGAAAGTCAGAAGGTTACCCAGTACAAAAGAAATGAATAAAAAATAAAAAACCAACACTTACCACCACTTGAGTCTAAGCCCATTTCATGTGGGTCGTCTCTGCGGTCTCAGTCTCCAGAATGTTCCGGTCGCGCACCGTGGCAATCTTGGCGGCCACTTCCATGGCAATCGGGCCCTCGGCCAGCGAGTTGTCCTCTTTCACTAACTAGTCTGGGGCGTACGGCCTTAGCCCCCCCGCGGCAACCATCTGCCTGGCGTCGGGATAGACGGCGGGGGTCCCTGCCCTCAGGACTTCAGTAACCTTTTGACTACTCGTGCTCGGCCCCGAATCATTCGCCTCGCGAGACAAGTGCTTCTTCTTCAGGTTCTTGTGGGATGGCTCCGTAGGGACCTTCCCCGCCCCTTGGGTTGGCCCCACCCCCGATGACGCTTCCCGGGCCCTCTTCTTATGGGCCAGGGCCAACAGGGCCTTCCTCGCCTCAAGCTTCTTGGGTTCCATCACTGCAAAAAGAGAAAAAAATTTTAATGCGGAAGCAAAAGGTTAGACAAGAATGAAACATAAACGTACAATGGTTGGCTGGACTCAGTCCGGCTCGCGCAAAGTGTATCTCGATCATGCGTGGCCAACCGATGCTGTGCCCCTCCAAGATTTTCGCTACATCAGCCCACTCTGCCTCAGTCAAGTCCCTCTGCCTTGAGGGTTTGAAGTTCGGCTTGAAGAAGTTCCAGGCCGTAGGGATCTCCCAAGGCACATCGCTCCCAACAATGAAGTACTTCTCCTTCCACACCTTTATGGAGTCCGGGTGACCGTGCATCATTCTCTTGTGAGGGCGGGGCGACATGTAGAATATGCCCTCCATATCACCGAGCAAGCTCACTCCCAAGACCGTGCGGAAGTACTTCAACTTAAGGGAGACCTTCTTCTCCAAACACTTCAAAATGATGCAAATCAGATGCTTCCATGAATTAGGGCCTAACTGCATCGGGCTCAGCTCCCCCACCTCAGCACATTCTTGATGAACGGATGCAGCAGCAACCTTAGCCCCGAGACGAAAGCATCATTGGGAAACATGCAGAAGCCGGGGGCTAATTCGGTGGTGGGGAAAAGACCGGGGATCGGAATCATCAACTCATACTCCTTAGGGATGAAATAACTGGCCCTTATAATGGGAAGAAAATTGGCCTTCAGCACGCACGGCGTGTTGTCCATCTTTATCTGAAGCCGGCTGGTCAAAGGTACCACCACGTGGAATTGAACCAGGCTCTCCAAGTCTTCGGGATACATCCTGATCGACCCTGCCGTCTTGGAAAAGGGGATGTCAAATGTTGGTTTCGGTGCGAACTCGTCCGGCTAGCCTCGACTATCCGGCGCTCGCCACTTCTTCTTCTTACTATGAGTTCGGGGCTTCCTCGGTGGAGACAATGTCGAAAAAGGAGGGAGAGGGGGGAGAGCCCCTCCTTCCTCACCTTCTTCCCCAGACTCTACTTCTTCCTTGACCTCGCCTCCTTCATCAGACCCTACTTCTGCCTTGACCTTGCCTCCTTCCTCGGACCCCACTTCTTCCTCGGCCTTGCCTCCTTCCTCAGAATCCACTTCCTTCTCGATCTCGCCTCTTTCCTCAGACTCTTCCTCATCACCCGAGTACTACTATATCCGGCTGACGAATCTGTAGGGGAGCCACGTCCAGAACTGTATCCCAGGACATGGAGTCCGGCTGTCCCTCTCCCTCAACAGGTCGGTCATCCAGAGACAACAAAGTTGAGTCTGAAACCCGATCACCATCACCCCGGTCGGAAGAACTTTCCTCGGAGCCGGACTGAGTGCGCAACATGGCAAAATAAAATACTAACCTGAATTTCGTTGAACGGAGAGTTCGCCATAAAAGTCATCGCCGGCAGCAAGAGAGGGAAGCTCCTGGTCTTAGAAAGAAAACGTAAAGTGAAGAAATGAGAGGAGGGGGGGGAGATTTATAGAGAGGAATCGACGCTTCGAATCCCGTGCCAAAATCCTGACCGTCTAATCTTGATCATCAAGATCTAACGGCCACTAGGATTTCAATTTCCTCGATTTCCACGCCTATGACGTCAGCATCACCAGAAATTTTCTAGCTTTTACTCCCAACTTTCACAGTAGGCACGACGGGTCGGGACCCGCTTCAAGTCAAGCCAACCATAGCCTTTCCAACAAGCTTTGGGGACTCTGCGTTCGGTGGCAATTTCGAGCCTCCCCAGAGCTTTTCTAACAAGTATGGGGGGCTTGGCGCTCGGTACTGACCTCGAGCCACCCCCTAGCTTTTCCAACAAGCTTTCGGAACTCGGCGGTCGGTAGCAATTCCGAGCCTCCCCATAACTTTTCCAACGAGCATGAGGGGCTAGGGGCTCGGCGCTCGGTGGTGACCTCGAGCCACCCCATAGATTTTTCAACAAGCTTTGGGGGCTCGACGGTCGGTGGCAATTCTGAGCCACCCCATAGCTTTTCCAACAAGTATGGAGGACTCGATGCTCGGTACTGACCTCGAGCCACCCCCTAGCTTTTCCAACAAATTTTGGGGCTCGACAGTCGGTAGTGATTTCGAGCCTCCCGTAACTTTTCCAACGAGCATGGGGGGCTTAGCGCTCGGTGGTGACCTCGAGCCACCCCATAGCTTTTCCAACAAGTATGGGGGGCTCGGCGCTCGGTGGTAACCTCGAGCCACCCCCTAGCTTTCCAACAAGCATAAGGGGCTCTGTGCTCGGTAGTGACCTCGAGCCACCCTCTGACTTTTTCAACAAGCTTTGGGGGCTCAACGGTCGGTGGCATTTCCGAGCCTCTCTAAAGCTTTTCCCACAAGTATGGGAGGCTCGACGCTTGGTACTGACCTCGAGCCACCCCCTAGCCTTTCAAATAAGCTTTGGGCGCTCGACGGTCGGTAGCGATTCTGAGCCTCCCCATAACTTTTCCAACGAGCATGGCGGGCTCGGTGCTCGGTGATGACCTCGAGCCACCCCATAGCTTTTCTAACAAGATTTGGGGACTCGACGGTCGGTGGCAATTTTCAGCTTCCCAAGAGCTTTTCCAACAAGTATAGAGGGCTCGGCGCTTGTAATGACCTCCAGCCACCCCTAGCTTTTCCAAAAAGCTTTGGGGGCTCGACGGTCGGTAGCGATTCCGAGCCTCCCCATAATTTTTCAAACAATCTTTGGGGGCTCGACAGTCGGTGAAAATTTCGAGCCTCACCAGAGCTTTTCTAACAAGTATAGGGGGCTTGGCGCTCGGTACTGACCTCGAGCCACCCCCCTAGCTTTTCCAACAAGCTTTGGGAGCTCGACGGTTGGTAGCGATTCCGAGCCTCCCCATAAATTTTCCAACGAGCATGGGGGGCTCGGCGCTCGGTGATGACCCCGAGCTACCCCATATCTTTTCCAACCAGCTTTGGGGGCTCGACGTTTGGTGGCAATTCCGAGCCTTCCCAAAGCTTTTCTAACAAGTATGGGGGACTCGGCGCTCGGTACTAAGCTAGAGCCACCCCTTTGGTTTCCCAACAAGCTTTGGGGGCTCGACGGTCGGTAGCGATTCCGAGCCTTCCCAGAGCTTTTCCAACAAGTATGGGGGGCTCGGCGCTCGGTACTAACCTCGAGCCACCCCCTTGCTTTTCCAACAAGCTTTGCGGGCTCGACGGTCGGTAGCGATTCCAAACCTCCCCATAAATTTTCCAACGAGCATGGGGGCTCGGCGCTCAGTGGTGACCTCGAGCCACACCATAGCTTTCCCAACAAGCTTTGGCGGCTCGATGGTCGGTGGCAATTCCGAGCCTCCCCATAGCTTTTCCAACAAGTATGGGGGGCTCGGCGCTCGGTACGGACCTCGAGCCACCCCCTAGCTTTTCCAACAAGCATAAGGGGCTTGGCACTCAGTGGTGACCTTGAGCCTCCCCTTAACTTTTCCAACAAGCATAAGGGGTTCGGCACTCGGTGGTGACCTCGAGCCACCCCATAGCTTTTCCAACAAAGCTTCGGGGCTCGACGGTCAGTAGCAACTCCGTGCCACGCTTGGCTCCCACAGACGTGCTTCTGGACTCGGAATCTGACAGCAAGCCTCGGCCACGATTTACGAAGGCTCGGCGCTCGGCAGTGACCTAGAGCCGCCTTTAGCTTTTCCAACAAGCTTGGGGCTCAGCAGTTGGTGGCAACTCCGAGCCACGCTTGGCTCCCCAGACGAGCTTCCGGAATTGGCATCCGAAAGCAAGCCTCGGCACCCGAGCTCGTGAAGGCTCAGTGCTCGGCACTCGATGACTCGGTAACAGGCCCCGGCATCCGAGCATAGAGGAGCTCATCGCTCGACGCTCGGCTCACGACCATCTGCTCCCGGCTGTTGACGCCCCTTATATCTTTAAAAGGGAGCCTTCATCTTACCCCGCTGGCCTATCCTGGAAGATACAAACCGCATTTTCGCCGTACCCAACGCTCCGCTCTTCTTACAGAGATAAATCACTCCTCCACAGCTGGATTACCCAGCCTTCCAGGAGTGGGGGCTCCTGATATGGGTTAGATGACATGTCCCCTCCTGGGCCATCAGATCTCTTCAAATCCCTATCTTCTCTGATCATCAGGTCAACATGAGTCCAACGGGCCCCTACCACCTCAGGCCCACTGGCAAACAGGTCCGACCCGGCCCGCAAAGGTCCCAGACCCGTTAACCTCTGCCTATAAATACCAAACCCCATCCTCACTTCCGTAGGTAATCAATCTCTCCCCACTTGAACCTTAGCTGCCCAGTCTCTTTCTTAGTGAATGACTAGATCGTCGGAGGGCCTGTCGCCGGTGTTTCTAGGCAGTGTGCAGGTACAGAAGACTGAGCCTTTCCGAGCTATTGGATCTTAGACGAGCTGCTGGATCCGAGCCGAGCACCCGGCCTCTACCTCTTCGCTGCTGCTTCCGAGCCGAGCCACCTGCCTCTACCTCTCGGTTCCTATTCCTGAGCTTGTCCCGCTACCCGGGGTCGGACCGGCACTAGTACTACGATTTCCATTCCACAAATTACAAGAACTCACACCTGTTGTCCCCACACCCCAAAAACAAAAAGCATCATTTCTCTTTACAAATTATTCAGAGTATAAGTAGATGGAAAATACATGTAATGAAATTATTCACAGTGTCATTTATTTGCCTCCAAACATAAAAAACTAGCTGGCTTATCAGTCTATACATTGAATGTAGAGTATCAGAGATACATGTTAGTAAGCAAAACGAAACAAACATACTGATATGGGTTAGAAATGACGTGGCCCATCCTGGGCCACGGGATGCCCTCAGGATACGCGCACCTCCTGATCCTCCGGATCCGCCACTTCAGCATCAAAAAACAGCCTGGACCGCTGCCACGTCAGCCCGGAAACCACCCGGGCGTCTGCCACGTCAGCCCTATACCGCCCGAGTTTCCACCGCTTCAGCCTCACGGGCAACCGGGTCCAGACCCGGCCCTAAATGGGTCCATACCCGGTTGGCATCTCCTATAAATACCAGACCTCTAAAACTGGATTCAGGTAATCAATCTCTGCCCACTCAAACCCTAGTTACTGTTACCTTCTCTCAGGAACTAACTAGATCGTCGGAGGGTCTGCCACCGGGACCAACCCCGGTGTTCCTAGACCGTCTGCAGGTATGCGAGACCTCGGATCCGAGCCTCCTGATCCGAGCCGAGCATCCAGCCTCCACCTCCCTCAAGCCTGTTTCGGTACCGTTTGCTCAGCCGAGGGTCGTCTGCATAGGAGCTTCCTCCACCAATACAAATCGGGTAAGAACTCACACCTAGTGCATCCACACGTCTCCCAAAAACAAACCGCATCAGGTTGGCTCCGTCTGTGGGAAAGCTCTATTCCAGACGCCGACCCGAGCTCAGTCGTCAACGGTACCTCGACAATTCGAGCTCGCATGGCACCCAAATCCACAAGAGCCGTTACAACTGCGCGTCGGAAGGACGTGCCTCCGCCGGGCACCGCCGTCGAGGCTCATGCATCCAACCAGAGGGGGGTCAGCCGCGGACCCCAGCGGAATACCTCCCGTTCGATTTTGCTCGACCTACGGGGAGTAATCATAAATCGACAGGTTAGCCGCAGCAGGGGAAGGGCCGCTTCCAACTCGGCCGCAAACCATCCCAAACCATCGTCCCAAGGGCGGAGGCCGGCACTCAGCCACGTCGGGCGGCAACCGTCGGCTCAACCGAACCATGCCGGGCGAGCCCCAGTCACTCACCAGGAGTTCCAGGACTTCCGGAAGGAAATCATGGGAGCCCTTTGAGGGATCCCTGTCGGTGAGAACGTTTGCCGATCTCACTCCCGATCGGATGCCGAGGCCAGCGTGTCCCGCCCCTCCACAATCCCATCGGAGTAAGACGACGACATTCTAAAGCGCCTCTAAGAAATGGAGGACCGCCTCGACCACTTCGGAGACGGAGGCCCAAGGGTAGCCCAGGGGTACAGGCCTATCCGGCCTCCTTTCTCCGCCCTCATCCTGCAGGCAGAGATACCCTGAAATTTCCGTCCGCCTCAGTTCGAGACCTATGACGGCGAGGACGATCCTGCTGATCACATGGAGGGCTTCAAGACCCTCATGATGATTCACAGCGCATCAAATACCCTCATGTGCCGAGCCTTCCCCGCCACCCTCCGGGGTCAGGCCCGGGAATGGTTCTCCAAGCTCACCCCCGGCTCCATCTACTCCTTCGATCAGTTGGAGGGCAACTTCCTTGCCCACTTTGTCACCAGCCGAAAGGCCAAAAGGACAAGGGCGTCCCTTCTCGGTCTCCGGCAGAAGGACGGGGAGTCGCTCCGAGTATTCGTCCGGAGATTCACCGCTGAGGCAAGGTCGGTTTCCTCCCTCGATCTCGGCGTTGCCTCGGTCGCGTTCCGGCACAACGTCCGGCACGGACAGCTGAAGGCCTCCCTGGCGAAGAAGCCCCCGGTGGACTTCCCCGACCTCCTCAACCGGGTCGAGAAGTACATCCGGGCTGAAGAAGCCCTAAACCCAGAAGAGTCCAGGGAGGTTCCCGGGAAGGGAAAGCGAAAGGCCGAAGAAGCCGAGCCAGCAAAGAAAGCTCCGAGGGACACGGGCGCCATGAGGAAGGCCCCGCCGGTCCTTCGCTTCGAGAGGTATACTCCGCTGATACAGAATGTTTCAACCATTCTCTTGGCAATCAAGGATAGGGACCTCGTCCAGTACCCTCCTCGTCCATCCAACAACACCAGCAAGAAGAGGGATCAGCAGTTCTATTGCCGCTTCCACCGGGATAACGGGCACGACACAGATCACTGTCGTGCACTGAAGGATGAAATTGAGGCCCTCATCCAGCGGGAGTACCTCCGGGAGTTCAAACGAGAGGAAGCTCGGGGACAGAGGGACGCGAGGAATAGGAGGGCTTCCCCTCCTCCTCGGGCCCCCCGGCAGCACCCCGAGCGGGACCAGGAACTTGAGGAGCCTGAGGGTCAGGCAATCTTGCATTGCATCCATGGGGGGCCTATGGGAGGGGAATCCAACACTTCCTGCAAGGCGTTCATCCGGAATGTCAACACCGTCCAGGGCCTTCTTCCCCCGCAGATCCAGCAACTCCCGATCTCCTTCTCAGGGGAGGATCTGGAGGGAGTTCGGCTCCCTCATTGTAACGCTCCCGTCATCAGTCTCGTCATGGCGAACTTCGTGGCCCGGCGAATTCTCGTGGACAACGGGAGCTCGGTCAACATCCTGTTTCTAAAGGCATTCGAGAACTTGAAGCTCTCTCGTGACAAGCTGAAACCGGCCAGATACACCTTGCACGGATTCTCGGGAGTCCCAGTGACAATAGAGGGGATCGTCACCCTAGACGTCACGGAAGGTACGACCCCGAACAGAAGAACCGAGTCCATGGACTTCATGGTTGTGAATGTTAAGGCAGCTTACAATGCAATACTCGGTCGTCCGGGGCTCTCTTCACTCCAGGTGGTTCCCTCGGCCTACCACCAGAAGATGAAGTTTCCTACCAGCACTGGTGTCGGGGTCGTCCGGGGAAACCAGGAAGCGGCACGCTCGTGCTACATGACGGCGATCGGGAGTGGGGTATTTCCCCTCGATGCCGTCGAACTGCAGCCTAATAGGACCCAGCCAGAACCAAAGCCGGCAAACGAGCTAGAAGATGTCTCGTTTGAGACAGGGGACGCGTCGAAGCACTTCCCAGTGAGCTGCTCCCTCGCACCCAACCTCAAGTCCGCCCTGATCAGCTACATTCGCGGCAATGTCGACCTCTTCGCCTGGAAGCCCTCTGACATGCCTGGCATTTTCGAGGATCTCATCATGCATAAACTCAGCGTGATCCCGGGTCAAAGCCGGTTGTCCAAAAGCGACGTAAGTTCGCTCCAGAGCGACAGCAGACAGTGAACGCGGAAGTCGACAAGCTCTTGTCGGCGCACTTCATACAAGAGGTCAGCTATCCAGAGTGGCTGGTGAACGTTGTCATGGTCAAGAAGGCAAGCGGGAGCTGGAGGGTCTGCGTAGATTTCACCGACCTCAACAAGGCATGCTCCAAAGATCCGTTCCCCCTCCCCAGCATCGATGCTCTTATCGATGCCACCTAGAGTCACGAGCTCCTCTCCTTCATGGATGCCTTCTCAGGCTACAACCAGATCCGGATGTTTCCTCCCGACATCGCAAAGACGTCATTCGTCACAGACCAAGGGCCATACTGCTACCGGGTTATGCCCTTCGGGCTGAAGAACGCCGGTAACACTTACCAGAGGCTCGTCAACTGAGTCTTTAAAGATCAAATCGGGCGCAACATGGAGGTGTACGTCGATGACATGCTCATCAAGAGCCAACAGGGGCAGGATCACATCGCCGACCTAGAGGAGGCTTTTGGGGTCCTTCGAACCCATAACATGAGGCTCAATCCGGCGAAGTGTGCATTCGGCATCTCCTCGGGAAAATTTCTGGGGTTCATCGTCAGCCAGCGCGGCATCGAGGCGAACCCCGAAAAGATTCAGGCCATAATAGACATGGCCCCTCCCAGGAACATCAGAGAAGTCCAGAGGCTGACGGGGAGACTGGCGGCCATCGGCCATTTTCTCTCCAAGTCTGGAGAGAAGTCCCTTCCGTTCTTCAAAGCACTGCGCGGCACCGGAGGGTTCGAGTGGGATACTCAACAGCAAGAGGCCTTCGCCTAATTGAAGGAGTACCTCGCAAACCCTCCCTTCCTCAGCAAGCCTGAACCAGGAGAGCCACTCTGGCTCTACCTGTCAGCTTCAGAAAAGGTGCTCAGCGCCGTCCTCATTCGGGAAGAGGAGGGGGCTCAAAAACCCTTATACTATGTGAGCAAGGTCCTGCTCGACGCCGAGACCAGATACTCCAGGATGGAGAAAATAGCGTACGCCTTGGTCATGGCCTCGCGAAAGCTCCGTCCATATTTTCAGTCACAATCAGTCCAGGTGCTCATGGACCAACCCCTGAAGGCCGTGCTCTATAAGCCGAAGAGCTCGGGTCGACTAGTTAAATGGTCGATCGAGCTTAGTCAGTACGACATCGGTTATCAGCCCAGGACAGCCATCAAAGGGCAGGCTCTCGCCGAGTTCATCACGGAATGCACCATCTCCGAGCAACCCGCAAGCAAGGAAGCCGACCAGACGTGGGAAGTTTATGTCGATGGCTCTTCTTGCGAAGCGGGTAGCAGGGTGGGCATCATTCTGCGGGGCCCAGATGGTTTCCTACTCCAGTACTGCCTCCACCTCAACTTTCCGGCCTCTAACAACGAGGCTGAGTACGAGGCTATGATCGCCGGGCTCACCCTAGCTCATCAGGCCGGCGCCAGACAGATCAGGACCTTCAGCGACTCCCAGCTCGTGGTCAACTAGATTACTGGGGAGTACGAAGCCCGTGAAGATCGAATGGTTAGGTACCGGGCCGTCGTCCAATTCCTGCTTATATCCTTCGACGAGTCGGCTATTTTGAGGATCCCTCGGGAGCAGAACGCCCAGGCCGACGCCCTGTCAAAGTTGGCTTCCTCATCCTTCGAAGGTCTCGACCGCACGGTCCTGATCAAAGTCCTATTGAAGCCAAGCACTAACATCCCAGAGGTTCTATGTATTGAAGACGGAGCTCCTTCGACGACTGGACCACTCTTAACAGGAAATTTCTAGTCAAGGGAGAGCTCCCCGAAGACCGGGCCGAAGCATGGCGGATCAGGGTTCGATCAGAAAGGTTCACAGTAATCGATGCCACCCTCTTCAAAAGGTCCTACACAACAATGGATGGCCGACCCTATCTCCGCTGCCTCACCCCAGATGAAGCCAAATATGCCTTCATGGAGCTACACGAAGGAATCGGCGGATGCCACATGGGAAGCCGTTCACTCGCGCGGAAGGTGCTAAATTACGGGTACTACTGGCCCACTATGTTGCAAGACGCCCTCGCTCTCGTGAAGAAGTGCGGTCCCTACCAACGGTTCTCCCCCATCAAAAGGGCCCCGCAAGCGAATCTCCGCTCCATGGCCAGTCCGACTCCCTTTGCCATGTGGGGAATGGATCTGGTAGGCCCCTTTCCGAAGGCGACGGGCCAGCGAAAGTTTCTCATAGTGGCGATCGACTACTTCACAAAGTGGATTAAGGCGGAGCCATTGGCAACGACCACCGAGCAACAGACCCAACAGTTTTTCTGGAAGCACATCGTCTGTCGGTTCGGGAACCCCCACGTGCTCGTCACGGACAACGGGACTCAGTTCGCTGGTAAGCATTTCCGCAAGTTCTGCGAAGATCTCGAGATCCAGCAGCGCTTCTCCTCAGTATGCCACCCCCAGTCCAACGGTCAAGCAAAGAACGTGAACCGCCAGATTCTCGACGGCCTCAAGAAGCAACTCGATAACTCCTCTAAGGGGTTATGGGTCGACGAACTACCAAGTGTTCTCTGGGCCCACCGAATAACTAAGAGAATCCCGACGGGAGAATCGCCCTTCAATCTGACATACGGCGCAGAGGCCGTCATTCCCCTAGAAATCGGAATTCCTTCACCCCGAATCCTGGCGTTCGATAAAGCAAGCAACTCTGCACAGCTACGAGCCGATCTGGACCTCATAGACGAGGTCAGGGAAAAGTCCGCCATTAGAAGGAACATCTACCAGCAAAGGATTGAACGGTTCTACAACAAGAAGGAGCCCCACCGAAATCAAACGTGGAGACCTCATCCTTCGAAAGCTAGCGGTGTCCAATCCTGGCCAGAAGAGGAAATTGGCCTCGAACTGGGAAGGGCCTTACAAAGTATCAGAAGTCGTGCGTCCAGGAACGTACCGCCTGACCAACGCCGAAGGCAAGCCAATCAAGAGGCCTTGGAACGCTGAACACCTCATCAAGTTCTTAGGGGGAGAGTAGCCCCCATGTAAATTATCAAGATTGTATCGGCACGTCGTGCCTTGTCTTTTGTAAAATTCAAATGTTGTAAATATGTCAGCTTTCTTAAAACAAGCTTGTGGCTTCGTATTTTGTTACAAATTAAGAACATGCCTCGGGTTCGGCCCTCGGATGGAATCGCGAGCCAGAAAACCTTCCCTTACAAGCTTGAGGCTCGGCCCTCGGATGGCGTCGCGAGCCAGAAAAGCTTCCCTTACAAGCTTATGGCTCGGCGCTCGGATAGTATGGCGAGCCAGAAAAAGCTTCCCTTACAAGCTTACGGCTCGGCCCTCGGATAGCATCGCGAGCCAGAAAAAGCTTCCCTTACAAGCTTATGGCTCGGCGCTCGGATAGCATGGCGAGCCAGAAAAAGCTTCACTTACAAGCTTGCGGCTCGGCCCTCGGATGGAATCGTGAGCCAGAAAAGCTTCCCTTACAAGCTTGAGGCTCGACCCTCAGATGGCATCGCGAGCCAGAAAAGCTTCCCTTACAAGCATGGGGCTCGACCTTGACGCTCTGCGACGACCCTCTGCTATGCCTACAAATGGCTTTCTCCCCGGTGTGGGGGTTCGGCACTCGTCCCTCGCTCGGCTTGGGCTTCTTCAAGCCCATCAACCTATACACGAGGTGACAACCACCAGCCACGTCTGCACCGTCTTTGCTGAGAACAAGTGCGGGAACTCGGCGTCGGCCTCGAGCAAGGCAGGTGTTTTCTTCAAGGCACCTCGACCTTGACACTCGGCGATGACCCTCTGCTATGCCTGTAATTGGCTTTCTCCCCGGTATGGGGGCTCGGCACCCGTCCCTCACTCGGTTTGGGCTCCTTCAAGCCCATCAACCTATACGCGAGGCGACAACCGTCAGCCATGCCAGCACCGTCTTTCTTGAGAACAAGTGCGGGAGCTCGGCGTCGGCCTCGAGCAAGGCAGGTGTTTTCTTCAAGGCACCTCGACCTTGACACTCGGCGACGACCCTCTGCTACGCCTGTTACTGGCTTTCTCCCCGGTGTAGGGGCTCGGCACACGTCCCTCGCTTGGTTTGGGCTACTTCAAGCCCATCAACCTATACGCGATGCGACAACCGCCAGCCACGCCCACACCGTCTTTCCTGAGAACAAGTGCGGGAGCTCGGCGTCAGCCTCGAGCAAAGCAGGTGCTCTCTTCAAGACACTTCGACCTTGACGCTCGGCGAAAACCCTCTGCTATGCCTGCTATTGGCTTTCTCCCCGGTGTGGGAGCTCGGTTTGGGATTCTTCAAGCCCATCAACCTATACGCGAGGCGACAACCGCCAACCACGCCCGCACCGTCTTTCCTGATAACAAGTGCGGGAGCTCGGCGTCGGCCTCGAGCAAGGCAGGTGTTTTCTTCAAGGCACCTCGACCTTGACACTCGGCGATGACCCTCTGCTACGTCTGCAACTGGCTTTCTCCCCGGTGTGGGGGCTCGGCACCCGTCCCTCGCTCGGTTTGGGTTTCTTCAAGCCCATCAACCTACATGCGAGGCGACAACCGCCAGCCACACCTGCACCGTCTTTCCTGAGAACAAGTGCGGGAGCTCGGCGTCGGCCTCGAGCAAGGCAGGTGCTTTCTTCAAGGCACCTCGACCTTGACGCCGGGCGATGACCCTCTGCTACGCTTGCAACTGGCTTTCTCCCCGGTGTGGGGGCTCGGCACCCGGCCTTCGCTCGGCTTGGGCTTCTTCAAGACCATCAACCTATACGCGAGGCGACAACCGCCAGCCATGCCTGCACCGTCTTTCCTGGGGTGGTGCCTCATCGTCAAACTCGGAGCAAGGCCGCGGCTTTTTTCAAAGCTGCTCGACCGATACGTTCGGCTACGACCTACCGCCACATTTCAGCAAAATTTCTATTAAGTATTAGAGCGTCCGCCTTCGGCAGACACCCCGAGCTTCGGGTCGATTGGTTGACCCCCCTCTCGCCCGCAAACAACTCGGGGTTTACAGCTTTCGCAAGCCTAAACCCCGAATTATTCGAGGACGGTAGGGGGGCCACCGACCCTCTGCTCTCTCCATCCCGGACAGGCGCCCCGAGCTTCGAGCCTTTCGATTGACCCTCCTCTCGCCCGCGAACAACCCGGGGTTTACAGCTCTCACGAGCCCAAAACCCCGAATTGTTCGAGGACGGCAGGAGAGCCACCGAGCCTTGACTCTCTCTGAATCCCCAAACCGATCGGTCGGCCAACCACTCACCAACGAACTACCCGAGGTCGCATGGCTCTCATGGCCCGAACCCCGAATAGTCCGAGAGTGATTGGTGTGCCTCCGATCCGGAGCACTCGAAGACAATTTTGTTTTCTGGGCGCCCACCTTCGGCAGGCACCCAAGTCAAGTGATACTCACTGCTTAACAACCAACAAGGGGGAGAGGGGATTATATAACCCCCTGAGGGGGACAGTTATTACATCTGGGAATACAAAACGGTGGAAGGCGAAACGTCACCATTAATGCTCATGGGGAGGCGAAACGTCGCCATTTATGCTTGCGCCCAGTCGCCTCGGCGGTGACCCCTTCGCAGCAGACATAGCAGCCACCTTCGGCCGTCGAGACAATCAAAATTCAGGAAATCAAATGTTCTCATTATTACGCATTGCTTACAACTCAATGAACGTCGATACAAATACAAAGAACAACTCACAACTCACTCGCACTCGGCATGGAACTCAAACTCGGCGCTTCCTTCGGGGCCTCTCTCACGCTCGGCTGGACTGGCCTGGGAAGATACTCCCGCCACCGAGCTTCCTGCATCATCAGGCTGGGCCTCGTCCAATAAAAATGTCGGAGACCGCCCCGGGGTCGAGTTACTGGCCTCTTCAATCAGACCCGTGCCTAACACCAGCTACAGCCTGTGGATCTACAGCTCTTTCTCAACCACGGCCTCGCAAAGGAAAGATTCCGAAGCCGACCGTCCGCTCGAGGCATCCGAGAGGGACCAGTCCGTCTCGATTACCCACCAGTCCCGGTCGGCTATGGCCTTCTTCAGGCGCGCCACCTCCAGACTGAGCTCCCTAGACTTGTTCAGGAAATAATTAACGACGGCCGCTCGGTCCCGAGCCTGTTTTTGCTGGCAAGCCAAAGCTGCCTCCATGGCCTCCTCCCCCGCTCGAAATAGAGGTACCTTGGCAGAAACAGGGACGGCGACCCAGGTCCCGTGCGTCTATCAAAAGACGAGAGCAAACATCACAAAAAAGCGCAAGTCTTGAAGCCTCAACCCAAAAAATATATTTCATTTCTTTCAAAAAGATTGATACAAAAGTCGCGGTGGCCAGTTCGCTCGAGGCATTTACATCAAGAAATAAAGAAAAAGAAAAAAGAACTAGTCTATTCTTGAGGGGGGGTGGCACCTCTTCTTCGCCCTGGACGCCACCCGTCTCGTCGCCACCAGGGGTCAGCGGAAGGTTCGCCTGCCATCCGTAGTAGAGGTGGTTCACGCTCTGCTCGGGATAGATCTGCTTGAAGTGCGACTTGGCCTGATCATACGCCTCGTCCTCTTCAGGGCCTTCCGCCCCTTCTTCGCCTCCGCCTCGATCTTCCCCTCGAGATGCACCACGTCCGCCTTATGGATGTCACAGAGCGAGACTATCTGAGCCTTGTGGACGGTCACCATAGTCCGAGCCTCTTTCAGCTCGTCGGTAATCTTGTTCAGCTCGCGGAGATACTTCTTCGCGTTCCTCCTCTCGATGTAGATCTCTTTCTCCAGGCACTTTTGGAAGTGCTGGCCATGGAGCATCGCCTGTCCGAGGAGAAAGAGGTTAGAAAAATTCCAAGTTCAAAACCAGAAAAGAAAGTAGCGCCGAACTGACTTACCGAGATGTGCGCTTGGGACCACTGCATGAAGGTTTGGTCCGCCGTCTGCGCTGCCAGGACCATCCGATCGCGTTCGGTGGCGGCCTTCGTGATGAATTCAATCAACAAGGGCCCATCGAGCAGACTATCCCCCTACACGATCGACCAGTCAGGGGCGAAGGGTCGCAGCCCCTGCTGACTCACCATCTCCTCGGTGAAAGGCCTCGGTGGTGGGAGTCTTTTTTCCGGGGCTTCAACGGTCTTGCCCGAGCTGCCCCCTACGTCCTGAGCTGCCCTCGACGTATGGGGGTGATCCCTCTTGGCCTTCTTGCCGGGGAGGGCTCCTCGGATACCGGGGTCGGCCCCTTGGAGGACCCCCCGGCCGTGGCCGCCATCTTTGCCTTCTCGGTTGCCAGCCTCTCCTGCTCGGCCTTCCTCTTCTTCTCCGCCCTCGCCTTCTCGGCAACGGCCAGCAAGGCCCGCCTGTCGTCCACTTGTTGAGAAGTCATCCCTGCAAAAATGAAAGAGAAAAGGCTAACGTCAACACGAAGGCTGGAAGATGCAAAAATTTGGAAAGAAACATACTAGGATCGGCAGGGCTTAGTCCGGCCCGGGCAAGGTGTAGCTCGGTCACTCGAGGCCATGCAATATTGTGCCTCCCAACTATTTTCTCCACCTTCTTCCACTCCTTGGCTGTCAAGTCGCTTTGCTTCGGAGGCTTGTGGTTCGGTTTGAAGAAATTCCACCTGGTTGGTATCCCCCAAGACCTCTCATTCCGAACCACGAAATACTTCTCTTTCCACCCTTGATGGAATCCGGATGGCCGTGCATAATTTTCTTATGCGGCCTCGGCGAGAAATAGAGAATCCCCTCCTGATCTCCGAGCGAGGTAATTCCTAGGATGGCCCGGAAGTACGTCAACCTCGGCTTCACCCCATTCTCTTGGCACCTTAGGATAAAGCAGACTAAGTGCTTCCAAGAGTTCGGCCCGTACTGCATGGGGCATAGCTTCGCCCAATTCAGAACCCTCTTAACGAAGAAATGCAGTGGCAGCCGCAGGCCCGAGAGGAAGGCGTCCTCGGGAAACATGCAATAACCCGGTGCGAGAACCGTTGTGGGCCGAACGCCGGGGCTCGGAATGAAGACTTCGAACTCCCTCGGAATGAAGTAGGAGGCCCTCAGAATGTTGAGGTAATCCGCCTTTAAAATACACTGGATGCTATCCATCTGAATCTTCACCCGACCTTCTTCGCTCAGCACTGGAGGAATAGGTCCGATGTCCTTAATATCATCGGGGTACATTCGAATCGACCCCAGATTTTTGAAGAAAATGGGGGGAAACTCGAGCCCCGGTCGGGGCGCATACTTGTCCTGTGGAGGGGGGCTGTCCGGAATACTTAACACTTTCTTCTTCCGACAGGGACGAGGCTTCTTCTCGGGAGACGGCATCGACAAAGGTGGAAGGGGCGGAAGGTCATCACCAACCCCGACCGACCTTCCCGCTGTGCCCTGACCAGAGCCTTCTCGAGCGGCTTCACGTTCGTCGCCTTCATCCTCCTCTTCAACAACCTCCTGGCCCTCGGGATCCTGATCCTCCTCGTCTTCCTCCTCACCCTCGGTATCCGGGTCTTCCCGATCCTCGTCGCCCCCTCCTGGTCCTCCTGATCCTCCTCGTCCTCGCCTTCCCCCTCTTCCTCTTCCTCCTCCTCCTCTTCCTCGTCCTCCTCCACAGGCTCCTTTCCAGGCCTCCTGGACCTTAGCGGCGACACCACAAAGACTACGTCGTCACCACCATCCAACCCCGCGTCGGTCAGGACCTCCTCCTTAACCTTATATTTGCTAAAAGACGAGAACGTCTCTGACTCGGATTCCTTCGCGGAGCGGCCCGACGAGCTAGCCTCGGATCCGGACTGATTGCGTGACATTGCTAAAACAGAAATACTAACCCGAAGCGTGAACTGAGCGATCACCGGAAAAAGTAGCCGACGGCAGTAAAAACCCTGTCCTAGTGAAAATTGGAAAGTGAGTAAAGAAGTGAAGAAGAAAAAATAAAGGGGAAGGGGATTTATAAGCAGAAAGCGACTCCTCGATTTCTGCAATTAAGAGCTGGCCGTTGGATCTTAATCATCAAGATCTAACGGCCGCTAAGATCTGGGACACTTCGATCCTTGCGCTCCTGACATCAGCAATGGGCGTGAAATTACCCCACTACCCCCAGGCCTCTCTCCACATACAGACTTTTTCGACAAGTCAGTAGAGCTCGGAGCTCGGATGAAATCCCGAGCCATAAATTCCTTTTCTATTTTTTACAGAAGGGTCGACGCTCAGATGGCATCACGAGCCGCACCTCTTTCTCTGTTGTCAAGGGAGCTCGGATGAAATCCCGAGCCATAATTTCCTCTTCTATTTTCACAGAAGGGTCGACGCTCGGATGGCATCACGAGCCGCACATCATTCTCTGTTGGCAAAGGAGCTCGGAGCTCGGATGAAATTCCGAGCCATAAATCCCTCTTCTATTTTTGCAGAAGGTTCGACGCTCGGATGGAATCACGAGCCGTACCTCTTTCTCTGTTGTAAAGGGAGCTCGGAGCTTGGATGAAATCTCGAGCCATAAATTCCTTTTCTATTTTTCAAAGAAGGGTCGACGCTCGGATGGAATCACGAGCCGCACCTCTTTCCCTGATCGTTAAGAGAGCTCGGAGTTCGGATGAAATCCCGAGCCATAAATTCCTCTTCTATTTTCACAGAAGGGTCGACGCTCGGATGGCATCACGAGCCGCACCTCCTTCCCTGATCGTTAAGGGAGCTCAGAGCCCGGATGAAATCCCGAGCCATAAATTCCTCTTTTATTTTCACAGAAGGGTCGACGCTCGGAAGGAATCACGAGCCGTACCTCTTTCTCTGTTGTAAAGGGAGCTCGGAGCTCGGATGAAATCCCAAGCCATAAATTCCTCTTCTATTTTCAAAGAAGGGTCGACGCTCGGATGGAATCACGAGCCGCACCTCCTTCCCTGATCGTTAAGGGAGCTCGGAGTTCAGATGGTATCCCGAGCCACTTCTCCTTCTCTGTTATTCGGTAAGCTCGGAGCTCGGACAGCATTCCGAGCCGCAAATCCCCCTCCTAAATCAGCGGGAGGGTCGACACTCGGATTGCATCACGAGCCCCATAAGCCCTCCTCTTGCCACAGGAGGCTCAGAGCTCGGATGAAATTGCGAGCCCAAAAACCCTCCCTTGTCCCACCAAAAGGGGCTCGTCCGCCGACCCCTAGCTCTCGGCGAACCGAGCTCCAGCAAAGAACGACAGCCGCAACTTCCTCTCCTATTCAACGAGATGGTCAACACTCGGATAGCATCACGAGCCCCATAAGCCCCCCTCTTTACACAGGAGGCTCGGAGCTCGGATGGAATCACGAGCCCCAAAACCCTCCTTTGTCCCACAGACTGGGGATCGGTGAACCGAGCTCCAGCAAAGATCTACCTCGACGGCCCCTCGCCCTTCCAACTAGCGAGAGGGCCGTCTACTGGCCCTCATGACTCGCCCGCCGACCATCAACATTCCGCAAGCAACAGCTCGCTTGCCGACCCTCGGAGCTCCTTTACCAACCCCAGATGCTCGGCAAGCCGAGCTCCAACGAGATCGACCTCGACGTCCCCTCGCTCTTCCAACTAGCGAGAGGATCGTCTACCGAACCTCGGAGCTCCTCTATCAACCCCAGCTGCTCGGCAAGCCGAGCTCCAACGAGATCGACCTTGACGTCCACTCGCTCTTCCAACTAGCGAGAGGATCGTCTACCGACCATCGGAGCTCCTCTATCAACCTCAGATGCTCGGCAAGCCGAGCTCCAACGAGATTGACCTCAACGTCCCCTTGCTCTTCCAACTAGCGAGAGGATCATCTATCGACCATCGGAGCTCAACCCCAGATGCTCGGCAAGCCGAGCTTCAACGAGATCGACCTCGGCATCCCCTCGCTCTTCCAACTAGCGAGAGGATCGTCTGCCGACCTTTGGAACTCACCTACCGACCCGATACCTTCGCCTACCCAGCCCTCCAAGAGTGGGGGCTCCTGATATGGGTTAGATGACGTGTCCCCTCCTGGGCCATTAGATCTCTTCAAATCCCTATCTTCCCTGATCCTCAGGTCAACATGAGTCCAACGGGCCCCTGCCGCCTCAGGCCCACTGGCAAACAAGTCCGACCCGGCCCGCAAAGGTCCCAGACCCGTTAATCTCTGCCTATAAATACCAGACCCCCTCCTCACTTCTGCAGGTAATCAATCCTTCCCCACTTGAACCTTAGCTGCCCAGTCTCTTTCTCAGTGAATGACTAGATCATCGGAGGGCCTGTCACCGGGACTTCCCTCGGTATTTCTAGGTAATGTGCAGGTACAGAAGACTGAGCCTAGCCGAGCTATTGGATCTTAGCCGAGCTGCTGGATCCGAGCCGAGCACCCGGCCTCTACCTCTCCGCTGCTGCTTCCGAGCCGAGCCACCCGCCTCTACCTCTCAGCTCTTATCCCCGAGCCTGTCCCGCTACACGGGGTCGGACCGACGCTAGTACTAAGATTTCCATTCCACAAATTACAAGAACTCACACCTGTTGTCCCCACACCCCAAAAACAAAAAGCATCATTTCTCTTTTCAAATTATTCAGAGTATAAGTAGATGGAAAATACATGTAATGAAATTATTCACAGTGTCATTTATTTACCTCCAAACATAAAAAACTAGCTGGCTTATCAGTCTATACATTGAATGTAGAGTATCAAAGATACATGTTAGTAAGCAAAACGAAACAAACATACTAATATGGGTTAGAAATGACGTGGCCCATCCTGGGGCACGAGATCCCCTCAGGATGCGCGCACCTCCTGATCCTCCGGATCTGCCACGTCAGCATCGAAAAATTGCCCAGGCCGCTGCCACGTCAGCCCGGAAACCGCCCGGGCATCTGCCACGTCAGCCCTATACCGCCCGGGTTTCCACCGCTTCAGCCTCACGGGCAACTGGGTCCAGACCCGGCCCCAAACGGGTCCAGACCCAGTTGGCGTCTCCTATAAATACCAGACCCCTACCCCTGGATTCATGTAATCAATCTCTGCCCACTCAAACCCTAGTTACTGTTACCTTCTCTCAGGAACTAACTAGATCGTCGGAGGGTCTGCCACCGGGACCAACCCCAGTGTTCCTAGACCGTCTGCAGGTACGCGAGACCTCGGATCCGAGCCTCTTGATCCGAGCCGAGCATCCAGCCTCCACCTCCCTCAAGCCTGTTCCGGTACCGTTCGCTCAGCCAAGGGTCGTCTGCATAGGAGCTTCCTCCACCAATACAAATCGAGTAAGAACTCCCACCTGGTGCATCCACACGTCTCCCAAAAACAAACCGCATCACATACATACATACATTTCTATCTCTAAGCATTTTTTTTAATTTAAGGAAAAAGATTGAGTATTGTCACACTATTTCATTAATAAAAATTTAACAAAATAATATAGAGGACTCGGTAAAGTACATTAGATATAAATAAAGACAGAAAATAAACATAGTATCTCCAACTAACATAGGAGGATGAGAATGAAATGAAGCATCAAAAAGTAAAAGGAGTGCAACCATAATATATGAGGTTCCTCCAACAAGTCCTGGAGAGTGGGATCTTCAGTCAATGGATGGATGAAACTCACTCCAGAGTCAGTCCAATCTCAATCTCCTCATCGTCATACTCATCCACCTGGAAGGCTTGTGTATTATAGGTGATCTTTCTCTTTTCAAATTATTCAGAGCATAAGTAGATAGAAAATGCATGTAATAAAATTATTCACAATGTCATCTATTTGTCTCCAAACATAAAAAACTAGCTAGCTTATCAGTCTATACATTGAACGTAGAGTATCAGAGATACATGTTAGTAAGCAAAACGAAACAAACAAACATACATACATTTCAATCTCTAATACTATAATAGAAGAGTTGGAGTTGTCATTTTTTTTTATCGTTAAATAGTGGGTTGAATACCCCCCGCATTTCATTAAAGAGAATTTAACAAAACATACAAAAAAAATAAGGCTTATGAAATTTAGGTCCCAACAACTGGGTCCTGGAACTCATACACCCCAACCAAGAAACAAAAAATGCAACAAAGTCTAATCCCACTGATCGGCCAGCTTCGCTAGACCCAATTTTTCGTGCCAATTTGAGATCACTCTCTCTGTCCCTCACTTGTAAAAATTTATCATCGCTTTCGCTCGCAACCACACCTCCGTAGCCCCCAGCAATGACCCATCCATCAACTTCAAGTACCATATGAGAGACACCGCAGCAACTCCACCAATCTGACATCTCCCTATACAGATTGAGTCCTCGTTCTCATCCCCTCGCTTGATCCTCGTTAACTGTCACCGCTACCTCGCAACGAAGGCTGTCGTCGCCCCTGACGGCACTACAAATGCCACCACCTTCTCCAAGCCCCTGACATGAGAGAGACCTTAGGCACCCATCACTTTGACCTGAATAGGTCAAGGTAGAGCCCCAACTATAAAATTGTCAGACTATTGTCGCCCCATCAACTAGAATACATTTCGCTGCTAATTGTAAATTGGTTGTAATTTGGATATTAGGGGCTCCTCAACAATAATTCAGATTTCAAAACTCAATTTAAAATCCAAACCCCCTCACCCCCAAATCACTCCCTCACTGTACTTCTTCCCCGCTGCTCACCAAAATTCAGCTCCAAAACCATCCCCATCCGTCGTGCCCTTGCCGTCGTCAACCTCCACCCCTTCCCAACCACCTGACTACATCGGTACCCCTCGACGACCATGCCCATACCTCTGCACCTTCGACCCCACCGAAGTGTCGTCGCGTGCCGTCGAGTTCGCCGCTTGCAGCCTTCGCTTCCCCAAAACCATGATCAACTCAGGAAGTACCAATCCGCACACGAAGTCGACCCCCATCGGTGTTGGCGAACGGCAGTGCCCCATCGATGCCGCCATTCGACCCGTCCCTTGGTCGCGGGTCGATGCCACCATCCAACTCAGGCAGTCCCAATCGATGCCGCCATCCAACTCAAAAAAACCCAATCAACCCGAAGTCGACGCCGCCATCCAACTCAGGCAGTCCCAATCGACGCTGCCATCGACGTCGCCATCCGACCCACCCTTTGGTCGCGAACACTATCTCGAACCCCTGGAGTCCGGCTATGCTAGAAGGTCGGTGAACCGTTGAAACCCCCATCAATTTCTTGCCTTGGTAGTGGATAGAAAGGATGAGAAACAAAGAGAAGAAAGACTGAGAAAAGGAAGGAAATGATATGAGAGGCTAGATCGGAGCAAATAACGGGAAGGAGGCGGCGCAACCCTAGCCGCCATCCCCTCCCAACAACAGATCTAGGGGTTTATCCTTTGTGTTGATTTTTTTGGGAGCTTCTCGCTCTAGAATTTCTAGAGAGAAACATTTTTTTGAATTTCTAGAGAAAGAAACATTTTTTTTTTTGAAGAGTTGGAGTTGTCATTTGTAAACAACATGTAATTTGTTGACAATCAACCATCTAATCTCAACCATTCATTTTTAAGTAGAAATTATATTAAACATTCATTTACTCAACTGTTGTTAGTTACTATAATACCCTTAAAATTCAAATTTATTTACGACATAATTATTTACAAAAGTATCACTCATATAAAATAAAAGTTTGTCCCACTATGAATAACTAGTATTATACTGCACGTGGGAAAAATGAGAAGGGGGAATGAAAAGGACAAAATAAAATATCAACACGTGCGTTGCACGTGTTGACAAAATGACACAATGACAAATGACACTAAAGAAATTGTATTCATACAAACAAAAAGAACATGGATTCAAATAATTATGGATTATAATAGTAAAAATATGCTAGCCAGATATCGGAACTAAGCAATTCTATTTCATTTTAAAGAAATTGTATCTCTACTATTATAATGGGAGAAGGGGTTAGTGTCATTTGTCATTGATGTCATTTTGTCAACACGTGCAGCACACGTGTTGGTTTTTTTTTTGTCCTTTTCATTCCCCTACCAATTTTTCCCACGTGCAGCGCACGTTTATAATACTAGATATTTTTTTGGGTCCTTTTCATTCCCCCTCCCCATTATAATATAGTTTTTTTTTTTTCATTTTCATTCCCTCCACGTGCATCGCACGTGCAGGATACTAGTTATTGATAACTTGCGATTGTTATGTCTGACCTAGTTGATCAGAGAATTAGATCAACGTTCTCTTTGACAGTTTCTCTTTGATTTGGCCCACTTATCCAAAATGTATACCATATTGACGTTTGTTGAGGTACATGTATGAGATTATTCCTTCCTTTAATCCTTTCACATATTAACTTTGAATCTAATATTAGCTGTATACTTAACCTTGAATTGGTCTTATAGTTGAGCATATTTAAGAATAAATATTTGGTTTGGCAGTGAATTTTGAGTCAAATTAATTGTACTTTTCATATGTACATCCAAGTTTTGCACACACTACAATCAAACTGGGTTCCACGTTGTGTAAAGTCAATCTTTTAGGTGCTCACTTATTTATTCTTATTTGTAGGCAGGGCCGGCCCTAGTAGAGGCTGGGGGAGGTGGCCGTCCTCGGGTCCCCGAATTTTTCATAATTTTAGGGTTCTTCCAAAAAGAAATTTCTTATATATGTAGTTTAGTACTTTACGAGTAAAATAAAATTACACTATGTATAATTGTTATTAGGGACCTCAGATTTAATTATTTGAGCCTTTAGATTATTTTTTTTATTACTTGGGGTTGGGCTAGTGCTTTTGATTGAATTTGGACTTGCTATTGAGTTCTTGATTTAAGATAGTTGCTGATTAAATTTAGGTTTGTACTTTGATTAAAATAGCTTGTTGTTGAATTTAGGCTAGTTGCTGATTGAATTTGGGAAAACAAATTCATCTCCAAATCCAATCTACACCCGCACCCCCCACCTAACCCTCACTCGCACCCGCGACCTGACCCTCCACTTCAATGCCCAACCATCTATTCTCCATATCCAATCCATATCCAACTCGTTGCTTTCTCCCCAAATCTCACTCTCACTATCTCACAATCCATTTTATGAAAAATCCTTAATCTAAGTACCCAAACCTTCGACCAAGGCTCCAACTCCGTCACCCATCTCCGGCTTCATTCTCCATCTCCAGCTTCCATCTCCATCTCCTAACTCCTAAAGTCCTAAGCTAAGTCCAAATTCCTAAACCCTAGTTCTAAATCTCAAATCTATATCCCAAATTCCTAAACTCCAGTTCTATGTTAATCTCTTGTTGTTACTACCTTACTCTTGTTGAGTTGCTATTGTCGCTTTTTTTTTCTCTATTTGGTAGCCATTTCTTACCCAATTTTAATTTTCAGCATGATTGATTGTTGCATTATTTTATTGTTGCGATTCTCAAGGTAGAGTTAAAAATTAATAGATTAGAGTATTGTTTTATTCGTGTGACTCTCAAGTTAGTGGTTCAACTTTCAAATTAATAGATTAGGACTAATTAATTTGAATTTGATATATTAGGGCTTAATAATAAAAATATGTATATGCCTTTTTTTTCTTTTTCTTTTTTTCTTTTTTGTATGTATGAGGGCCCCATTTTAGGAGTTTGCTTCGGGCCCTTTTGAACTCAGGGCCGGCCCTAGTTGTAAAGTGCTATAAATTAAATTTACTCAAAATCGAGTCAGTCATACAATTTTTTTTTTATGTATATAATACTTGTGATTTACACGTGCGATGCACGTCTTAATAAATATATTTTTTTTAAACTAAAATTTTTGATGTATTCGGATCTCGAACCGGAGATCTGTTTTATATTAGTTATACACGGACAATGCACGTTAAAAATTAAATAAAACTCTGACGTAGTAAGATCTCGAACCTGAAATCTTCTTTATATTAGTTATGCACGCGCATTGATAAATTAATAAATGGCACTAAATTTTTCTTTTCATTATAATATTAGAGATCAGAGATATACATGTTAATTTGTTGTGTCGTGGTTTAAATCACACAGTATCAACTTATTTATATTGTGGGTCATGTCAGGTCAAATTAAGTAGTAATTATAATTAATTGCGAGATTGGTCAAAAGATCTGTCGGGAGATAAATGAAGCTTAAAGCAATAAAATACATTTCCGTCGGCACCAATACCTATTCTTTGCTTACCATAAAAATAATATTAGTATTTTTCATGTGCACGTTTTGTTAAAGAGTTGAAATTAAACGTGCGATACACGTAAGTTATTATAAAAAAAAAAATTGAACAGACGATACACGTTTTTTTTTAATTAAGAAGGAACAACATTGATGTGTACGTGCGATACACGTGTTGAAAATAGATTTGGAGTTGCAGTTACGATGCACCTGTTTGTTTGATAACAAAAGTGTTGTTTTTTTTGTGACAAAAAAATATTTAAAATTGTTTATTTGTGACAATCTCTTCCAATAAATACTAAGTAAATATATTATATTATAGATAGATAAATGGATAGTAATTTACACATGTGATGTATGTTCAATAAAAAAAATTGAAGTAAAAAAACTGACGGACTCAAACTTGAGAAATCCTTCATATTAGTTATGCACACTTGATGCACGTGTTGGTAGTTGACAAATGACACTAAGATCTTTCCCATTGTAATATTAGAGATTTAAAAAAATACAAACACTTGCTTACAATGTGGTATAAACACTGAGAGCTAGAACGAAGGTAAGAAGATAAATGAAAAATTATAGTTATCATGTTAACTTGATCCTGGTTGAATCATCCCCATTACCGAGAATACCACTTTGTTCAATACTTCCTTATCTTTTTCCCCCATACATGCGAAATATTTGTACTTATGTTCTTCCTATATATACCAAATATGATAATCAAAGTTAGGATTCGATCATCATCAAGTTATCCATACCTGCATCTAGGGCTGCAATCGAGTCGAGTCGAGCCAAGTTTCTTGAGACTCGAGCTCGGCTCGTTAAGCAATCGAGCTCGGCTCGAAATCGTTTCGAGCCGAGCTTTGACCGAGTTCGAGCCGAGTACTCGCGAGCTTAGCCTAATAAATACATAACGCTCAAGCTCGAGCTCGGCTCGAGCTCATCTCGAGTCGAGCTTTGACCGAGCTTTGATCGAGCTCGAGCCGAGTAGCTCGCGAGTAGCTCGGATCGTTTGCAGCCCTACCTGCATCCGATAAAAAGCTAATCAATGTTTACAAGAGATTCATGCCTCTACAGTTCATAATCTGGATTCGGCTATCACGTTATGGAATAAAATTGAGAAATTTGTTGTACAGTACAGAAATTGAGAAATTTGTTGTACAGTACAGAGAATTAATGTATATAATAAATCACAAGATAATTTAAAAATAAAGCTATCAAGTGGTTCTATTTCAATTGAAACAAAATTAATGGCTAACATTTATGATTTACCCTCCCATAATATATTTTTCCAAAATGTTTTTCCTCTAATACTAATTTTTTTTTTCTAAAACATAACTCATCATCACTTTGTCATTATCTCTTTCTCTCTCTCTCTCTCTCCTTCTCTCATATATCTTTACTTTTTACAAAACGAGGAGCTCCAAAAGTAGAGTAACACTAGCATGCTGATTTTTTTTTGAAATTCTTTATGTACTTTGCTTGTATTTTTTTATTTACTTTATTTTTCCTACATTATTTTATGTGTTTACAGAACTTTTGATATGCTGCATTGCTCATAAGTACGTGCTAATCACATAAAAACCACATCCAAACATTAGATTCCCATCCAGAACTCCTTTCACACTTGCCCTCTTCACAAAATCCCGAAACACAACAAAGATTCCCTTCCAAACCCCCGTTCACACACCCACATCTCACCGGGCCCCACCCACCCATTACTCTCCTTCGGCTAGCCGGTTACCAGTACATTAACTAGTCCGGTCCCACCTGTCAGTGACTGGATCAAAACCCGATCATAATGACTTGGCATTTGGTTCCGACTTTTTTCAGTGCCGCCTCTCTTTCTATATAAAATCCTTAACCTCAACAACCATTGCGATCTCCAGGCTTCACCTGCAACTCATTCTAACACATACACAAATTTTCAAGAATAAAAAATAAAAATGGGGAATTGTATCGATCGGCAACGAGCAGTGACCTGGGTGGATGATGATGATGATGAAGATTACTATGGAGAATTGGAGGCAGAAGAAGAAGGAAAGATGTTGATTGGCGAGAAGGAGGAGGATCCTACGAGGAGCGTGGTGAAAATAAAGTTAACGAGAAAGCAATTGGAGGCGGTGATGAAGAAAGCAGACGGAAATGATCATGTTGTAGCTGAGAAGTTGTTGATTGATTTAATGGGTAGTGGTAGTAGAATCATGAGCGGGATGGATCTTGGTCGACATTGGAGGCCAGCGCTACAGAGTATACCTGAGGTTTTCGAATAGCTAGCAGCTACAACTTCGACAATGAGATTGATTTGCGGCTTAATTGTATTGGGCCGTACACTTGTATACTGATTCGTACTGTAAGCGTACTTGCAGTGTACATATACAAATAGTACATTTCTGGTAAATCGAGTGTTTTTTTTTTTGTTTGGGTTGGTTGGTTGGTTGGTTGGCAGGAAAGGAAACTAGCAGGAATTGAATGAGAAATGAATATGATAGTGGGTCGACATCATTTACGGAACAGCTAGCTCTGATATGGCCAGCAAGTAGTAATGCACAAGATTTGGTATAGGGGGGTCGTCTGTCAGTAGGGCTTAAAAACAAAACGAGCTACTCGCTAGCTACTCGGCTCGAACTCGGTCAAAGTTTGGCTCATGTCGAGCTCGAAAGTGAGCTCGATAACGTAAACGAGCCAAGCCCGAACTTGAAGGTACGTGAGTTGTTAGGCAGGAGCTCGCACTCGGCTCGTGTCGAGCTCAAGCTTGAAAGTGAGCTCGATACATAAACGTTATTGAGTTCGGCTCGGCTCGTTTGCAGCCCCAGTTGTCAGGTTGGAAATTACTCCCAAAATTAAGCTTGCTTTAGGATCCAACAGTAGCAACTACAGAGAAGAGTTTATGAAAGACATTTAATTTCGACCAATTTTTTGAGAGATATGTGACCGGGTCTTAATATTTACGAATTGACTTGACGTAGATGGAGCTCGAGTTTGTTTTTTTTTTTCTTTTTTCTTTTTTCTTCTGCTTTTTCTGAACTAATGTATGCATATTGGCAAAAACCAGACTTTATTACCATTTTTAAAAGGTGAAATGAAAGGATAAATGAATGGAGGCTAGTAGAGAGTGTGTATATATATACACTAGTGTTTTTTTGGATGATACGGATAGAGTCAAATGACTCCAGCCATGCATTAATCAAACAATAATTAACATCAATGAGTCTTACAAGGCGTAAAACAAATACACAAAGTCACTACTCCTAATCACATAAACAGAGTCCATCTGGACCCGACAAAAGCAATAGCGACATTCCAAGAGCAATCAAACACATAACGATCGCAGTCTGCGCCTGAAACAGGGCTGACAGGGAGCAGCGCTGATCGCAAGGCAACGGGAAGACGAAGGCCCATTCGAACCCGAATACCAGCCCTCGAAACCTCAGCCTAGCTAAGCCGCGCCTACGCCCGACAGAACTCAGAAGGTAAAAGACACAATGCACCAGCGCATCTAGAAGAAACCAACCAAATGGGCTAATCCGAATGAGGAGCACGCAACGATCATCCACCAAAAACCAAACACCTCTAGTTGAAACCAATAGAGCCAGAAACGCTCAATAACAAATCAGAAAACAAGGTAAATCCGCAAAAGAAGGAATATATACCGTAATATACAACCAGAGTAAGAATACATAGAAGCAATCCAAGGATCTGTAGACATGATATCACTAAAATATAAAAACAGAAAGAACTGAGGAAACACCGGTAAGTAGAGTATGGTGAAGAGTAAATCCCCAAGAGGAGCCCACGCCTTCCTACTCTACAGACCCAAATACGATGGACTAGCTCACAGCGATCACCCATCAAAGTGAACACGTCCAGATGATACAAAAACAGCCAGCAACGCGCAAAACTAAAACGGATAACCAGCTAACCCAAAGTAGATAGAATATTCACCATGAGCTACAATCTGAGAAATAAAACATAGAAGCATACACAAAGATCTCTACACACGAGATCAGCAAAAGATACAAACAGAAAGAACTGATGTACCACCGGGAAGGAGAGTAGGAAGATGAGAACAGTCCCATTTGTAGACCGAGACTGCCTACTCAACAGACCCATAAGCAAACATACCAAAAAGCAGACTAAACTGCTGCCAAAAGCACCATAAGGGTCAGGCAACCCTACTCGTCAACCCTGCATACAAAACACCAAGGGAAACAGCGTCAATCCAATAAGACAAAACCAAAACAGTAGCAATACATAGAACGAGAGTGCTTCAGAAAAGAAGCTCAAAGAACTACTGAAACATAAGCTGAACTCAAAAAGGTCCAAAAGAGAGATGTTGTGAACGTTAAATAGCGTTGAGGGTAATAAGACAATGGAAAGCCTTTTCTAGTCTTTCATACTTAAGGGCTTCTCTAGCTTCCACTTTTAACGATGAAGACCAAAATTTGAATAAAAACAAAAATTCGTCTGACATCGATCGAGGGGAAGAAGCTAGCTGACGGAAAATTCTGTTATTCCTTTCCTTCCAAATGATCCATACTATTATCTGGAAGGAAAGGAACCACGATTTTTGGAAAGCGCGATTAGGAGGACGCTTCGTCCAGCATTCGACCAGACTGACCGGAATGTCAGACGATTCCCAAGCCAGTACAGTAATTTTCTAGAGAGGACGTGAAAATGCGCATTCTACGATCAAATGGTTCGCATTCTCAGAAACTAAAGAGCAAAGGGGACATAATTGCCCCCATGCTTGATTTCTCTTATTAAGAATTTCAACGGTTAGAAGTTTATTGTTGAGTGCTAACCACGCAAGGATTTTCACCTTCAACGGGGCACAAGACTTCCAAACCAGGTCGTAGAATGGCGATAACATGCCTCTAAAATTAAGAAAATGATAGAAAGAACGAACCGAGAAATTCCTTGAAGAATTCCAACACCAAAAGAATTCCTCTTTATCATGCCAAACCACATTGTTGAGAGCGGCAAGAAGGTTATCAAAAACTGGGGCTAGGTGAGAGGGAAGATTGGAAGAGAGGGGAATCGACCATTGCCTTTGTACTTCGTTGTTGCTATAGTAATCTGCAACCAAGGCCAGAGGATCGGCAGCTAGACGGAAGATTGCTGGGAAAGCATATGCTAAAGAAGAATTACCGATCCAAATATCAGTCCAGAATCTGGTCATGGATCCATCGGCACAGCCATGGCTTAATCCGCAGTGGAAAGCCGCCGCTGC
Organism: Hemerocallis citrina; assembly: GCA_017893485.1. Classification (NCBI taxonomy): domain Eukaryota; kingdom Viridiplantae; phylum Streptophyta; class Magnoliopsida; order Asparagales; family Asphodelaceae; genus Hemerocallis; species Hemerocallis citrina. The sequence continues at coordinate 277,740,971 of CM030364.1, read as the reverse complement.
TTTCCAGATCCCCTTCCAGAATGGGGAGGCCTGCCGATGAGGATGTTCTGGGAAACTCCACCATTCATTGACCAAAAAGTATCTGGCTTTGATACATTTGATCCAGGGGAGATCCTCCATTTTGAGAAATCTCCAGAGCCATTTGCCCAGTAAAGCAAGGTTCTGGTGTCTAAGGTTCAAAACTCCCAATCCTCCAGCAATCTTCGAAGAACAAATGAGTTTCCAATTACAAAGATGCGAACCGGGATTGTAGAGCGATGATCCTGACCAGAAGAAATTACTTCTGATCTGGTCGATCCTTTTGATAACCCAAGAAGGGATGAAGTAGAAAGACATCATGTACAGAGGGATCGAGGATAGAACGGAATTGAGCAGAATTAATCTTCCGCCACGGTAAAGCTGTCTCCCGGACCAAACAGATAGTCTGGATTCCACCTTATCAATCATAGGAGACCAATCCGATTTATGTAACTTGCCCCACCTCAGAGGAATGCCTGAATACGTTATAGGAAAAGAGGCAACTGGGCAGTTAAAAAACTCGGATATTTCATCCTGCCTGCTAGGCGAGCCTCCCAGCCAAAGGACAGAAGATTTATGAAAATTGATAGAGAGACCAGATGCTAGTTCAAAACAATAGAGAAGGAGTTTCAGATTTCTGAGCGTATGAGAATTAGGTTTGGCAAAGATGATGGTGTCATCGGCGTACTGAAGGTTCAGTACGCCATTGAAGTAACGAGAATCACCCAGGCCCTCAATGACCTGGGCTTCCCAGGCATTGCGAAGTAGCTTACTGAACACATCGGCTACCAACGAGAAGAGAAGGGAAGAAAGTGGATCACCTTGCCTGAGACCGCATTTGATTTTAAATTTGTGACCCTTCGTACCATTAATGAGAATGGAAGAGGTACCCGCAAATAGACTGGATTTAATCAAAGCAATCCATTTGGGACCAAAACCCCTATGAATTAAGATATCGAAGAGGAACTCCCAACATACGTTATCGTATGCTTTTTGAAAATCAAGTTTAAGCAGGATACCCTCAGTTTTGGACTTATGACAATAGGAAATGATTTCTTGGGCAGAAGCCACGCTATCAAGAATAAAACGATCCTTGATGAATCCCGATTGGGCCGGATCGATAAGAGGAGAGATAACCTTGCTAAGTCTAGCCGAGAGGACCTTCATGATAATTTTGAAAGTGGAATTGATAAGACTAATCGGCCTAAAATTAGCCACGGAGTTCGCTCCTAATATTTTAGGGATAAGAACAATATGCGCGTAGTTGATGTGATCGAAGGAAAACGATCCTAGATGAAGGTCAGCAAACATCCGGAAAAGGTCATCTTTCAACCAATTCCAAAACTTTTGGAAAAAGAAGGCGGGAAAACCATCCGGACCCGGCGCAGCATCACTTTTTAAAGAGAATACCGCCGCTTTGATTTCGTCCATTGAAAACGGAGCCTCAAGAGAAGAAAGATCGTTAGGGTGCGCACCGTACAGTTGAGTCCAATCCAGGCTCAAGGCCCTCGATTTGGAAGATCCAATGAGATTTTTATAGAATAGAAGAAAAGATTGGTGAATGTCCTCGTTAGATGATAGTTCAATCCCATCGTGCACGATTGATGAAATATGATTACATCTTTGTCTGTGGGAAGCGAAATTATGGAAAAACGCTGTATTGCAATCTCCCTCTTTGAGCCATCGAAATTTGGCTCTTTGAGCCCATTTCAAATGGTCTTGGCGAAGAATATCAGAATATTCCTGTTTGCAAGAACGCCGCTCGTCGAAAAGCGCTAAAGAAATCAGGCCCCGCTCCTCCATCTTATCTATAGATTCAATGGTGGAGAGGAAAAACTTTTTAAGGAAATTAGTGTTAAATTGCCTTTCATTGCGCCAAATTTTGCAACCGAATTTAATCGCATGAAGTTTGAGAAGAATGGATCCCAAACCGGAAGATCTTGAGACCGCAGAGAGGCATTCAGTAACGAGGTTGACGAACACCTGGTCTTGCAACCAAAATTTTTCAAATCTGAATTGATGATGGCGAGAGAAGTGAAAGTTGGAGTGAAGCGCAATTGGAACATGATCAGATGAAGGATTAGGTAATGCTACAGCAAAAGAGTTGTGAAATCGGTCTATCCAGTCATTGGAAACCAAGAAGCGATCGAGCTTCGCCATCGAAGGTTGATGGCGGAGGTTCGACCAAGTGAAGGATCTGCCCGACAACGGAATGTCAGTCAATTGTAAAGAACGGATGCAATCGTTGAACGAACGGTTACCTAGTGACGATGGACTAGATCTTTCGGCGGCAAATCTAGTAACATTAAAGTCGCCACAAAAGATACAAAGCCCGTTAAAATAGGGGAGAAGAGATTGGAATTCGTTCCAAAACAACGGCCGACCCTCGGAGGAGGATGGGCCGTACACGAAAATAACCGTGGGATTGGTATTAAGAGGCACCCAATAGAGTTGAACTATGAGGAAGAAATTGAGCCGTTTAATCGTTACAATAGAGAAAATAGCCTCTTTAAATTCGAAGAGGATACCTCCCCTCGATCCTATGGCGTCTAGAGAAATCCATTTAGAGATGATGGTTCCTGCGATAGACCTTAGTATCGCGGGAGAAGGCGAATCAAGTTTAGACTCTTGAATGGAGATGAGATCGCAGTGCGAAGAGGAGATGAGTTGAAAGATCGATCTTTGCTTATCGGGACAATTTAGTCCCCTAATGTTCCAGGATAAGGTAATCATGAAAAACCTTTGAACTCCATTACTCTTGATCGTTCTTTCTCTCTGATGGCGAGAGCCACAGACGATGGAGAGGAGAGAGTCAAAAAACCTAATTCCGAAGATTTGTTAATAATCTCGAGATCAGAGCAATGAGCGAATTGTAGATGAAAAATAGAACCTAGAGGCGATCTCATCGATTCAGGCTTAGTGGGAGACAGAACTCTAACAGAATGAGACTGAGAAGAAAGAGCTGAGGCTTTAGCCCTTAACCGAGCACTCGATCTGATAAGACGGGGAGAGGATCTAGGATTCGAGGAATAGCATTCCCTGGATAGTCCTCTGATCGAAACTGCAGAGGCGTTGGACACGACAGAAGAATCTAACATGGGTGAGTGGCTTTCGAGGCGCACGATCGACAATGGAATTTTATGAGACGATGGACCCATCATCGGTTCCGTAGTCGGAAACAAACCAGCAAAGAAATTAGCATAAAGGAGGGGCGACGAAGCGCCTAAAGAAGCTTGCATAGCAAGCTTAATGTCGGGAGATATGGAAATACTCTCTCCCGACAATAGAAAGGAAGAAATATTTAGGCGAGGGTGTTGATGTACCCGGCCGAAGAAGTCACAATGAAACACAAAACGCAAGGCAATAGAATGAAACAACACAGGATCAATAATGGACCAAACACAATAATGACTTACCTTAAGGTTGGCGAGATCCCGCTTCCGATCCGCTTCCTCATCCTCTAGCAGATTATCAAGATCAATCCAGCTAGGAGCTTTCGAAGGATGAGAGTTTTTGACCTTGATGTGGGGCAGTTCAGGGTCAGCTGAAGTGATGGAGGAAAGATGAGCTTGCTTTTGAAATAGTTGCCAATCGGATTCGAAGTGCGGATTGACCTCCCACTTAGGCCAGAGAGAACCCAAGTCTGAAAGCTTGGGGGCAAGAGGAGTAGAAGCAGATGCTATCTGAACAGGGGGGGAGAAGCCTTAACACCTCGAGGCGCGACAGTAGAGGCCAGAGGTAGCGGAAGAACATTAGGGGATGCGGGAGGTTTGGATACGCTCTTAGTCGACTGATAAGAGGGAAGATCCGGGTTGATCCAAACCAGGTTAGGTGGTTTGGCAGGAGAGATCTTCGCCTTGCTGACAGGAACAAGAGACTTGTGCGGAGCTTGGAATTTCTTCTTAGTTGGGGCTTTAATAGGGGCCTTCCATTGGGGTTTAGATGAAGATACTGAACCTGGGTGGAAGGAAGAAGGGGTAGCTGAAGGCATGGAAGTGGCCTGTGAAGGTCGAGAAGACATTCCCTGTTCTGAGCCTCCAGAGATGGCTGATACGATATATACACTAGTGTTACCCTGTAAAAATTGCACAACCTAAAATAGTTTTGTGGGACACATAATATTATATAGAACTTCAAAAAAGCGTGAGAGAATTGGGAGAAACTTATAAATATCATCCCTACTGTAATTACTGAAATATTCATTATCATCCGCATATAAGTAGATGGTTTAGAGAATCACTGCCAAACATAATGTTATCCAATTAAATAATACTGAAGCTACAAAAATGCATGTAATAAAAAGATGTCGCAAATTCAACTAGTTTATGTTAACTGGTATATTATAACGTAATTAATATTCAGTTATACATTATAAATTATGCATTATAGCACAGGTCAGGGTAAAAGATGATAGACTAAGAAAATCATATAAAAATAATTTTATGAATTTTGTTTGCTTAAAAGTCTAATTCTAAGTTAGTTGATGGAGGTGGGTTTAGAAAGAGACGTGAGATTTTCTTAGATTAAGAAAGTGGAAGGGGAAGATACTGTATTTGAGGGATTGGAATTTTTATTTTGTTTAGATTTTTTTAATAAAATCGTATGTCGTGTACGTGTTAGTGAATTAGAAATTCATACTTTTCATCTCTTTTTCTATTTCAAAATAGAGAGAGGAGAGAGGGGGAACTCTCTCTCTCTCTCTCTCTCTCTCTCTCTCTCTCTCTCTCTCTCTCTATATATATATATATATATATATATATATATATTCTCTTTCCAACATAAGTAACATACAAACTCATTCTATAAAAAGTATGAAAAATTTATCCTAAAACTATTGAGAAACTAACATAAAAACTCAACCGATTGAAGTAGTGGAACGAGGAGAGAAAGGAGAGAGAGGAGAGAGAGAGTGTGTGTGGGAAGCCTCATGGACCCCTTGAGATGAGAAAAGATCTTATGCCCAGGTTCTTCTCTTCCCACGTCCACATCAGCCCCCCGCTCATCATTTTGCTCCGCTTCGTTTCCCCCACCATCCTCAAAGCCAACACCGAAACCCCAACCCCCTCATCTTCCCAAAAAAATATCTCAACACCTCCACTTTCCACAAACCCACCCCCAAACCTTTCTTTTAACCGGTACCCAAATCCCCCTTTTCACCACGTAAACCCTCCCCAAACCCTAGATCAACGAAGAGGTGGAGCGTAGATGTATGAAGTGCGAACTCGGAGGTCACTTGATGGCTGATTGTCGCTGTTATGACATCCATTGTTTCAACTGCAAGGTATTTGGGCATAAAGTCAGGGATTTCCCTCTCTTCAACTGGTGTGATGCCATTTCCGTTGAGATCCCACATAACTCGGACATGGCGGGGGCTCTGCTTGCTCTGCGTGCGAGCGCTTTTCTTCACCTCATCAACCCCAAGTTCTCCCCGACGTCGAAAGACGTTGAATGTGCTCTTAACTTTGAATGGGAGCACAAAGGATGGTGGTGGTCTTTGAAGAAGGTAAGTGAAGGTGTCTTCCATGTCCAATTCCCTACCATTGATAGTGCGAACCAAGCGATGGCTGAAGGTATTTTTTCCTTCTCTGGTTTCAATGCAACGTTCTCTCCTTGGTCCATGGACTTTGGAGCCATACTTTGACCCTCGCCATGCTATATTTGGATCAACATGCCCCTAATCCCTTTCCACATGTGGAATCAGGCATCCTTAGAATCCATTCTCAAGCCTTTTTCTAAAATTTTCGTTCTGAACAAGGAGATGAAGCTAGTTGAGAAGAAGGATCAAGACTGGTCTTAATTGAAGTGGAGGATGTCTCTTGCATTCCTAAAACTCTCGAACTTAGTTACACGGTCCCCTGGATGACAGAGAAATGCATTTATGAGGTACATGTTCTCCTCCTTGGTAATCCCATTCCAGTCAAGGATGTCGAAAGTGGGAAAGTCCAACTTTTCACTACGGCCTCTTCTGATAGTATTGTCCATAGCTCTTTTTGGAAGAAGGAAAGCGGCCAGGAATTACCAGATGGCAAATATGTGCAGCGTTCTGACAAGCCTCATCCTAAGGATAGCAAGGAGAGTTCTGTATCCAAACTCCCACCTCCTCCCGCAGGGCTCACCTTCTACAGCCCTCTCAGCCAACTCCGCCACTGCCGAAGATCTCTGATGATTCCAAGAAGCAGGAAATTAGGAAGGGGAAGCAAGTGATTTTGGAAGGTTCTAATAGTGTGGAGGATATTCAGGAGATTCATGTTTTGGAATCTACTAAGATGGTAGCCTCTAACATCTCGCATGCAGTGTTTGGAATCAAGCCAAACCACGGATGCCAGCTAGCAGGTGAGGATTTAGTGCAAATTGAATGGGAGGGTAAAGAAATTCAAATTCCTAAATCTTTGTGGGCCAAAATGTTGGGCTCTTTAGGGTCTAGTGTTGAACTATCATGTGACTGCAATAATTCCAATGATACATCATTTGGCTCGACCGGTTTTACCTCTATCCCCCTGGGTTTGAAGACATGATCCCTAAGCAGAAGAAGAAGAAGAAGGTGTCTGGCATCAAATTTCCCTTCCTCAAACACCTCGCTGCTTCAAAGAGGGTTTGATCATCTTCAGAGAACAGAGGTACAAGTCAATGTAGTTCTAATTTATTAAAGCTTTCTTTTGCTAAATTAGATGATGCACATCTCACCGACATTGTCAAATCATTGGGTGTTGAACCCAAGCACCAAAACGCCATTGCTATTATTAGAAACTCTAAAATAGTAGTTGTTGGCCCTGATAGGCCAACATAAGCTCTTTTTTGAGGTTCCAATGCCACCCATGCATTAGTTTTCTGTTTTGCACTTTTTGCATTTCGGTATTCTGTTCTTAAGCTACATCTGCCCAAATGAAGATTGGTTCATGGAATTTCAGAGGACTTGGTTGTCTTTACAAATGCTCTCTTATTAAAGATAGGATCAAGCTTAATTTATTTTCAGTTGTCTGCCTGTAAGAGTCCAAACTTTCGAAGCCTAGTTAGAGAAAGCTCTCCTCTATAGGGGGATCAGTTATCACCAAATGGGTCATTTTTTATGCAATTGATACTTGTGGACGTATCTTATTAGGGTGGAATGATAATTTATTTGACCTAACTTACTCTGCTATTGAGATCTTCTCCATAACTATCTCTTTGAAGAGAGATTATCAGGCAAAGAGTGGTCAATTACCTCTGTGTATGCTCCTCATGAGAAGGAAGACATGGAAGTTTGCTGGCATGAAATTGTTCAGAGAAGACCCTTTATCAAGCCTTGTTGGGTCCTATGTGGGGATTTCAATATTACTATATCAGATGATGAAAGATTGTGAGGGAGAGGCTCCCTTAGAGAGATGAATATTTTTAGATATCTGATTCAAACGTTGCAGCTTATTAACCTGCCGCTCTCAGGAAGAAAATTAACTTGGTCAAATCTATGCAATAATCTCTTTATGGTGAGACTTGACAGAGTCTTGATTTCGAAAGATTCAGATATGCTCTTCCCAAACTTTGCTCAGTTTTCCCTGCCAGAGTAGCTTCAGACCACTGTCCAATTGTCCTCTACACCATGGCTATTTCACCTAAAGCATTCTCCTTCAAAATTGAAAAGTCATGGCTTTCTCATCCTAATTTCAAACTTGCAATATGCACTTGGTGGAATGAAGTTCAATACCAGAGGCTCAGGAGTAGATGCTTTTTCCTCAAAACTCAGACTGTTGAAGAGAAAATTAAAAAGCTGATAGAAAGAACACTTTGCAAGATCACTTCTAGGAATAAAGATCTTCTTCATAAAATCAATTCATATGATATTATCAGAGAGTCCAAACACTTGATTCCCTTTGAGCAGGAGGTATATGTCTCTATTGTCAAATCCTACACTGACATGGTTCATGCTGAAACAATCTATTGGCGGCAAAGGTCCAGAGTGACCTGGATTAAGGAAGGTGATGCCAATTCCAAGTTCTTTCATCAGTTCAAATTGTAGACGAAGAAGAAATTTTATTCATTTTATATATTTTGAAGGCTCCTTAATCTCTGATCCCGCCATTATCAGTTCTTGTTTTGAAGCTCATTTCTTTAGCATTTGTGGCCAACATAGGCATTCAAACTTTGATACTGATTGGGCTTCTCTTAACCCCTCCACACCTGATCTCTCTCATCTTGAAGCACCCTTTTCATTAGAAGAAATCAAAAGAGCAGTCTTTGATATGAGCTCTGATAAAGTGTTAGGTCCTGATGGCTTCTCGATGAGTTTCTTTCATCAGTTTTGGGACTCTCTGCAGATAGATCTATAATCTCTTCCAAAAAATGTATTTTGGAATGCAGTTTAGAAAGGCTAAATTATGTAGACATCATGCTTATTCCTAAATCAAGTGTCTGAGTTCAGGCCAATCAGTCTCTTCAATTGTTTTTTCAAAATTTTCACAAAGGTGCTCACCAACAGACTGGGACAATTGCTTCCCACTCTTGTTTCCTCCTCCCAAAGCGCATTCCTCAAAGAAAATTCACACTTGATTGTTTCCTTTTGTCCCATGAAATGGTCAATCTTTGCTGAAGGAAAAAATTAGATGTTATCATGTTGAAGATCGATTTTAGGAAGGCTTCTGATTCAGTAAACTGGGAATTCTTAGAGGCTTTGCTGGCAGCTAGAGATTTTGGAGCTAGATGGTGTGCTTGGATACACGATATCTTACATACAACAAAATCCACCATCCTAATTAATGGCGAAAGATTAATGGTGAAAGAGACAGAGTAATCCACAGCAAAAGAGGACTTAAACATTGTGACCCTCTATCACTAATGCTTAGCCTAGCCGTAGATGTTCTTGCCAGAATGCTGCAGCTAGGGAGAGATGAAGGCACATTCTCACCTCTTCAGCTCAAAAGCCCACTCTCCCAACTCTCTGTTCTCCAATTCGCATATGATACCCTCGTCTTCTACAAAGGAAACAATGTGGATATAAAAAATCTAAAACTTCTACTTTACTTTTTTGCTGATACCTCTGGTCTTGATATTTACTTCTGCAAATCATCTCTGGTCCATTTTGGACCCTCCCACCACTTGTTGAATGTCTTCTCTCAAATCCTCAACTGCTAACCTGATAAACTCCCCCTGAAATACCTTGGTCTTCCCCTGTCTAATAAGAAGCCTAGTAAGAGAGAATGACAACCTGTTATCCTGAAGATTGAGAAGAGGTTACCCTCCTGGAGAGGGAATATGCTATCTAAAGGTGGAAGATTGATATTGATCAACTCGGTCTTGCTCTCTTTGCCTCTTTACTTCTCCTTCTTCAAATTTTCTGCATGGGTAATTCGAAGGATTGATCAACTGCGAAGTAGATTCTTATGGACGAGATGATATTGATTGTAGAGGCAAAGCAAACATAAGCTGGCTAAGGGTTTGTAAATCAAAACCTTAAGGAGGCTTGAGAGTGTTGGACATCATATGTTTTAACAATTCCTTCTTCTTGAAGTGGTGGTGGAAAATATGCTATGCTCCCTCTACTCTTGAAAGCACTATACTGCAGTCTCTTTATTATAACCAAGCATCCTCTTCCTACCCTTGCCCCACATATGCCTCTGTTTTTTGGAAATGTATCTTCTCCCTCAAAGAAGTCTTCTTCAGCAATATGAAATGAAACCTGGGTGATGGCTCAAGGATTATTTTTTGGCAGCACAAGTGGTTGGGAAACTCTTCTCTCCTTTCCTTTCATCCACTCCTTGCCTCGGTTGCTTGGAATCCCCTAGCCACTCTTAGATCACAAGGAAGATGGATAAATTGTGTCTGGCACTGGAGGTTGATACTTAGAATAATTGGTAATCAAGAAACACCATGTGAAAAAGAATCCCTACTTAGCTCCATCTCTGGTTTCCCCATTAATGAGAACTATACTGATACACCTATTTGGATCCATAACTCATCTGGATTTTTCTCAGTGAACTTAAAAATTCCTCAATGATGGTGGCACCAGATCCACTTATCATAATACCACATGGAAGAGTTTAGATCATCTCAAAGTTAAGGTCTTCATTTGGTTATCCAGTCTGAATAAGCTCAACTTCAGAGCAGTCTTGAACCAGAAAGGTCGCAATGGAGCTCAGAATTGTGTTTCTTGCCAAACCCATATTTAACCAAGCTTCCACATTTTCTTCACATGCCCCTTAGCCACTCAGACATGTGACTTTTTCAAGTCAAAGCTGCAAATCTCTTCCCTTCCTTCTTCCCTGCATGATGCATTCTCTAGTTGGCGTCTCACTTCCACACATCACACACGGTCACACACTTGGACACTAATCATGTTTGGATTTCGCTGGAGTTTTTGGATTGAAAGAAATAGCAGAGTCTTTAATGCAACCTTTAATTCTGTTGATTCGGTTTTTGATAAGGCTAAATTTTAGTTTCTTCGTGGATCAGTGCAGCAGGTACCAGCAAGAAGAAGTCTGCGATGGTGAGCTCCCTTACGAGCTCTAATGCTCTTGATATCCAAAAGATTGAAGGGAGTTCTTCGAACCCGAAGACTAACAACATTAACTTTGATTCATTCTTCTATTGAGCTTTAGGGATGCGACTAATGCATGTTTTTTTAGGGTCTCTCCCAATTTTTTTTCCTAGCTGCTATCTATCATGTGCTGTTTTGGTTTTGTAATCTGTTATCCACTATAAACTCTGCTGGGGGTGAATGAGGTCATTTTGTTAAGTCTTAGGATCTATTTGAGGCTTTGGAGGGTCGGTATGAACTCATAGTTAGGGTAAGTTGAAGTGTACGACAATAATCCACTACTTTCTCTTCACCCAAACTAGGAGTCTCAACACATTCATCTAACTCACTATCCTAGACCATTCGACCAATTTCACCTCCGTATTTTGTATATATATATATATATATATATATATATATATATATTCACTATCCTAGACCATTCGACCAATTTCACCTCCGTATTTTGTATATATATATATATCTCGAGGTAGACATAATGTCTACCTTTTCTTGGTCAAAAAGAAAAAAGAAAACATAAAAACTCATCCAAAAAATTATGAAATAAAGGATATGAGAATATCACATACATTTCTCAATAAATATATATTTTTCATGTTTGCCCATAATAATGTGTTATAGTTAAAAAAATAAATTTTCAATTTTTAAACGTTTTATGAACTTGATGGAAAATGATTAAAATATTTATTTTTCCTAACGCCAAACTTTATATCATTTCTCCTTATAAACTCAAACGGTTGTTCCAACCGAGACTCATCAATTATTCCAAAAAAAAATCTTTATATTTTTCAATGAACAAACTTATAGTGCATCTTTGAAAACTTCATATTCGTTGTGACATAACTTCTTAAATTTATAATCAATCTTGTGTTTCTATTGATAAATTGTAAATTTTCTCATTCATTTCTTTTAATTCTCTCTAAAATTCTTAAATTTTTCGCATTTGATTTTCTAATTTTAATTTTTTAGTTTGATTACTATTTGTTTTGTAAGGGATTAGATTTAATTTTGGGATATATAACATAGTGGTAAATATAAAATAAATTCCAAATTGTAAATGACATATATGAAAATGCACATCAACAAGAAATACATGTTATATTAGAATCTATATAATATATACTGCTAAACAACTTTTATCCAGAATTTTTCTCATTTATTCATTTCAAAAGAAAAAAATGAGAGGAAAATGCCGCTCATTCGATTCCCAGCTGGTGCCATTCATTTTTTAAAAAAACTTTTTAATTGGGCTTTTTACACTTTTGCCCTGATCTAAGTAAATTTTATTTAGTGTATTTTTTAATTTGAAGTTTTACCCCTGGTCTTTTTAGAAATTAGTGTATTGGTTGAACAAGAAATAACATTTGAGCAACATATAAGGAAAACATATAGTATATCTAAACTGCATTGAGATAAGAAAATTTGTAGATAAGTAGCGAAGAACATCTTTTCATTTTATTTATTTTTTTTACTGGTAAAAGGTACGATAAGGTCCCACCTCACATTAGCATATATTTATATATAAATGAGTTAGGGTTACAAAATAATAAAGTACAAAAAGGGATGAAGGAGAGGTACTAGTACATTGTAAGTATAAAAGATTGGATAATACCTAGTATTAAGTCGAAGAGAGGGCAGCGGACTTCTGTCGTACTTCTCAACTTGCCTTAATACATGGTATTCAGACCACTTATAAATCCAAAGAACCAAATAATAAGTCATTCGATCCCCAAAAAACTACAGTTTAAAAACTAGGATCAGCAATAAAACATTCTGCCAGGTTTGTGCACCAAAAAAAACAAAAAGAAGTCTGTGAGGCTTCATCAAGTTGAGGAGTTGTGTGCATTTACTTCGGATGCCTTGGCCTCAGTGACAAGGATAGATCTTGCGTCAACAGAATCAAGTCCTTTCAGCAAATGTTCCTTCTTTTTTTCATTTTCGCATCCATCTAGCCAATTTCGAAACCAAAACTTAGCATTAGCAATTAATGAATCAGTGGAATGAGCTGAAGCTGGGAAAATTCTAGCATTTCTAGCAAGCCATAAACTCCAACAAATAGCTATGGTAAGTAAGTTCCCAGTGGAACAGTGTAAGTGAGAGCCAAAACACCAAGAAGTAAAGCAGTTGTAAATAGAGTGGCAAAGTGTGGATGTTAAAGAGATTAGTGAAGAACTGCCAAGTCGCAATAGCCTGGGGGCATTCAAAGAAAATGTGAAAAACTGTTTCAACTGAACATGCACAAGATGTGCAGGTAGGGTCCCCTACCCATCCCTTTGAAGCAAGTGAGTCTTTTGAGTTGAGCCTTTCCCAACTAAGTTGCCAAATGAAAATCTTGACCTTGAGGGGTGCAATTGAATTCCAAGTATCAGAATGGTATGAAGAACGTAGCCCTGAATATGCGAACAGGTTGTAGGCTGACTTGACATTATACACCCCTGATGCATTGTGTCTCCAAGAGGCACAATTCGCAGTATTGCTCGGTTGATAATGGTTGATTATGTCGAGCAGTTTCAGATTTTCATCTTTGATAGCTTGCGTAGGAATGCTGTTCAGTCAAGGTCACCAGTGCTAATTGTTATCAATCCCTACTCCTTGGGATGGGACATCGGCCTGAGTGTTCCAGGCAAAAGAGGCAAGAGGGGGGAAAATGGATGATACACTATCCCCATCAATCCATCTAGAGTGCCAGAACTTGATCAAATTCCCATTTCCAAGCTTCCAATTCAGATTTAGCATGAACTGTTGTTTAAGACTGAAGAGTCCTTTACAGAAGTTTGAAGCGTTTGAGGGGCAGCAGAATTACTTGTTGCACCTACTGTAATAGAGGGAAGTAAGTGTGTGACTAACAAGATAGTCTGATGAGAGGATCTTCCACCACCATTTCATAAGTAGAGCGTCGTTCAGGCATCTGAGATCTAGGATGCCCAAGCCTCCTTGTGGTTTAGGTTGGCACACTTTCTTCCACTGTACACATGCAATGACTCTGTTGTCTTTGTCCTCTCCTGACCAGAAAAATCTGCTACGATCTGATCAATTCTCCTTATCACCCACAGAGGAATCTTAAAGAATGAAGTAAAATAGAGAGGTAAAGCATAGAGAATAGAGTTAATGAGCACAAGCCTGCCCCTCTTTGAAAGCAATCTGCCTTTCCAAGTTGAGAGTCTACGTTCAATTCGATGGATGAGTGGTTGACATTCTGATTTCCTCAGCTTTCCTTTGTTTAAAGGCAAGCCCAAGTACTTGATTGGAAGCTTCTCTTGTTTATAGTTAAGGATTGAAGAGAATGCATTCAATTTGGCTCTGGATTTGCCAAAATATACAATTGAGGACTTCAGAAAGTTGATTTGTAGCCCTGAGATGTTAGCAAAAAGTTGTAAGACTACCTTAAGATTGAGCACCTCCTGTTCCTTACCATTGCAAAAAATGAGAGTGTCACCAGCAAATTGTAGAATGGAGAGGGAGGATAAAGAACCCCTAAGTTGGAGAGGGGAGAATGATCCATTACTATGGCCACACTGCAACATCCTAGCAAGAACATCCACCACTAGAATGAAAAGCACAGGCGACAGTGGATCACCATGCTTGAGTCCTCTTTTTGAATTGATAAGTTTCCCACTTTTGCCATTTAACAGAATGGATTATTTTGATGTGTTGAGTATTCTTTTAATTCAAGAGCACCAGCTTGTGCCAATGCCTCTGGCTTGCAACATCTGATCAATAAAGTCTCAGCTGACAGTATCAAAAGCTTTTTTGAAATCAATCTTGAACATAAGAGTGTCAGAGTGCTTACTACTGCAGAGATGAATAGATTCATGTGCCACCAGGAAGCAATCAATAATAGATTTTCCTTTCAAGAAAGCACTTTGGGATGATGATACTAAGGAGTCAAGAACTGGACTAAGCCTATTAGCTAGAATCTTGGTAAAATTTAAAGGAGCAATTAAGCAGACTAATAGGCCTGAAATTAGAAATAGTGTTCGCCCCCTCAATCTTGGGAATCAACATAATATTGGAGTAATTAAGTCTACAAATATCAGACTCTCCCTTATGAATAGCCTGAATCATAGAAAAGAGATAATTCTTGATTGTATCCCAAAATGTGCAATAGAAGCCCATCGACAAGCCATCTGGGCCCGGCGCCTTATCACCACTCATGTCAAAAACTGCACGGTGAACCTCTTCCAAAGTGAAGGGGTCATCCAAATGCGACAGGTTGGTATCATGGGATGGGTATAGTGTGTGCCAGTCAATAATGAAGTCAGCTTGAGTGCATGTACAACAAATAGATTAAAAATGCTCTTCGAAGGATGATTTGATAAGTGGTTGTGAAGTGGTGAGAGAGCCATTAACCAAAAGTGAGTGAATAAAATTTTTCCTTCTCCTCCCATTAGGAACAGAGTGGAAAAAATTTAGAGTTGCCATCCCCCTCTCTAATGCACTGAATCCTAGATCTCTGCCTCCAATATATAGCTTCTGTTTTGATGAGATCCTGATATTCTTTCTGATTCGCTTCAAGGTCAGCATTCACAAGGGGATCAAGTTCAGCTTGTTCCTCCAGGTTTAGCATCTTAGTGAGCAGGTTTTTCTTTTTAACAGGGACATGTCCAAATAGCCCATTCCTCCATCTTCTAATCCTTCTCCTGAGGAGAAATAGCTTCTGAGAAAAAATATCAACAGCTGAGCCCTTACAATTGAAAGAATTCCACCAGTTCATTACCGCTGGTGAGAAGCTAGCATTAGAAAGCCAAGATTTATCAAATTTAAAGAAGTGGATGGCTTGTGTGATAGCTTGTGTGTCCAAGATAATAGAGCAGTGATCTGAGGTGATACACAAGAGAGAGTATTGGATACAGTTCTTGAACATGAAGTCCCAAAAAGTATAGATAAGAAATCTATCCAGCCTGGCCAATGAAGGACTACTACGCGTGCTAGACCAAGTAAACCTCCTCCCTGCTAATGGAAGATTAAAGAGCGCTAGGTCTTGGATGAAATCTCTGAAAATTTTCAAGTCTCGATTATAGCCCCTCCCTATTGATCGTTCAGAGTCTGCCAAAGTCACATTAAAGTCCCTGCAGATCATCCAAGCATCACAGAACATGTTTCTCCTTTATTTAATTTCATGGAAACACAGTTCTCTGTCATCAAATTCAAAATGAGCATAAACAGTGGATATAGACCAAATCTTGTTTGATGTTCGCATGAGAAAGGTAGCAGACACAGAGAACACATCAACAGCTAAGTAGGTACATTCCAGTAAATTATCATTCCATCCCAGGAGAACACCTCCATAACTATCGATAGCATCTAATTGGATCAATTTTAGATAAGATTTCCCCCAATAGCAATCATTTTATGGGGCTTAGGCTGACAGAGCTTAGTTTCTTGTAGGCAAATAACTGAGACCCCTACTTCTCTGATGCCTTCCTTGATGAGTGAGCATTTGTTAGGGTTGCCCAACCCTCTGACATTCCAACTAGCAATCTTCATAAGGAGAAAATAAAAACAAAAACAAAAACTGTGCACGACCACACACAAAAACAACAATGCTCAAACAGCTAGGCAAATTGCCTCTGTTGAGCGATGTCAACAGGTGCCTTATGCCCACATTTGATAATATCAACGGAATGTGGTCCAATAACCCCCACTCCCACAGATTTAGCAACTTCCAAAATGTCTTCCTCAGATAAGATATCAAAAGGATTAAGATGAGCATTGGAAATTGAAGCCATAGAAGAGGAGTTACGTGAAGATTTTTTTTTGATGGCACTGGCGAAATGCTTCATGAATGGCCGGGTGCTAGTTGTTTTGCTTGTGGATTTTCCTCTCTTCAGTCTCTTAGATGGGGCTGATTCAAAACCCCGGGGAACAGTAGATGGGTTCTGCGAGTTTGTGTCTTTGGGCTTTCTGAGCAGAGAGCGAGTCTTGAAACTGTCATCCTTGCCTCTGCTGGTACCAGCACTGAAGATTATAGGATCCCCAAGCTTTTGTAACTCTTTTTCCTTTCTAACTGTGTCCCTCAGAGCTTCTTCAACTGCAGGCTTGATCTTAAAGAAAAGGGAAAGCAGGAGAGTAACCAATTTCCCATTCCAAAAACCAATTGGCAGATTTCTTCCACTGAATTTTCGTTACTAGAATATGATGACTTGGCAACATCAGGTGCGGGACCACTTGGAATAAGATTCTCCTTAGAATTAGAAGATTCGGATGGCACATTATCAGGGAGATCGGGCTGAATTTTCAAAATAGAGTGATCTTTGGAGTTGATTCTCTCCTGAATAGTAGGGGCAGCTGGCAAATTGAAACCGGAGTCCGCTATTTCAGGGATATTCAAAAACTTACCAAGGTTGGTATCAATGGGAGCAGAATTCGGGATTGTTTGTTTGCCTTTCCCCAAATCGCATGCAACGTGCGCAATTGAAGGAGAAGCAATGGCGTCGTGAGTGGAGATGAGCGGCGGCTGGTCTTGCCCCTTGGCCCTCCAAAAGGAATTTCCACGGTTGTCGTCACTTGATCGTTAGGTGGTGAAAAGTTGGATCTTGCCATTGTGGACGTCATTAACAGGGGTAGGGTCACAACCAATCAGGATGGGGACTTCATGGACATGTTTCTTAAGGGTCCAAGGTGCAGTATAGTTGACGGTGATAGTCTTGGGGATAAAGGTGATGTTAGAAACTTCAATGAGAACGAGTGCTTGTTCCCTTGTTTCCGCCTCCTTCATTTCTCTACTCAGGGTGACCAGCTTGCCAAAGGGTTGGATCAGATGTTTGACCGAGGATTGGTTCCAGCGATGGAAGGGAAGTAGTGGCAGATTGATCCAAAGGAAGCAGGGTTTTGGCTTAAGCTTTGCTCCGAAGTTGATGGAGCGTTAAACCCAGAGAAGTTGAAGACTCCTTCTGCAATGGCATGCTCAGCTTCCGCGAGGTAGGGAATTGGACATGGTAAACTCTAGCAGAGACACATTTAAGGACCCACCAACTCCCCTGCCTCCCCCACGTGAAGTTGAAGGCACATTCAAGATCTCTAGTAGAGGGGATGTGATGGGGATTGATTAGGTGCAAGACAGCACTTGCATGCAGCGCTGGTAGGGCTTGGGCAATCTCAGAGTTATGGGGGATGTAGACTTCGGCCGACTCCCGAGGGTTGTGGAGAGGGCATTCACGAACCCTATGACCAAATTTCTAACAGTTGAAGCAATAGATACTGAAGATTCTGCACTCCGCCGTGGAATGGTCATCTTTGCCGCATTTCATGCACCTCCTTATCTTCTTGGTGGTAGATTTTTGCAATTTTGGGAAACTTTTTGGTGGGGTTTGTTACGGAAAGCAGAAGGTTTAGGTTGGAAATATGGCTTAGATTGGAAGAAGGGTTTCGGATGATGATGAGGGTGACCAGTTGTGGGTGATGTGGATGGTAGCATGGGGAAATGTGGAGGGGGCGGGATGCGAAGAGGGGCAGCAGTAGAGTAATGATAGGGGTACGGTGGCGGAAGACGAAGGGCCTGAGCGGAAGATTTGCTCGGGTCCCGAGGTCTCCACGTCTCCCCTATCCTCTCACCTCTCTCCTCTCGCCACATTCTTTATCTCTTTGAGAATATCTTTTCATAGAGAAGAAAATAATACATCTTTATTTTATCTTAGATGCACTAATTTTACTTTTAGTTCTAATGCATTGTCCATTATCAAAATGTTATATTATTATCCTTACAGTAAATTGAGGATAGCATGCAGAGTAGCCGAACACCGATCAGTAAAATAGATGCACTAATTTTAGTTTCTATTATATTGTGCTTTGTGCATCTTCCAAATATATTGTTATTATCCAAAAAGTAAAATGTGGGTACTGTAATCAATAACCTGACATGAATTATTATAAGTTTAGGAGTTAATAGTAAAATTCAGAAAGTTAGAGAACTTAATTTTAACGATATGATAAACAAAGAGCTTTAAAATAAAAATTCCCCTCCTATTCTAAATGTATTTGTAATATATTATGCTAAGACCACTTTTGATTCAAGATTTTTTTTTTAATACACAAAAAGAGAGTAAACATATAAGGCAACTCCCCACACTTTATTCTTCCAAATTTTTAAATGGACTTCTAACCCTTAATCAAACCTAAAAAATCGTGTAATATTCTATTGATGTTATTAAAACAATTTCTAAAATTTGTTATTTTCTCAATTTTTTAAAAAAATTTGTGTAATGTTGCACATGATTATACTAGTATTTGTTTACGTAAACTTTTTTTTTGATGAAACGGATAGAGCCAAACGGCTCCAGCCATACAATCAAATATATTAATCAGAATAATGTACAGACAATACATGAGCAAATAGTTACAAATTTACAAGATGTAAACAATATATACAACAAAGAACTCAAATAAAAACAGTGCATGATCGGCCCCAGCCACGGCAGGTCAGCACGCATCATGATCCTGAACACCACCATCGTAGCAGAAACGCGCCGGGGGCCTTAATCCTAACCCCCCAGGAGAAAAAACGAAGCATAGCGAACGATACTGTCACTATGAAGCAGCTCCCAAATGTATCAGAGCATAAAACAGGATAGGCAAAGAACTAATAAATCAAACCAATCCAGTAAAAACAAAGTGAAGTATACAGTGCTGGAAGCAACACAGAATAACTCAGCAAATACAATCACTCAGGCTCCAAAAGAGACAAATCAAGATACCCAAAGGAAAGAGAGAAACCAGCTCCGACATCTGAGATAAACACCCAAAGCCGCGATCACCTCTAACCAAAAGCTCCCAAACAACCAATAAATAACAAGCACAGTCACAACCAACTCTGGGAATAAAAGACACCCCAGATGAATATCCCACCAAGCATAACTAAACCATAATAAGGATCATCATATAAAGGCTAAAGATCAGCCAATTCAACACAACCACTGGCCTACATCTTAACAATTGCCAACTGATCAATAGTGCTACATCACAAACATCGATCAGTGCACTTGCACAACCATAGTGGGAATACACCCAAGATGATAATAACCAGGGAAGATTACAGCTGAAAGACTCAAAATAAAGCCCGGAGAGAAGAAGAAATACAGCTACAGCAAAATACATAAGGAAAGGAAGTGATATAACTGCTAGCATAGTCAGTAACACAAAACAAAAGCCGCCTTGAAGGGTGAGAGCAGAGCTAAAACCACCAAAAGTCCAAAAGAACCATACAGAGCAACATTACCCCTGCAATGAAATGATAAGAACACAAATAAGTGAATGGGACAAGAGCAAACAGAGCAAATCATCAATTATAAAAGAAACATCATGAGGGAAAGGAATAAGAAAAAATTAAATAGCATGCAGGGCTCGAAGACATTGAGTTGCTTCAATCAATCTATGACCATGAAGATCATTTTTGGCTTCAATTTTTAATGAGGAAGACCAAAACTCGAAAAGAAACTTAAAATCCTCAATGATGGTGAAAGAGGATGACGTTTGTTGCTTAAATTTTTTTTGTTCCTTTCCATCCAAATAATCCAGATGATGATTTGAACAGAAAAATTCCAAGAACGGAGGAATTTAATGCTCGATTGAGGCTTGGACCAACATGATTGTAAATCAGTAGGAATGGAGGATCTTTCCCAGGCTAGCGTGGCAATTTCCCATGATTTGTTTACGTAAACTTATTAAAAACCCAAAAAAAAAAAGATTCCATATGGAACCCCGTTCCCACTTGCAGCTACTCTCGAATATAACAAATCCAAAAAAAGAAAAAAAGAAAGAGACGACAGAAAAAAAGATTCCATTTCCCAACCCCGTTCACAGGAGGCTACTTAGTGGGTCCCACCCACAACACAACGTTCTTCCCGCCATTTTCTCGGTCTGCCCACGTGTAAACATCTGACTCGCCCTATCAACCCAAGGAAGAAAATCAGAACGGACACGTGGCATTCTGGTCCCACCGACTATATAGAGGATGGTGAGATGGTTGCTGATGGGGGCCATCTAGAATTTCAACATGGCGACCTTTTTCTCAAAATCCATATTCCACGTAAGACCAAGCACTAGCTTCATGAAATTCCAATTAATACTCTCCCTCCCATCATCTTTTTCCCCTCTATAAATTTAGCCTTCAACTAGGTACATAGCAAATACATCTTAATTTTCATTCATTTTCCATTACAAATCAGATACTACTCAAAAGTAATACTATCAATTAAGAGGAAGCCAGCAAAGTATTTTTATTCTCAGTCTCATTTTTGAGATGGGAAATTGTGTCGATCACAGGCATGGGGCAACTAGTTGGGTGGAGGAGAGCGATGATGATGAAGATGAGCGCGATTCGACCAATAACAAGATACTCTTTGAGAAGGACAAGTTGATCCAACCGCGAACCACGTCATCAGATCAATTGAAGATCACTATAACGAAAAAGCAACTGGAGGAGCTGTTGGAATTGAAGCAGGAGGACAATAATAGTAAAGATAAAGATAAACAGCTGACGATGCAACAGTTGATAGCACATCTTCTTGCGATGGCTGATCATGAAGGCCCGATGATGGATCATCATCATCGACACTGGGAGCCAGTGTTGTACAGTATACCTGAGGTTGCAGAGTTATAGCTATGTGATTGTATGTGTGTGTACGCTATGTATGTATGAGATTTTCCTTGTATATATATATACATATGTATAAATATAGTTTTTTAATAAGTGTAAATATATGGTTGTATTATTGGTTTTCGTTGGTCAGGGCCGGCCTCCACCCAGAGGCTGGTAAGGTGGTCCGGATTTTTTGAAAATTTAGGGGCCCCAAATTTGTATTTTTCTTATAAATATAGGCACGTATTTTATGTGTAAAAAACATATATTACTATTAGGGGCTCCAAAAATAATTATTTGGGTCTTTCATCTAGGACCTCCTAGGGTCCCCATAAACTCAGGGCGGGCCTTGTCGCTGGTGTATACATGTGATAGATATAGTTATATATGTATTTGTGTCTCTAGTGTGTGTGTGGTTGAGGAGTTTGTTATGGCGTTTGGATGGATGGTATTGGAGGTGTTGACCAAGTATCGGTAAACCTTGTGGAACTCCTCCCTTGCTTGATCTGGCCAATAGTAAGTTGGTGCTAGTTTGATCCGAGTATAATTAATATTAGCGCTGTTTGGACCCTTTCGAATCATCTCCTTTCGATGGCTCGTCAGCACTTCCAATCATGCGCATATTATCCGCATCCTCCTCAGCTTAAAACCGTGATGCAGTGCCGGCCCCATCCTTGAGGCGGGTGAGACGGCCGCCTCAGGCCCCCGGCGTTTTTTAATTTAGGGGTTTCAAATTTGTAATTCCCTTATAAATGTAGGCACATATTTTACGTGTAAAAGAAAAATACTGTCATTAGGGGTCCCAAAAATAATTATTTGAACCTTTAATTTTTTTTAAAAATTATTTGGATTTAGACTTTAAGACTTAAATTGAATTTGAGACTTTAAATTTGGGTGACTTAAAATAAATTTATATATTTTGCATATTTTACTTTCAACAATGTGCAAATTTTTTGTATACATATTTTTTTAAAAGTTTATGGGAGATCATTTCGAGACTTCACCTTGGGCCCTCGAAAACTCAGAACCGGCCCTGCGATGATGCTCACGGTTCAACGCAATTTTACTAAATCGGAATTGCCACAGCCAGTCTGATATCTGTACATCACATCCTACAAGAGTGGCTGCCCTTCTCATCCAAGATATACAGATGTCTTTATGACTTTATGTGCTTCACTATGTGCAGAGTTTGCTGTTTGCTACTCTAATTGTATGAGCCAAATTTTGGGTATTCAGAAAGATGAAAAAAATGACTTTGCGTAGTCGTCAAAAATCAAAATTTAAGTATTTTTACTATTTAAAATTTCAGACAAAAAATTATTTTTCGTCCCAAGCAAAAATTAAAAAAAATCGACCGGACGAGGAATAATTTTCCGTCTGTCTTAATTTTTTTAAAAAATCAAAAGCTTTAAATCATAATTAATTCCTTAATATTTGTTAAATTCATCCTAATTATTTATTAATTCATAATTAATTAACATTTAAACCTAAGTTTAACCCATATAAATCAATATAGGGGTGTCCCATAGAAATTTTCGCAAATGAAATGTATGGGGGGGTGTTTCTTTTCCGTCCCACTACATTTCAGATTTTTTTTAATCGATCGGACGGGATTTAATCTCCCGTCCGTCCGTTTTTTAATAATAATAAAAAAAAGATTCAAAGACGGAAAACTATATCTCGTCCGATAAATCTACAATTTTGGGACGGTGTTTTTTTTTCCGTCAGATGTGAAAAAAAAATTTTTTAAAAATAAGCGACGAAAGATAATTCGACGAAAGATAATTTTTCTTCAGATCTAACAAACGGTAAATCATCTTTCGTTAGCTATATTTTTATAATTGCCATTTCGACTTCCAAATCTAACCAGCTGTTGTTCATACGAAATCCAAATTTTAAATAAATGGCCAGCGACTGCAGCATAATTTTTGTGAAAATTTAGAAAAATTGGTAAAATAGCAAACGATTACAAATTCTCTTTGGACACATTTGACTGAGCTTTTATCATTACTAATAAAAAAAAATATTATTGGGTCAATTCACGGACAGACATGACAGCATCATACTTTTGATCCTATCCAAATTAATTTTTGGTAAAGTATACGAATGCGTATATTCATGTATATACTTTACATGGTCAATTTTAGAATACAATTAAGACCATTCAAAATTGTAACCGGCACGTCTCACTCACATGTAACGTGGTATCGTTTTTTAGTGTAAAATGAAGATGATGATTATATGATAGAATTAGTGTGAAAGTGAGAGCTTCTCACACGGCTGCACATTTCTCTCTCTTAATTGCACGTGCCTTTGTCGTTTGGGTCAAAACTGTGGCTAATTTTTACACTAAAAGAATAAGAGCAAAAAAATTAAGAACTTTATGAAATAGTAACAATGATGATTAATAAAATAATAAATCAGGTAGGCTTTATCTCTTAATATTTGGGACAAATTGTAAATTGTTCTGTTAAGGTTAACACAGATTTTAAGTAAATATTATTAGATTGATTATAATTGAGAACAATGTCTCTTTTATATATATATATATATATATATATATATATATATATATATATATATATAGCAGGGAAGTAAATACTAAAGTAATACATATTTCGATATGCGACTAAATATATAACATAATATCTAACACCCCCTTTCAAACTCGCGGCCGTACAGTGCAAGTTTGCCCACCAAGTATTGAAATCTATGAATAGTATTGGATTTGGAGAAGTCTATTGTTTTGCTGTGAAGAATTGATAGAATGAACTGAAATGGTCCCTGCTTCAAAATGCTCTTCGTTCGCTCATGAAAGACCGAATTGTTTGCAATGTGCAATGCACTCTAGTTATCAGAATAAAGAGGAGTAACTCCCGTAAGAGTGACACCACTCCCGCCTTTTCCTTCAAAAAAAAAAAAAAAAAAAAAAAAAAAAAAAAAAAAAACTTATAGTAGCTGGTTGGAAGCTGGAAGTGCTGGAACTGTCAACAAACACTGGTGAAACGAGTAGAGCAATAGATCAATTGGTGTCAACAGTTTCAACCATCATCTCTATTGGCATGATCCTTGTGGAACAACATAATTATTTAATTCTGATGTCTTCTCCCCCTCTTCTCTCCCTCTCCTCGAACCCCGGTGCCGGAACCACCCCCCTCCCCCCTTGCCTTCCCTTCCTCTCCCTGATTGGCGCCTCCTCCTTTTTTCACCGACAACAGCTACCACACTGCCTTCTTCTCTAACCTTTCTATCTTTGAGGCTATTCCTCCCTCTCTTGTGCAGCCAGCTGCAACCATCCTTTACGCGTTCTCCTAGCTCGTTGATGCTTTCAACTTGGCGGTATGGCATCCTCGACACTGTCGGAACTAGAACTGAGCGGTTGTGGGCCCAATGCGGTGGTCCTCTACCGTCCGCTGCCTCCCACAGTGAATCAACCCCCTCCCCAAACCACTCCCACCACTGTGAACCCCCCCACCCCCTCTCTTTGTGCAGCCACCCTCTACCACCATGTTACCCTCTCCCCCCACCTCACTCACCAACCTTACTACCACCCACCACCACCCTCCCACCCTAACCACCTGGTATACCATCCGGAGAAGGGCAATAGGAGGCTCAAACATTTCCCCGCGCGTGCACACCACAGTGCGCATCAACGCCGGTATGAAAGAGATCTCAGTCATCATCGCCACTACTCACCACCCCCCAGAGGATGGGCCCATAGAGGGGGTCATCCTACAGGCTCTTTCGAGCGTAAAAGAAACCACCTCTCAGTCCAGCATCGCTTACAACCAAAGGCAGCGTAACCACAATGTGAATGTGCATTTGCAACAACCTCACCACCTTCAACCCACACCTGCAACTGTTCAACAGAGTCACCCTCACGTTCACAGAGACCACCACAACCCTCCCAACCATCAAAGGCTTCACAAACATTTCTTCCCTACTGCCGACCATCACCACAATCCCCAACAACCAACACACTACCTGCCCCTGTCTCCTAGCCATCAAATCCTTCCCAAACACATTTCCCCTATTGCCGACCATCACCACAACCCCCAGTCTCCTCCACCACCTCAAGGGGATGCTAAAGCTCCACTTAAATCCATTATCGAGTGGGCCCAAGATGGGGATTCGCCAAATGAGACTAGAGTGGAGTTAGCTCCAACTGAGAATGGGGAACCTTGGGTTGAAGTTATCAGCAAAGCAAAGAAGAGACAGCATTTCTCCCCTCATCAGTTGGAAAAAAAAAGAAACAACGGAAAGGAAAACGCAAGCCTGTACCTTGCTTCAACTATGGTGATTTGGGCCACTATCGGAAAGATTGCTCGAAGGAGGTTCGTTGCCTCAAATGTATGAAATGGGAGCATATGTCGTATGTCTGCACGAACATCGTCGACACTAACAACGACGATGAATGCCCAGTTAGCAGAGACAGATCACCGGATAACCTAACTCTAATTCGGCTTGCAAATAGACTGGACACAATCAAGAACGAAAAAAAGTGGCTCCGTCAATGGTGTGCCGTTGCCAGAGTTAGGTCAGGGAGCCCATCAGAGACCCATCTCCTCCAAGCACTAAACTCCAAGTGGCCAATAAGGGCCCACAGGGACTGGGTAGCGAAAAAAATGTGCCACCTTTAGTTCCTGGTATCCTTCCCATCGCCGAAGAAGATGGTCGAGGTCATCGACATGGGCACAGTGGACTTTGGACACATTAAGATGGAATTTTTTGCATGGTCACCAAGATTTGGAGCGGAGCTGCCCCAAGGCGAGTAGTTCTGGATTTGTATCCATAATGTGCCGCTACACTTCTGGAAAAAGGATGCATTGCAAGAGATCATCTTCGATTTTGGAACAATTGAAGATATCGACGAGAAGACGGTGCATCGCTCGGAGATCGTATCTGCTAGGATACTGATCAGGAGTGCCGACATCTCACTAATGCCGCATTTTGCAAAAGTCTTCTCGTTCGAGGAGTTGTACCTCATTTGCTTTGTGCTTGATAAGCCAGCGGCGACAGAGGCGGAGCTCCTGACCATTACTTCCCCCACTCCTCCACCCTCACTCAGAGATGGTCGCTCCTACAAGCAGGTGGTCTCACCGAAGTGGGACCGAAATGGGGCTCACGAAGTGGAGCGTGCACACCGTGAACTCATCAAAGTTGTAAGAAGGAAGGAGGTGCGCCAGGACTAGGCGGTGGAGGAATCAGAACCAAAAAAATCTTTTCCGATCACTGTTGGTCGAGAACGAGGCTTGACCAATGGATCCAATGGTCTGGATGGACGACAGATAGTGGATCTGCACCCACTACCAGATTTGGGTAGTTTAGCTGATTCAGAAGCATCCCTTGGAAAGGGGGGCCAAAAGGAAGCTCAAAGAGAAAGTCAACTCCATGAAGTTGGTGGTGAGCTGCGGCGAGTGGAGCAAAGGGTGGAGCCAGATCGTACAAGAGCTAGAAATGGCAAGAGCCCCATGAGAAACGACATGCAAAGTCGAACTCCAAAAGGGAAAAAGCTGAAAGCTTTGGGACGAGAGCTGCTACGGAAGGGTGCCACTTTGGGGAACACGACGAGCAAGGGATTGCTTGTAGATAGGGATTCCGAACGAAAAGAGATAAAAACAAGTTTGGGGGAAGATGTACAGGGAAGGGGAAAGACAAATTTGGAAAATACTCTAAGGGTAAAAGCTTGAATAATAGCAACGAAGCATCGAGAGCCCCCATTCAAACATCGACTCCAACGCCAAACCCCGCGTCTTCTACGCCCAAAGCATCGAGCGCTCTGCTAACCGCTCAAGAAGCGTAACGTGGCACAAGCTCTGATGAAGGCGTTAGAAATGAAGGTATACTGGATAACAAAGACAAGGAAGACTATTGTGTTCTCAATGAGGGGCTCAACACTGAAGTGGTATTAGTGGAATCAGAGGGGAGTTTTATAAACCCAATTGTGGGCCTTTTAAATGGCCCAAAGAGGGGCCCATGTCGAGCGTGGGGAAAATTTCAACTGATTTGGTTAGGTCCATATGCACAAGCCCAACTAATTGTATCTCTTGCCCCGTCTCACGTCTTGTCATTGGTGACCATTATGGGGGCACCCGTCTCCGAGGGTGGGAGCCACACTGGCGAAGACGATCGTGAGGATAGGCTAAATCTCGAAGATGACTATGTATATTCGGAAGGGGATTCTTTTGATTCCGAGGGACTCGCTGATGATCCAACTGGTATCTCCCCCGAATTTATACCTTCCACATTCCCTCCCTCGCAACCAAAGGCTCCTATCTCTACTCAAGGCGTTACAGGTTTTAGGGTTCAGAAAGTCGCTAAGAGGGCTATTGAAGAGTCCTTAGACGACTATTTGGAGATTGTTGCAGCAACTAAATCAGTTAAGACAATCGACGGAGGTACGTGTTCCTTCCTAGCTTTTATTTTTAATTTCATGACTGATTCTGAGATTTTTAATCTAGCTAAAACCTGTGGTCTTGCGGTCAGCGATACTGATAGGAACGCTTTCCTCCTTAACAAGATGAGATGGTGGGAGAGCGAGAGAGTTAATCTCATTTTGAACTTGTCTGCCAAAATGAGTCATGGTCCAACGTTTAACTGTAGTTAATGGAAGCTCTCTTCTGGAACTTTAGGGGCCTGGGTAGGCAGGCCAAACGGGAAATGGTAAGGGAGGTCATCGCTAAATCAAAAGTGAGTATTGTTGGTTTGCAGGAGACTAAACTTACCCATATTTCTAGACTAAGTAGGTTGGGGGGTATCCCATTTCAGAATGGAAAATTTGCCATTCTTTTAGGGCCTCTGGGGGTATTGTCTTACGTTTCAATCCCGAGTTGTTTGTCTGTCTAGATGAATTTTACGGTCAATTTTCGTTGTCGGTCCTGTTCCAATGTAAATCAGACCAAGGACCCAGTCTATTACGGTGGTTTATGGGTCGCACACTACTACAGCTATGGATGTGTCTAATTTATATACAAATATTTATACTCATTTACCAATAAAAATGGCTTGTTTTCGTTGATATTGTCTATAATTCATCTTATTTCTATATGATTTCAGTTAATTAATTATTTTTAAAGAAATAATAATTTTGATGTAAAAAGTAAAGATTTGTGGAAAAAATCAACAAACAAAGTAAAATAATGGATTTATCAATTTTTATTGTTTTGTTGAGTTAAAAGTGCGACAAATAATTTTTAAAAGGATTTTTATACGCTAATATGATTTATAGTTATTTTAATTCATTTTAAACTAATTAATTTTATTTTATTTAAAAATCCTAATTTCAGATATTATTTTGTGTATGCAGAAGCACGTGATTAGCAGAAAAGGAAGAAAAGAAAGAAAGAGAAAGAAATAAAATTCAGATCAAATAAGGAAGGAAATAAATGAAAGAAGAGGACTTTTCTGCAAAAGTGCAAACCCTAACTTTCTTCCTGTACTCTATAAATACATAACCAAAGGGAGAGAGGAGATTCCAGGAGGTGACGGCTGAAGAATAACACAAAAAGCAATAAAAGAAGAAAGAGAAAAAAGTGAGAGAGAGAGAGACAACTCAGTGCGGCTCAACGAATCAAGCAGGAGACAGCACGGGTGACTCAGCTGGGTGCTGACGTGGACGACACGACAAAAAGAGAAGCAGCAGGCTTCGGCTGACGTGCGCTGGCTTCTTCCCTCTTCTGACGCGACGACAGCTGCTGCAGTCAGAGGTGGGACCCACTGGACTATGCGACAGGCGTGACAGGACTGGACGCTGACGTGGCATGCTTTTGACTGTGGCCGTGCTGATGTGGCGCACGCTGTTTTGTGTGCGGTTCGGCTTTTGAGACAAAAGAGGGGTTTGCATTAAATTTTGTATTCTTTTTGTATCTCTTCTTCACTATAATATTTTATGCAATCCAAACATTTTTATTAATTGCAAATTGAACATGAACTGAATTTATTATTCTAGAGGCTAAGATGTAGCCGAGTTTTGTAGAACATAAATTTTAATTCCTTATTATTACTTTATTTTTCCTAATTGTGTTTTAATTTTTATTATTTATGCGTACAACATGGTGGATAGACATTTGTATGATTTTTCAAATCATAAAGAGACCGAACAGGTTATTTGTGATTAATAAAGATTAACACCGTATATTGGAGGACGTGACCGTTAAGAAATCCAATTTCTCAATTAATAATTTGATGGATAGGCGAAGAATTAGTTGAGAATAATTTTTAGACTACGTGGATAGAGTGGTTAATAACTTTAGGATTTTGGTCTACAATTGGGAAAGATAATATTTTTATTTATAAGGAATTATAATTTGTATGTGTGATAAACGAGGTGAACCAAGAGCCCTAGAACTAATTTTACCTTTAGCAAATTACAAGAGCTTCACTTTTTCACAGCCCTCTCCCTCTTCACCAATTTAGTTAGATTTAATTAGATTAAGGTAATTTAGTTGTTTTATTATTTATAAAATTTGACCTTCCAAATAGTGATTCATCTAGTGATATCGGTACTCAATAAAATATCTAGTCCCTGTGGGTTCGACACTCTATTCACTACTATATTACTTGTGCGATTTTGTACACTTGCAAATAATCAACATCAGTGGAATTCTGGAATGAACTACGAGCAATTTACCCTCAGTGGCTGCACCCAAAGGTGGTGGGGGGAGATTTTAACATCACCAGGTTTGCCTCTGAACACAGGGGAAGAGGATCTAGTGACGCGGATAATGAAACCTTTAACGAGGTTATCGTGGACCTGGAACTGGTTGACATTCCAATCACTAATAGGCTATTCACCTGTTCAAATATGTAAGAGGTGCCCATTTTAGCTAAACTTGATAGGATCTTGGTTTCTGCGAACTGGGAGGCCAAATTCCCTTTGACTTGGGCCAAAGCTCTCCTTAAACCAACCTCGGATCATGTCCCTATTATCCTCTCGTCCGGAGAAGTGCATCCCAGGAAATCACCCAAGTTTAGATTTGAGAAAGTGTGGTTAGAAATCCAAGGTTTCCATCACATGGTATACGAGAATTGGTCCCGCCCTACTAGAGGAACTGAAGCAACCGCAATCTGGTGCGAAAAAATTAGAAGACTGCGGGCCAAACTCAGGAAATGGAATAGGACCAGATTTGCACTAATCTAGAGAGCAAAAGATTCCCTCCTTGAAGGTATTGAGGAGCTGGAAAAGATGGAGGAAACTAGGATTCTGGTACAGGAGGAGCGGAATAGGTTGCTTCAGCCCCGAGAAGACATTTACCAACTTTATATACTTGAAGAACTCAAATGGCAACAGCAATCCAGAATTTCGTTGCTCAAAGAAGGAGACGCGAATACAACATTCTTCCACCGTGTTTCCAGTGCCCGGCGTAGATCTAATCTCATCCATTCGTTCCACTCGAAGTCTGTAGAGATACAAGGGGACGAGGATATCAGGGTAGCATTCCAATCCCACTTCAAGCGTCTCTTTGGACAGAAGGCTGATTTGAGAGTCCCTCTCCACCACGAATTCTGGCAAGGGTCCGCAAACAAACCTGACCCCATGCTTCAATCCCTTGAAGCTCCTTTTACGGAAAAGTAAATTTGGGAGGCATTACAGCAATTCGGAAAGGACAAAGCCCTGGGTCCAGACGGTGTCCCTGTCCTTTTCTACCAGGTGTTCTGGGAGGAAATCAAGGACGATCTAATTAAGTTGTTCGCTGATCTCTATGATCATAAACTTAAGTTAGGTAGAATACATTTTGCTGAGGTGGTATTGATCCCCAAGAAAGAAGACCACCTGCAGGTGGGAGATTTCCGCTCTATTAGTCTCCTCAACTACTCAGTTAAGATTATAACCAATATCCTGGCTAAGAGGTTGGGAAAGGTGATGGGCTGACTCATTAGTAACGAGAAGATGGATTTTATTAAAGGACGGTGTATTCAGGACAGTATGGCAACGGCTGAAGAAACTATCCATCACTGCCACATGTCAAATGCTAAGAGCTATCTCCTGAAATTAAACTTTGATAAAGCTTACGACTCGGTTGAATGGGTATATCTCCTGAAAGCACTGGCTGGAAGAGGATTTGGGACTAGATAGATAAGATGGATCCTCACATGCCTCACCACCAGCAGAACTGCTATTTTAGTGAACGGGGTCCCGGGTCACCCTTTTTCATGTAAACGGGGCCTTAGACAAGGCGACCCTCCCCCCTCCTCTTCACCATTATGGCATACGTGTTGAGGACCATGATGGCTAATTGCAGTAGGGCCAGCTGGATAGCGCCGGTGGCTAGTGGAGTCAATCACCAAGGGTGCTCTATCCTCCAATATGCAAACGATACCATACTATTTGGTAATGGCAATCTTGGGGAAACTATGGTTTTCAAAAGAATTCTTTAATGTTTTGAAGCTTGCTCTGGTCTCAAGTCAACTTTCACAAAAGTGCTTTTATCCCCATTGCCATTACTACCAGAGGAGGCACAAGAGCATACCACGATTCTCAACTGCTCCATCTAGAGTTTCCCTATTAAATACTTGCGATTACCGCTGAGACCGGTGAAACTAAAGAAGGCAGACTGGTTACCTATCATTGACCGGGTGGAAAACTGCCTTGCTGGATGGAAAGGTAAAGCTTTATCCTTGGGAGGAAGAGTCACGCTTATCAATGTGGTTCTCTCAAATCTTCCTACATATTATTTATCCTTTTTCAAAATGCCATATTGGGTTATCTAGAGAATTGACCGTACCCGTAAATGGTTTCTTTGGAAGGGGCAAATCCTGATAAAGAAGGATATCACCTTATCAGATGGGAAAAAGCTTGCATGAAAAAGATACATGGAGAACTAGGTATTATTGATCTGCGAGATATGAACCTGGCCCTCTTAGGAAAATGATGGTGGAAAGTCTTCCACCCTAATGGAGAAGGATGGCAGGATTTTGTTTAGACATATCTGCATGGGAATGGGACGAGAAACCTGGATTTTAGGGTAGGCCCACGCGTTTTCGGGTTCTAAAGAGGTATCGCCAAGGCATATGACCCCTTCATTAGCTGTGTGACGTCATCTATCGGGAATGGCAGACTCACCAGATTCTGGTGGGATAGGTGGTGTGGTGATCACACACTTAGAGCTATGTTCCCTAATTTGTATGACCAAGCATCACAACCGCACTGCACGATGGCTGCAGCCCAGAGAAGAAGCTCCTGGAAATCGGCCTTTATACATCCCCTTGACTCGGGCTCCCAGCATAGGCTCATGGAACTTCAGTCCTATATCGCCAGCACAGGTATTATATGCTCACAAGGTCCCGATAGGAAATCTTGGGGACTGGAAAAGAATGACACTTTCACTGTTTGCTCCCTTTATAACCACATTCACTTTAGGGGACGTAGCCCGTGTTGGTCGGGAGTAGTGTGGAAGGCAAAAACCCTGCTGAAAGTTAAAGCTTTCCTCTAGCTGGTGCTCAATGACGCTATATTGAGTAGAGAGAACCTATCGAAATGCCAACCGAATTTGCACTCTACATGTGGGTTCTGCAATGCTATCTCTGAAACTAGAGACCATTTTTTCTTGAATGTCCCAGGAGCAAAGCAGTCCTTGTGGAGGTACTTTGCGCCCTGGGAACGTATGAGTTTCCTACTAAGTATAAGGATCTGTGGGTAGGACCAAAGTTCTCTACAGAGAGAAGAACGATGAGAGAAGCTTGGTTTATCGCAATCGCCGCTACGACCTGGGGTCTTTGGCTAGATAGGAATAATTGTTACTTCCGTGGGACATGTAATAGTATTTCTAGTAATTTGAATCACATTATGCATCTTAGTTCTTTTTGGGCAAATGTGGCCACTGCAGGTCCTAGAGGGAGGATAGCGAGCATCTTCCAGGTGGAGGAGTACGATGATGATGATATCGAGATTGGGCTGATGCTAGACTGAGGGAGGTGCCCTTCCTGTCAGATATGTGTTGTTGTTTGATCCCCACCACCCCAGTATTTCGTTGGGGGGAGTAGATGCTAAGATGTATTTTGTTTGATTTGATGTATGCATGTTTGTACCGTCTTGTGCCCCAACCCCCATGTTTGGGGTGGATTTATGTACTTTTGTTGTATCGTAGGTTCTTATGCTTGGCTCACTACTCTAAGTTTGTTTTATTAACTCCTTATTAATGAAATAGGGTGGCCATACTCCACCATTTTGTTCAAAAAAAAGAGTGACACCCAAATATGATAACTGCCAACAAACATGAACAATCTCTCTAATAGTAGATGCCATCTCTTTGTACTCAGCTTCTGTAGAAGAACATGCAACAACTGCATGTTTCTTGCTTTGTCATGAGATCAGCGAATTACCAAGAAATAGATAGAAATATGTGGTAGACCGTCTGGTAGTAGGATCATCCGCCCAATCTGAATTATAATATGCACTAAGATCTAATTTAGATGTAGAAGGCATGAATAATGAGCAAGTGATAGTGCTCTGAAGATATCTGAGGATCCGAAGAAGAGCACTGTGGTGAAATGATGTAGGAGCGGAAACAAACTAACTGACAATCCTGACTGTATGAGCAATATCGGGTCTGGTTATGCATAAGTAGACAAGCTGTCCAATATTCTGCCTGTATCTAGTGGGATCGGGAAGGAGCTCACCATCTGTGGGACGAAGTTTCACGTGAAACTCTAAGAGAGTATCGGCTGATCGACTTTCAAAGAGACATGCAGTGGAGATAATGTCTGATGTGTATTTCTGTTGAGAAATGAATATCCCCTTAGATCCATGGGAATTCTTTAGACCCATAAAGTAGCGTAGTCTACCCAAGATATTTCATAAAGAACTGCAGGTGAAGGTTTTCCTGGGTGGATGCAATGTCTGCGGAGTTATCTTTAGTAATAATCACATCATCAACATATAATAGTAGAAGTACCCTCCTTTGCGGTGTGACTGCAAAATCGTAGAGTAGTTTTGGGAACTCTAACTGAAACTGGCCTTTGTGATGACATGGCGAAAATACTTATACCAGGCTAGAAGGGCATGTTTCAGGTGTGGTAAGGCTAGGAGGGGGATGCATGTAAACAAACTCAGATAAGGTACCATGAAGAAAGATATTCTTCATGTCCATTTGGTATAACGGTCACTGACGGATGGCGGTAAAGACAAGGAGAGTGCGAACTGTAGTCATCTGTACAATTGGATCAAAAGTCTCATCATAATCAATGTCATGTTCCTGAGTAAATCATCGGGTAACTAGACAAGCCTTGTGCCGCTCAATGGAGTCATCAGATCAATGTTTGACCTTGAAGATCCACTTACAGTAAAAAGGCTAGATGCCCACTTGTATTGGATCAACATCCTAAGTGCCAGTCTGATCAAATGCACCGAACTCCTC
The DNA here is from genome assembly GCA_017893485.1 of Hemerocallis citrina. Lineage (NCBI taxonomy): Eukaryota > Viridiplantae > Streptophyta > Magnoliopsida > Asparagales > Asphodelaceae > Hemerocallis > Hemerocallis citrina. Next base: position 277,706,515 of record CM030364.1, on the reverse strand, counting down.
TATAATAGCTTCTCGCCACTCGGGATATTTAATTACTTCCTGATATGTTCTGGGCTCACGTGTGGAGTGTATAGCAGTGAGATATGCGTGAAACTTTGGTGAGTAGGAAGCTAGGGTGACAACACCAAAATGGTCAGCATGACCAGTGACATTAGGTGTATAACATGCTGATGGGATACCCGAAGTGGAACGTATAGACTGTCGAACCGGTGGTGGATTGGCAGGGTGTGGGGGTGAGGTCGGTGGGGTGGATTCATGCAGCGGTGGGAATGCAAATGGTGTGGGTGCATGATGTTGTGGTGAAGCAGGTGTGTGAGAGGTGTCTTTGTAGGAGGAACAATAGGTGTAACATCTATATGAGATGGGAGAGGAGCCAAAAGAGTGGGATTGAAGAGAATGTGTGATGATGTTCGAAAAAGTATGTCCAACACTGGGAAATCAAGAAAGCTAGTATCCTCAGGAGATAACAAGTAGTAAGGACAGTCTTCCACAAAGGAGATATTTCGGAAAATACAGGCACGACTCGTCGAATGATCAAAACAACGATATCCTTTATGCTTAGAAATGATACCTAGGTGAACGCAATTAGCAGCGCAGACAGTCAACTTTGTGAGCTCAATAAGAGGGAGAAGGACGTAACACGTGCTTCCAAAAATACGAAGCACATTATAGTACGGTGGTGTGTGATGAAGAGCCTCATAAGATGTCATACCAGATAAGGTAGATGAGGGAATGATGTTAATGAGGCGAACATAAGTCATGAAAGCTTCAATACAGAAAAGACAAGGAACAGAAAAAGAAAGTAAAAGAGCATGAGCCGTCTCAAGAATATGACGATGTTTGAGTTCATCTACACCATTCTGCTCATGTGTGTGAGGGCATGATTGCTGAAAAAGTGTGCCATGAGACTGAATGTTCATCTCATAGTAGTGAAAGTGTACTCATGGGCATTGTCTGAGTGAAAAATCTTGATGCGCAAACCGAATTGAATGTGAATCATGGTCGTAAAAAACTCGTTCGTCGGAATGACCGGACTAGTTATTAAGGACGAGTTACCTTTTGTCTATTCCGATAGTAAGAGTGTAGAATTTTTTAACCAAAATGCACTAAATCCACATTTTAGAAGAATTCATCGAAACACACTCAAGACCAATTGTTTTAAACTATACAACGAAATGAGAGACGCTTCAATTCAACTCTTATATTCTTTAACTTGTAAAGTATCACTAACTTCCGATTGTTAGAAAGGTTGTAACGATATTCTGATAATGGACATAACTTGTCATTGGATAGATATTGACTGGATGATTCAAAGAGAATCATATAACTTGCGACTTTGCCGTATCCCCATAGTGGTATGGTTATCGCAATACATATTTTAGATGTTTGTGATTTATTTCATATTCGTGATATAAAATTTACAATTAGTTTTTATAATACATCTAACAACAATGTTTCGATTAGTACATTAATAAAAAAATTAGCTTCTCTATGTAATGAAAATTTTCAAGTTAGATGTGCGTGTTATATTTTAAATTTATGTGTACACGATGCATTGCCGATTCATACATAATTGCAATTAGAAATTATATATATTTTATTGCTTTGAGTGGTACTATGCTTCAAGAATTTAAAGAATGGTGTAGACTTATGAACATACATTTTAGAAAATTTCCTAGAGATATTAAATACCAATGGAACTCTACTTTCGATTTACTAAATGTTGTTACTCAATACAAAAATAATATAAACAATTTTTGTCTTGCAAAAAATATGAATTTTTTTTAAATGACTCCCCAATCATGGTATTTTGCCGAATCTTTGTTATGTTTGTTTGAAACCTTTTCAAACCGCAACTGTGAAGTTTTCTACATCTTATGATTCTACTTTTAGTAGTATTTTTATTTCAATAATTACTATGATGCAAAGTTTTCAAGACATGATTTCAGACGATTACTATTAGCCATATTGTTGTTCTTGCTTATGCTAAGTTTTTGAAATATTTTAATCCTCATCCTACGTTGTATTATATAGATACTGTTATGGATCCTCGTATCAAATTAACGGGTACCGGGAGTTTGATTAAAATATTTTTTACTTTACTTGGAGATAATTTTGAATATGATTGTAATGAATTTTTAACTAGCTTTGAATCGACATTGAATAACTTGTATGATTTTTATGATGAAACTTTTGCATATGGTAGTACAAGTAATGTAGTTACTTTTTCTTCTTCTACTTCTAGAAGTAAGGGTAAGAGTACATTATAAGATATCACTGCTAATTTACTTACTCGTATTCAATCAAAAAATATATGACTAATGCACCTAATGTATTAAATTTGTATAACCAACAAGATAGTGAGAGTTCTAGTAATAAAACTGAAGTGCTACTATGGTGGAAAGAATATGAAAATATTTTTCCAATTCTTTCACATATGGCTAGAGATCTATTAACTCCTCATGTCTCCACAGTTGCTTCAGAAAATATTTTTCTACAAATGACAATGTTCTAACAGATTATAGGAATCGCTTGAAGCCGGATTCGTTGGAGATGCTCGTGTGCACCGAAGATTGGATGAAGGATGAAGGAAGGATTCAAGGAAAAGCGGCATTTACATCAACAAGTGGAAGCAACTCGCCTGATGTCCAACAATAAGAGTAGGAAATTTAGGGTGATGAGATCCTTGGTTTAGGTTAAGTAGAGGTGCACGACAGTAGTCCAATGTCCTCTCTTCAATCTAACTCTAGGCTATCTCGTTGAACTCTAAATTCTGATTATCCCCTCAAACATGTAAATGTTTCAAGAAATATTGTATGTTTTTTTGGGTTTCTATTGCTTGTATTAGTAAGTAAAAAAATTGTAAAAAATTCATAGTAGTTGAAATGAATAATATACACAATTTTATTTCACTCTTATACAATTATACTTGTAATTATTTTGGTAAGTTAAGATAAAAAAAGTTAATTAAATAAATAAACCGGGCCAACAAGCGACCCGGCCTAATCTGAAACGGGTTCCACCCGAATGGGTTTACAGGTCAACCGGGTCGAATTTTTCAATTTCGAACTCGGCCAGGCCCGTCCTGGTTAAATTCGCAACCCGTCCCGAGCCCTTCCGAAACTCGGGCAGACCCGAGAGGTTTCAACCAGCCCCGGCCCGATTGACGTGAATGCCACCTCTATGGTTAGGTTTAGGTTTTGTTTGTCAATTTAGGGTGGGTTAGGAATGGATCAGGAGTTGAGTGTATTTGGCTTGCATAACTCCAGGCACCACAGTTTGGGTTGTTTAAGAATTTTTTGGATTTAAGATAGCTACAGTTATCTAAAATTTTCATCTCAAAATTAGAGATGGTTACCTAAACTCCACTAGACCAAATTTACCTGCATTGTTTTAAATGTAACTAAAGTTGGCATACTTATGCTTTCATTTGAAGAATAACTTTGTTCTAATAGACCCTTAATATTTGAGCCATGTGCAATTTGTATAGTAATGCTAGGGAAACTGGCAGTTAGCTTCTCTTCGAATTTCATGGATGATTTGGCTTATGTTTATGGAAGATTTTCTTGGAATACAAATATCAAGGATGATAGGAGTGCTAGACTAATACCGACATTCTCATTTCTTTCAATTGTTTTGGAGATGCCTGTTGTTAGATATTATATTAGATTAAATATTGGTTTAATTCCATATTAGTTATGTATCAGTTTAGTCTTCCATTCTCTCCTATATATAGGAGCCAAATGTATTCAGTTTATTCAATCAATAATAAAGAATATTTTCCTTTCTCTAATTCTAACATAGTATCAGAGCCTATCGTCCTATAAAGTCTATACTAATTTGAACCTCGTCGTCAAGGTGGGGTGGTTCTCGTCTTCATCAGAATCACTCCACCTCCCGACATTCCTCTTCCGATCTTGATCAAAACCCTAAATCTCCCCCAAAACCCCAAATCTCCAAAATCCTAGCCATCATCTGACAACAAAATCCAAAACCCTAGCCGTCATCATCAACATCGACGTTAGCATCAGATCGTCATCATCAACTCCGGCGAACTCCCTGCCATCGACCTCCCTCCGAGATCCCAATCTCTCTCCCTTTCCAAATCTAGGGTTAAAGTTTCAAAATCAAAATCAGGGTTTCCAAGATGATGCAACCCATAATGGACCCACAACAACAACAGCAATAATACCAGGTGGGACCACCTCCGCCCCAGCAGCAGTGGCCGCCGCACATGATGGCAGCTCTGCCACCACCACCGCCGCAGTACCAACAGCAGTACGCGGCGCCGCCACCGATATGGAACCAACAGCCGTCGCAGGTCCCGCCGCCGACGATGCTGCAGCAGCAGCCGATGATGGCGGTGCCGCAGTATCATCAGGGTGCGAGTCAGGGGCAAGTGTGGAGGGTGAGGTTAGGACGTTATGGATTGGGGATCTACAGTATTAGATGGACAAGACGTATTTGAGTAACTGCTTTTTCCAGTCTGGGGAGCAATCTGCCAGCAAAGTCATCCGCAATAGGCAGAGGTTTCTTCTTCTTCTTCTTCTTCTTCTTCTTCTTCTTCTTCTTCTTCTTCTTCTTCTTCTTCTTCTTCTTCTTCTTCGTCTCAGATTTGGAAGCCTTCGACCACTGTTCTTGTGGTGTTCTTGTTGGATATTCTACTAGGGGCAGTTTGGGGAATTTGTGGTAGAGATAGCGATTTGATTGTTGGATGTAATTGTCAAGAGATCTTAGTCTCTTTTGATTTGATTTTTTCTTTAAAAAAATGCAGGTCGTCAACTCACTCCGGTTGATGGATCGTGATCATCAACTCACTTCGGTTGATCGATCATTTCTTGTACGTCTACATCCAGATCGTCAACTCACTCCGGTTGATCGATCGTGAGTTTGAGAGGGGTTGTTATCAACATCCAGCTCTCAGTTCAGAGATGAGATCCCAACATCGATAATTCTCAAGTCTGGGGTGAGATCCTATCATCGACTATGTCTTAAGTCAGGGGTGAGATCCCATCATCGACTATGTCTCAAGTCAGGGGTGAGATCCCATTACAGATTGGGATATGGAGATCCCGCCACTGTTCGGGTGAGATCTCAACAGTGCGCCACCACTACTTCCTTCCGCAACACTCTACTTCTCAGTTCCGTTACATGCATCACCAAGCACCGTTTCTACATCACAGTTTGCCGTTCCTTCCACATGAACATCGCCAGTATTCCAAACTCTTGTTGTTTGAACCAACTTGAATTTGGGAGGGGTGTTAGATATTATATTAGATTAAATATTGGTTTAGTGCCATATTGGTTATGTATCGGTTTAGTCTTCCATTCTCTCCTATATATAGAAGCCAATTGTATTCAGTTTATTCAATCAATAATAAAGAATATTTTCCTATCTCTAATTCTAACACCTGTGAATGTGTTCTAGTGTAGATTGGCGATTGCTTGTATTGTATAGATAAATGGGTAAAGGCTTATGTTTAAGATAGGTATTCAAGCTTGATCGTATATGCTCTTGTGTTTGAAACCCTAAAATCTGTTAAATTAATCTTATGCACTGTATAATGATTTATATCTTCTTAAGAGCATTTGTAGTCGTTGAAGGTGAAAATATGGATATATGGATAAATGGAAATAAGAATCGAACTTTTGCTGCACTCGTTAAAAGCTATTTTTTAGCTTTCTATCGTAAAATAATAAGCGACGGCACATGACGTGCCATCGGAGGAAAAAAAAAAATTTAAAGCCGAAGGAAGGGACGGCACTCGAAGTGCTGTCCGACACATAAAAAAATTCTTCCTCGGAATGCAAAAAAAAAAACAAAAAATTACAAAAGCATTTCAGAAATTACGAAAAAATTACAAAAATTACAAAAATTACAAAAACATTTTAGAATTTACAAAAACATTTCAGAAATTGCAAAAACAAATAAAAAATTGCAAAAAACTCCGGACGGCACTTCATGTGCCGTCCGACATAATCGGAAAGTTTCGTAAATAAATAATTACAAAAATATTTCAGAAATTAAGAAAAAATTACAAAAAATTACAAAAACATTTCAGAAATTGCAAAAACATTTTCAAAAAATGCAAAAAAAAAATCGAAAATTACAAAAACCTCCGGCCGGCACTTCATGTGCCGTCCGAGGAATTTGGGCTGGAATTTTTTTTTTTCAAAGGACGGCACTTCATGTGTTGTCCGATGGGATTTGGGGTGTTTTTTAATTGAAAAAAAAAATATATCAAAGGACGGCACTTCAAGTGCCGTCCGACGGGGAAAAAATTATTTTTTGGGTGGGACGGCACTCGAAGTGCCGTCTCTCAAATATGGATATTTCTCAGATCGATTCTCATTTATGGCACACGACTATAGCGATTTATCGATAAAATGGATATTTGACAAACGAGTGCAGCACGTTTCTCAGTGAAATATCTGTTTTATCGATATTTGGCAAACAACTACAGATGCTCTAAAGGACCACACCTGCTTCTTGTTATAAATTAGTTGACGCTTCGACCTGGCATTGAATAACCTCTACAAGGTTTTCACTAATATTCATCCATTCATCACATTATGCGTTTTACAGCTTTACAATACCTTTGTGAATAGTTTAAGGAAAAGGATGATACTCTTCTACCGGAAATTTCTCCCAATAGTTCCCCTGCCGCCCGCTAATACCTCTTGTCGCCCCTTCGCCGATGGCACCATTTCTAAATAACACCACGCTGAAACCATCAGGTTTGATTCAATCACTGCGGGATATTTGAATCATAAAACTGTTGCACAAAGACCTCTACGTTTTGCCTTAACTTTTACCTTTTTTATCACAGGAAATTGTACATTAAACTTCTCCAGCACCTGCAGTTTAGTATCCAACGGAGCCGGCCGTTCGAACCTCACTGAAGGCTCTTGCCCTGTTAATGACATCAATGAGTTTGAGAGTATCGTTGACTCTTCTGAACTTCTTGCTGCTTGTAAGAAAGTTGATGCTGTTAATGAATGTTGTGGTAAACTATGCTAGAATGCAATACTTGATGCTGCTAAAAGGATATGAGAGGAAGATGGCGGATTACTGAGCATGGATATGACCAGCGTTTCTCCCATGATTGTAGAAATGTTGTTCTTCGATGGTTATCATGTAGACTTGATCCTCTATCTGCTAATCAAGTACTCAGACGCATATCAAACTGCAATGAGAATGCAGGTATATAGAGTTACCCTCATTTCGGCTATAAGAATGTAATTGCTTATGATTATTTATTTATGTTTGTACGAGAACTTTGTTTTAGGCCCCTTAGCTGCTGATATTCCATAGCCCTTTTGACTCTTTGGTATACACTAATGTTCCTCAAGGTCTAAAATATTTGAAATGTCAATTCTGTTATACAAACTACAAAGAAGTTAAAAATACATTGTTTTTTTTGTTTGAAAAAATAGCCTGTTGAAGTACTGTTGGTTTGTTAAGATTTTTTTTTTATGGTAACTGAAATATACTTGTGATTGAAGATATTTTCATCAATGTTAGTTAAGTAGCTACTATCTAACAGAAGATTATTTTGAAAATAGATGATAGGGATAAATTACAGAAAACTAAAATATATTTTTAAAATAGATTATTGTTAAGCAATTCCGTCTAGAACGGCCCAAAAACGACTTATGTCGCGCCCGTCACTTCTTTTTTTATTTGCTATTGCTAACTTCTTTTAATATGGGACACCTATATGAACTTTGAGTGATTTCAAATACCTTACATTCGGTGTTAACAATTATTGCCAAATGACAAAAATGCACCTGCACTTGACTTAGCGGACTTGAGCCTATCTTTTGTTTTGGCTAAATTATAGAACACTTCAATGAACTCTACTTGTTTAAAGTTGTTACAATAAAATAGCAACAGCAAGGTGCAGGCATATTTGCGGTCGACTGCACCGCCGACCGCACACCCGACCGCAGTTATACTGGGTTTGGCCGAGAGGTGGACGGTCGACCGGTCTTGTTGGACGGTGGACCGACTGCGGCGGTGTGTTCATTTTGGACCTCGATTTGTTAGGTCGTTTCAGCCCAATCTTCAACTCAAAGTTAGATCGTACGGGTCCTATTCAGTTACTTCTTTTCTAGGTTATATCGGACGACTGAGAATCAAGATTAGACATAGATTTCTTTCTATTCTTCTGTATATATTGTAAACTCCTCCAATATGAGAGTAGAGTACTTCATTGATTATTTTCTCAATTGCAAAGAGAAGCTAGAGAGAGAGATAGTTCTTGGTGAGTGTGTTTAATTCCTTGTATTGAGTGAATCAGTAACTCATTGTAATTTCTTCTAGTTGAATATCGGATCTCCCTATATTTTTTTCCAGATTAAGTAAAAGCTAACCGGGATAAGTCATTGTTGTGTTTGTGTTAGATTTGTAGATCTACTTGCTTTCTCAATTGATTTGTCTTGTTTACTTCGACTTCCTCATTGCTCTATTTAGTTCCGCTGCGACAACGGGCGTTCGTTGACGCCCCAATCCCGACAAACATGAGATTGGCTGTGATGAGGTTTTATGAAGACAAGATGAAACCCTTCAGTTGTTTTGTTCACCCTTATATGATACTATAAGACCATCCATATTCATACTATTAAGTACAGCCTTTGATTCCAAGTGGAATAGGTAAATACTACTTGAAATCCATGCATATTTGCATCAGCCTCTACTAAAATTGGGCACAAACTCGTCAAACTGAATATAACTGGACAATTGAGAACTGTTCGTCTCGCCAACCGGCTTCCTTGCCGTAGACTATTTTCCCAATAGATAACTACTTAATGTCTTCGGTTGGATAGTTGGGAACTGTTTGCTGAAGACTTCTTAGGTGAAATTGTAATGCCCCAAAACCGAGGACAACAATTTCGACAACAAACTACCTATCAAAACTCATGGCAATAGAATCCATAAATAAAGGGTAGCTCAAATGGCTAATAAAAGTATTTAATCTATTACAAAAGTAAATAACTAAAATTCTTTAAGAAATAAGTTTCCTTAAAATTTTAATAAAATAATTTAAAACAATTTCAGAAATATGATATATCAGCTTTAAAAGCTTTCTATGAAAATTCACTCCAAAGAGACATAAATTTGCAGATCATTTATTCTCTTCAAGCACCCTATCTTGAGGCACAAATCTGAAAAATTTATTAACAACAAAATAAGCTGACGTCCAGAAGTAATTGAAAATATAATAAATAGCTTGTAATTTATAAAATACCGCATTAACAATTAAACATGTCAATGCACAATCATATAACTGCAATTATTAGAACAATAATATCTAGATTATAACAAAAACTCTTATTGCATATAAATGTAATTAAGGTGATCACACAACTAAATAATGCAGGATAGCTAGTGCGGTACTTGTCTAATAATTTATGCATCTCATACTATGTAAATAATCAGATACAAGTATTATAGAATACAAGAGAATTTAGATACGCTAATCTCTCAATGCAATCAACGCTTATAGCCCAGTTGACAAGGTAAATGTCACTACAGTCTGTGGTTGGAACTGAAGAAAATAATTTTGGGGAAAATTCTTATTCTTATTGTTCTTCCTTATTCTTCACTGTATACATCTATATATAAGGATTACATTCTTGGAGAAGAAGAAAAGAGATTGAGAGAAGATTGGGAAGAGGAGAGATTTGGGGAATCTGTTTCCTATATTAGGAAACAGAATATACAATTACTATATTTCAACACTCCCCCTCAAGTTGGTGCATAGATATCGAGCATGCCCAACTTGTCAACAAATTTCAAGAAGAGCCGACTCGAAACAGCCTTGGTTAGGACATCTGCGAGTTGATCTTCTGACTTCACCTTGGATATCTCAATAACTTTCTCATCTAATTTTTCTTTGATGAAGAATCTGTCCACCTCTACATGTTTCGTCCTATCATGCTGAACTGGATTAGCTGCAATATCACACGCCGCTTGACTGTCACAATACACCTTCATAGGTTCCTTTGGACCATAGCCTAAGTCCTGCAACAGGAGTTTCAGCCATAATGCTTCTGTTATACTTAAAGCTACTCTGCGATACTCAGCCTCTGCACTAGAGCGTGCAACAACATTTTGCTTCTTGCTCCTCCATGTAACTAAATTTCCTCCAACAAATGTGAAATATCCTGAAGTGGAGCGCCTATCGATTGTAGATCCTGCCCAATCAGCATCAGTATATGCCTCAACCTTCAAGTGACCATATTTTGCAAATAAGACTCCTTTTCCTGGGGCTGACTTAATGTATCTCATAATTCTCATCACCGTGTCCATATGTTGTTCCCGAGGTGCATGCATAAACTGGCTTACCACACTTAAAGCATATGACAAATCTGGCCGTGTATGTGCAAGATACATTAGTCGTCCAACCAATCTCTGATATCTTTCCTTATCACAAGGCACTTGATCAGCTTCGTTGCATAGTTTCAGTCCTTCTTCCAATGGTGTACTAATCGGTTGACAGGCGGACATTCCAGTTTCCTTCAATAAATCCAGAGCATATTTTCTTTGAGAAAGAAATATCCCCTTTCTTGAGCGAGAAACTTCAATACCAAGGAAGTATCTCAAAGAACCAAGATCTTTCATTTCGAACTCTTGTGACAAGTAGTACTTTAATGCCTTCATCTCCTCGGGATCATCTCCAGTTACTATCATATCATCAACATAAATAATGAGAGCAGTAATTTTACCTTCTTTCCTTTTTAGGAATAGAGTATGATCAGAATTACTCTGATCGTATCCGAATGTCCTCATTGATTTGGTAAATCTCCCAAACCAGGCTCTTGGCGACTGCTTCAGTCCATACAATGCTTTCTTCAGACGACATACTTTGTTGCTGTGTTGAACTGGTCTGTTCGACCCTGGTGGAAGATCCATATAGACTTCTTCTGTCAATTCCCCATGCAAAAATGCATTCTTCACATCAAATTGCTCCAACGGCCAGTCAAGATTTGCAGCAAGTGACAGTAGAACTCGAATAGTGTTGAACTTTGCCACAGGTGCAAATGTTTCGTCATAATCAATTCTATAAGTTTGAGTGTACCCTTTGGCAACAAGCCTTGTCTTGTACCGCTCTATCGAACCATCCGATTTATATTTCACTGTATAAATCCATCTGCATCCTACTGGCTTCTTCCCTGCTGGCAGCTCGACTATCTCCCAAGTCTCATTCTTCTTCAAGGACTTCATCTCCTCATCCATAGCTGCTTTCCACCTTGGATCGGCTAAGGCTTCCTGCACACTATTAGGAATAGATACAGCAGATAATTGATTTACAAATGACTTATTTGATTCAGACAATCGGTGAGTGGACACATAATGACTCATGGGATACTTGACATTACTAGTGGGATTAGGCTCGTAAGTGGGTTTGGGGATACCTCTAGTAGTACGGTTTGGGAGTTCTCTTCTTGGAGCTTCGGACAGCGATGACGATTGGTTTTGGGGTTCTGCTGGGAGTAGATATAGATCTGATGGTATTGGTGGTGGAGATGGTTCAGATGGTGCTGGTGGTGGAGATGGCTCATCTTCATGGAGGTTTGGCACTGACTGCAGATCTTCGTGAAAATTTTCTTCCTCCTCAACCAAGTCTTCATTCGAGTAATCGTCATTACTTACATCCTGATTTTCTCCCCTTAAATCTGATTGTTCAGTTTGAATAGTAACTACTTCATCATAGGCAAGAGTTTGAACTTCATTTCGGTGCTCCCCCTGAAGTTCAACCTCAGAGGAAAAATACATCTCATCCTCATGGAACACAACATCCATAGTCACAAACATTTTTTGAGTTGGTGGGTGATAGCACCGATACCCTTTCTTATTCTGTGCATATCCCACGAAAACACAGCGGACAGCTCGAGGAGCTAACTTATTGCGTTCATGTTGATGAAGATGAACAAATGCAACACACCCAAACACACGAGGTGGCAAGTTGACGAATTTTGGTGCATTCACAGCTTCAGTTAATGCTTGAAACGGTGTGAGAAAGTTTAGGATATTAGAGGGAACTCGGTTGATTAAGTATGCAGCAGAAGCAAGAGCTTCTCCCCAATAAATGAGTGGCCGATTTCCATGGATGAGAGAAGCACGGACCACTTCGAGCAAGTTTCTATTTTTCCTTTCTGCAACTCTATTCTGTTGAGGTGTATACGAGCATGTAGTCTGATGAACAATTCCGTGTTCCACTAAATATTGTTGCAGATTTGAACTCAGGTACTCTCCGCCATTATCACTCCTAAGAACTTGAATTTGTGATTTATACTGAATCATAACATGCTTGTGAAATTTCTGAAACAAACCACTAACTTCACTTTTCGACTTCATCAAACAAATCCAGGTCATACGGGTACAGTCATCAATAAAGGTCACAAACCATTTGGCTCCACCAAATGTAGTGATTTTGGATGGACCCCAAACATCAGAATGAATAATCATAAAAGGAAGGGAGCTTCTACTTGGACTTGGAGGAAAAGAGACACGATGACCTTTTGCAAGTTCACACACATCACACCGAAAGGCAGATATATCCAATTTTAAAAATAAACTTGGAAATAATTTCTTCAAATAACCAAAAGAAGCATGCCCTAGACGTCGATGCCACAGCCAAATATCTGATTTCTTCTTCTCATCTTCGGATCCTTCCACACTTAGAGCTTGAGTCAACTTGCTCGAACTTTCAGATTCTAAATCTAGGTAATAGAGCTTCCCGTGCCTAACCCCATAACCAATCGTCTTACGAGTCCGAATATCCTTAAACACACAATGAGAAGGCCAAAAGACTACAATACAATGTAAGGCAGTAGTTATTTGAGCTACGGATAATAGGTTGAAATTCAAGGATGGTACAACTAAGGCAGTATCTAAGGTTAGGTTATTTGTGAGATGTATGGTACCCTCGCCAGTAACAGTGGCAGGGTCACCATTGGCAGTGGACACAGTCGATCTAGTGGATGGTTGAAAATTTTGAACTTGTCTAGAATCAAAAGTCATATGGTCGGTAGCACCCGAATCAATTATCCATGCACTATTCTTAACAGAAGCAGAAATATTAAATACCTTACCATCATTACCTGCAGCTGTAACTAATGTAGAGGCGAGTCCAATATTCTTCTTAGCTCCATCAGTTTGTCCCATGGTAGCGGCACAAGAAAAGAACAGATCTGATCTTCAGCAAAACAACAACAATCCAGCAAGGGATATCAGCAACACTAGTGGAGAGACAGCAGCAACACCGGTGACCAAAGCCGGCGGCGACCAGGTGGCGGCGCTGGCGTCGACGGTGAACGACGCGTCGACGAGCGGCGTTGCGATTGGTCGACGGAATCGGGAGCAAGGGGATCGGCAGGGTGTTTGTCGACTAATGTCGAGGAGAGAGAAGAAGGGGACAGGGGGGTCTGATGGCCTGGGCGAGGGCGGCGCTCACCAAGGGGTGGCGCGACGGAAGCGGCGTCTGGTCGGGAGGAGCACGACGATTCTGGCGCTGCGCTGGTTGAGGAAGAAGCAAAAAAGAGGGTTTCAATCTGCTGTCAATGTCGAAGATGGAGGAGGGGGTTTCGGATCTGGTTGTGGCGTCGAATAGAGGGCAGCGCCGGGAGGGGGGTCGCCGGAGGGTCAGAGATCTCACCGGAGAAGAAGTACAGGGGATGGGTTCTAGGGATTTGGGCTGTTTGGGCGGGGAGAGAGAATAGGAGGACGGGGTGTCTTCTTTGGGGTTTTCGGTGACGGGATCTGACGGGATCGGAGTCGATGATCGGTGACGGGATTAACAACGGGATCAGATCAAAATGGAGGTGATCAGTCTCCTCTTCTTCGTCTTCAATTGGTTTAGATCTAATTAGGCTCTGATACCATGAAGAAAATAATTTTGGGGAAAATTCTTATTCTTATTGTTCTTCCTTATTCTTCACTGTATACATCTATATATAAGGATTACATTCTTGGAGAAGAAGAAAAGAGATTGAGAGAAGATTGGGAAGAGGAGAGATTTGGGGAATCTGTTTCCTATATTAGGAAACAGAATATACAATTACTATATTTCAACAGGAACAAACAAATTGCACAATTAAAAAGTCACTACGGTCCGTGGTTATGACAAATAATACGTGCAATTTGGTCAACACTTCTAGTCAGGTTGATAAGGTAAACACCACTACAGTCCGTGAATGGAACAAATAGCACTCATAGAGTGGACACATTGAGAGCCAAATAAGTTACTTAGATTTCCGACTCATATACCGGTATACAATCATAGATGCTGACACATGAGTAACACAACTATAAATATGGTAATAACTTAAAATATTAATCTCAATATTCACAACATCAGTACGTATATCCCTACTTAAACTACTTAAAATAACGATTAGTTTAAATCGACAATCCACAAATATTCCTAACAACAATATTAACCAAATATGCATGACAACACTCACATATCACTATTACATATTCATGCAAACACATCAATTAGTATATTAATCCTAATTCAATAATCGCACATCATCGCAGCACAACATAAAATAATTTTACAAATACTCACGATATAATAGTACTAAAAAACAAGTATTTTAAAAAATTACATTCTATATGGTATAAATATCTAATTACTTACAGTGCTTGACACGAAAATAAAATTAGTAGCGAGCTTTGAGACAATCCTCAACTCCAATCAACTCCATATGATTTTGGCAGATAAACACTCTAATAAGAGTAGGGGATCAAAAGCAAGTAACTCCAAACTGTCCTTTCTTTCCAGACCAAATCCCAAGCCCTAAAGCAAACAATTACTCAATCGATGTATTTATATAACTGAGGCATAAAACTCAGTCTATCAATTGAAAAAATAATATAAAAAGAAAGAAAGATTGGAGTTTTATACTCACAATTGTAATGGCAATCGAACCGAATAAACATTGGGATCAAACAAATGGATTAAGAGATTTATAATGATGATGATGATGGGTGATGATGACAGGAAGTAAGGAAGAGAGTTGCGGCTGTGTTGTTTGTTTTGTTTTGTTTTGTGTTTTTTTCTTTTTGGATGTTGACTGCTAGGAATCAGAAGAAGAAAAGGGGAGAGAGCAACCCTAACTTCTTTTACACATAAGCCCCCATTCACACTTTAACAAGTAAGTCCTTAACAATAAGTAAATTACATAAGAATTCTATTATATATATATATATATATATATATATATATATATATATATATATATATATATATATCTCCCATATTTTAATTAATAAAAGCCATCAAATAAAAAAAAAAGGTTATGCAACATAATTAATATGAACAATATCATTAATAAATATTCTGGGCTATTACATACTACCCACCTTATATAAGTTTTGTCCTCAAAACTTGGAATGTTCATCCGTAAACTCTGCCAAATTATCTCTCCGAACGATCAATTCTAAAATCAACTAGAATTAGGTCATCTACAAGTGCTAATAAACCGGAAACATAGAATAAAATAAGTCATCCTAATTACCTCAAGTCATAGAAGCCTAACATCACCAAATAAAATCATCAATTAGAATCAACTGATAGTCAAAGCCATAGTAATCCCAATTACAACGTATCAATCAAGGCAACCAATCTACTAAAATGCTAAATATTATGTAAACCCAAATAGCTAGTATAACTCCATAATAACTCGAGGACCTGCAACCTAAGCTCTGATACCATTCTGTAACACCCCCATATCGAGGACAACAATTTTGACAACAAAATACCTATTAAAACTCATGGCGATAGAATCCATCAATAAAGAGAAGCTCAAATGGCTAAAAAATATATTTAATTCATTCCAAAAGAAAACAAATAAAATTCTTTAAGAAATGAGTCTCCTTAAAAATTCAATAAAATAATTTAAAACAATTAAAGAAATATGATTTATCAGCTTTAAAAGCTCTCTATGAAAATTTACTCTAAAGAGACATAAACTTGCAGATCCTTTATTCTTTTCAAGCATCCGATCTTGATGTACAAATTTAAAAATTTTTATTAACAACAAAATGGGTTAACACCCATAAGTAATTGAATAAATATAACAAGTAGCTGGTAATTTATAAAATATCGCATTTACAATTAAACATGTCAATGCATAATCATATAACTGCAATTATTAGAACAAGAATATCTAGATTATAACTAAAACTCTTATTACATATAAATGCAACAATAAGTAAGGTGATCACACAAGTAAATAATGCAGGATACCTAGTGCGGTACTTGTCTAATAATTTACACATCCCATACTACATAAATAATTAGATACAAGTATTCTAGAATGCAAAAAAAATTTGGTACGCCCTCATTGCGGTCAACACTTATAGTCCGGTTGACAAGAAAAATGTCACTACAGTCTGTGGTAGGAACTAACAAACTGCACAATTAAAATACCACTACAGTCCGTGGTAGGAACAAACAATACTTATAGAGTGGACACATTAAGAGCCAAATTGGTTGTAACCCCCATTCCTGATAATTAGTATTTTTCGTGTATTTTCTATAATTCGATTTTTATAAATTTATTTTTGTGCTAAATTCTTTTCGGATATTTTATTAAAGTGGTTTCTAATCGAAAATTTTATTCATTTCGGATAATGGTATATTTTGATCTTAATTCTATGCCTTATTGATCAATTATTTTTTTTATTTGAGCCTAGAACAAATATATTATTATTATTAGGTGATTTCAATAAAAAATTGTTAAACACGAATATTATTTTATTGTATGGTTTTATTATTATTATGAATACTAATTTTTATTCCTTGATTTCTTTAATTAAAAAATTCATCTATCGAAATATTTTATTTTTATACCCGATTTGATTTTCTCGGCGAGTTCCAATTTGTTTTAGGTCCAATTTTTATTATTTCAATTGTATTATTTATTTATCTAATTGGGTTGGAATTTTCGTTCATGAACTATCTTTCTCTTTTATTGAGTTATTTATATTGCGGATTTTGTTTATTTGAATTGTGGGTATTTTTATTTGAACCGTGTTGATTTTGATCTATCTCCTAATAGAACCATAAAACCCAATTTGATGGATTCTTGACCCAAAACCGCTATTATTGAACCCTAATTGTACCCTATAAATGCAACACTACTGTAACCCTAGTTTCTGCACACAAATCGAAATCCTAGTCGTCTAATCTCTCTCCTATTCTCTCTCCTGTTACCGTTCATCTTTCCCCAAATCAACTCCCAACCCTCTTCGGCTTCGTCCCCGGCCGTTCTCCGGCAACCCACCCCTTGGCGACCACCTCCTCAGCACCGCCCTCCACGTCGACAACCCCCTCGACCAGCAATCCCCCTGCTGTCTTCCCCCTTCCCGATCGCCAGCCCACCAGCCAACCAAACCCCGATTCCCCTTTCTCTCTCCTCGCCCATCAGCCACACCCCCACCTCCGACGACTCCCAACCGTCGTCGCCCTCCTATCCCCCTCGACGGCCAACCACTGCAGATCCCCAAACTCCGATTCCTCCTTCCTCTTCTATTCGACCACCGATCAGAACCCAAGCCCCAAAGCCCGTTCCTTTTCCCCAGCTTCGATCACCGACCTCCTGTCGATGCCACCTCGCCGTCGCCCATCTCCAGCGCCACCGCCCCCTAGCCGGTGCTCTCTCTCCCTTGGCTGATTGCTGCAGTTGCTGTTTGTCCCTTTGAGTGTTGTGTGTTGTTGCTTTGGGATCTTATTGCATGTATTTTGTACGTGTTATTGGTGGGTTGAACTAGTTCGTGAGTTTGTTGCTTCGGGATTCATATTCCATTATTCTCGCTATTCGTTTCACCGGTTAACAGGCAAGTCACCGTCCACTTGAATTGCTATTCGTTTCAAATTCAAGTTTTATTGAAAATTCTTGCAAGCAGATCTTTTTGGTTATTGTATTACCCTTTGATGTCTTTTTTTCGTTGGGTTTATTGTGGGTTTACACGAGCTAACCCCGATATTCTTGACATCGTGCAAATTTGACTCTAAAGTTTGGATCCTTAATGAATGCATATAGAATTGTTAATAGGGTTATTCATACGAGTCACAATACAAATAAATTATTCTAGAGACAATTGTTAGGTTGTGTGTTGTTCGATCGTTGGTGATTGATTGACGTTAGACTTGTATGTTTGTGTGATCTATATTTTATTTATCATGTTTGGACGCCTATCATGCTAGTTACACAAATTGTTGACTATAGAATCGAAACCCATCATGTTTAACTAATTTTTATTTCAAGAAAAATACCCTAAGAACTATACATGTTTGCTGATCTGAACTTGATCTCTATTTTCGAAGCAGTAAATGACCTTAAATTGAAATATTTTCTGAATATGGAATGTATCCCCGAATGTCTAGATGTCAATAGCATCCAGAATTTTCGAATTCTGAGTTTTGTAGCAAGAGTTATGTCCGTTTTACTGCAGCTGTGTTTTTACATCCCAGAATTTTAGATCTCTCATTTTAATGTATTAATTATTCATCTATCGTATCATTGCATGAATTAATGAATGTATGTTGCATTGCATGTTCCCAATGAGTTATTATCACCATCCGAACCGTCCTATCCATGTAATCACCCTATTATTTTCCGATTGATATTATTGTTCACCTCTTGTCCCTTAATTGCATACTGTATTGTCGCATTGGTAAAATAATTAACAAGCCGGGGTTTAAGGGTTGACTTTTCGTAGTGGACAATATAGAAACTGTACTTGGAGGAGGGGCCCGTGTTTCCCTAAATAATGTTCCGGCTATTTTTTATCGGTGATTGTGGTTATGGCCGTAACCCAATCTATCGTGTATTGTATCGTTGCCGATGATCGTACCGTACACCGAAAGGTGAATAATGTTTAATGTTGAAGAGTACATGAACTATGGAGCCCACTACTAAGTCTAAAGCGAAATTGTCTGCATGTAGCAACCATGTGGTAAATAGATGGGACGCATAAAGTGCTACATTAGTTAGGATTAAAAATAATTAATAGACTTAAGGATCACACTACATCGACACTGCATATTGTTCCTATTGATATCGAATATTGGCTAAGTGTTACCGTTATTGATCATTGATTATTGTTATTGATATTGCGCGCATCATTATTATAGCCATTTTATCGACTATCATGACTATTGTCCCATTTTATTGATTCCTATTGATTCATTGATTCATTGTTATACCGTTATTCCATTGTTCCCTGCTTTCTCTACTTGCTGTCCATGACTTGCTCTAAGGACAATTATTTTTCTCTTTTTAGATGAAGTATTCACAGGTAATGAAGGAGAATTGCCTGCTGGAGTTGGAGAACAAACATCGTGAAGATTGCTGCTTTTAATTTTGCTTATCGCTTTAAATGACTTAATGTACTGAGACTTGTATTTATTTTTGGACCGGATTATTATTATTTTGGGCTTATGTCCCGAATTTTTATTATTGTTTCCAGACGTTGGATTATTATTATTATATTTGGATATTATATTGTTTTATTCTAAGTATTTTTGTTCATGAGATCATTATTATTGCCTACGCAATTGTTCTGTATTGTTTATGTTGTTGAGTTAATCGATTAAACAGCTTATGGGTGACGTTAGTCATTCACTGGGCTTTTGTCATGTGCTCGTATTCCGTATTTTTGGGAAGCGGGGCGTGACAAGGTTTTTAGTGGTATCAGAGCTCTGGTTTGGATAATATATCAATCAAACGTGACCAGCGTAAGCAAGTTTGTCTTTGGTTGATATATTAATCAGATTTGGGTTTATAGCGGTTTGACTCAACAGTATTTGCAATACAGAGATCACATGAACAATTGATAACCAACAATCTGGAAACTAGTCTCTTTTGATTCCTCTTCGATCCCTTCATTTTCAGTTCATTTCTTTCTTGTTGTCTTTCGTCCCTTCCATTCATTGATTCCTTGTTAGGTATAATTTTATTCTTTTGTACCCAAAATCTTTTGATTCTGGTGCTATTGCTCTTCTCCTTCCTGCTTGCTTCGTCGATCGGAATCACTTGATCTACCACGACATGTCTACAACAGATACTAAGTCCAGATATAGAGCTTCCCGTGTCTAACCTCATAACCAATCATCTTGTGAGTCCGAATGTCCTTAAACACATAATAAGAGGGCCAAAAAATCACAATACAATGTAATGTAGTAGTTATTTGAGAAACATATAACTTATTAAAATTCATGGATGACACAACTAGTACAGTATCTAAGGTTAGAATTTTTGTGAGAGAGATGGAACCTTCGCCAATAACGGTGGCAGGATCTCCATTGGTAGTGGACACACTTGATTTGGTGGATAGTTGTAAGGTTTGTACTTGTCTAGGATCAAAATTCATATGGCCGGTAGCACATGAAACAATTATCTATGCATTATTCATAACAGAGACAGAAATATTAAAGACCTTACTATCATTACCTGTAGCTATAACTAATGCAAAGGCTTAACCAACACCCTTTTCAACTCCATCAGCAACTCCAACGGTGACAGTGGGTTGGTTGTAATTCTTCTTCCGAGCATCCCTACTATGACCCCAGTTCTCCGGGTAGCCAATAATCTCATAACAACGAGCTTTCGTGTGACCGACCTTACCATAATTAGTACACTTCCTCAACTCATAAGGTAGTTTTGGTCCAGATCGACCCAAGTGGCTTTTCAAAGAACGGTTCTGAGCCACCATTGGAGCTGCATCAGAGGGTTCTGAGGAATTATTCATGGTGCTTTGTTGGTGAGCCTCACGACGGATATATGCATAGGATGCCTCAAGATCAAGAGCGGGATCCTTTTGCAAGATTTCTCCTCGAACCTAGTCAAACTCAGCATCAATTCCTTCCAAGAAGATAGAACCCGCAAGCGCTCAATCAATTCCGATACATTTTAATATCATCAGAATTTTTCATGATCACCTTGTCACAGTGGTCAAGCTCTTAAAAAATCTCAGTTAATTCTCCATAATAAACGGAGAGTGATCTGCCATTTCATCTTGCCGAGAAGGCTCTCTGGTTTAGAGCAGATACTTAAATCTCATCGGTTCCATCATAGAATGTCTTTGCTAGGGCATCCCAAACATCATGAGCCGTACGCAATCGATTGTGTCTCTTTATGATCTCCGGCTTTATGGATATCAATAACCAGCCTTTAACTTTCTGATTATCAACATACCATTTACCATAGGTGGCATCACCTTTATCAGAAATTTTACTCTTTCCTCAAATATACTGGATCTTTTCATGTTCATCAATATTCATCTCCATCAGCTGAGTCCAGACATCATAGTTTGTTTCATCAAGAGTTATCCTAACATTGAACCTAGAATTGTCAGAATGTACAATAATCGATGCACTACCCTTAGTGTTCGAAGGTTCATCAGTTTGTCTCATGGTGTTGTTGCGACAAAATAGTAGCGGCACAAAAGACAAACAAAACAAACAGCAACAATGGATCTGATATGACCAACAGCAAACAAGATCATGATCTGGATTTGATCTTTAGCAACCAACAGCAAAAGAAAAACAAAACAAACAGCAACAATGGATCTGATTTGATCAACACTAAACAAGATCAGGATCAGGATCTAATCTTTGGCAACCAACAACAAACGAAGGTTCACCCCTTTCTCTAGAACCTGGATCTAATCTTCCTCTAGCGCCAAGAGAAATTTAGGGCTTTCGACGAAAGCGACATCGGCTTCTGGCGGCGGCGGCGAGGGCTTTCGACGGCGATGACAACAACTTCAGGCGGTGGCAATGGGCATTCGATGACAACGACTTCAACGTATAGTGGTGTTCTGGCGGTGCGCGCACGAGAAGAGATCGACTTCGACGTGCGGCAGCAGCGGCGGTTGAACGGGTGGTGCACGCACGGGAAAAGATCGGGTTTCGAGGTTTCGGGATTACAGGAAGAAGTTCGGGACAGTTCTGTCGATGAAAACGGTGGATGATGTTGGTATTGGGTTCGGGTTCGGACCTGGATCCGAAGTCTGGGAAGAGGTCGGTGATCGGTGAGGCTGAACAATGCCTCTTCTTCTTCCTCTTTTTCACGTAGCCTATGATATTTTAGGCTCTAATACCATATTGAATTTTAATTTGAGAAAAGTTATATTTTTGTATTATTTATTCTTCTACTGTGTATGTCTTTATATATATATTATATTCTTGGAGAAGAGGTACAATTGATTGATGAGAAGATTAAGGAGAGGAGAGATTTGAGGGATTTCTATATAATTTTTCGTTGTCGCAGTTTGTGTTAAAGCCTGAATGTAAAATAATATGAAACTCCAACAAAATTGTGAAGAAATCCAATACAAGAAGAAAAACAGTAAGTAAATAACTTGTACAGAGTCGAGATTTTAGAATCTCTATCCTTAAAGCAGAATTCGCCCCGTAGTGTGACGGTTACCGGCGAATTGCTTCCCAAGATACAACTGTACCTTCTCTGAAGATGCAGCACCCTTGCTTCAGAGACAACGAACTGCTGTCTGTGTGTACTCTCAGTTGACAGACACTGACTCAGAGCAGAGGAAGAAGAGAGGAAAATGTAAAAAAAAAATCTGTGTCTCTGTATAGAAGACTTCTGTTTGGTTTTATAGAGGAAACTGGGACTGAGACTGTTCATCAGCTGCCATTACTCTGTAACAGCAGAGTAATGGGAACTCTTCAGATTCATAACTGGTGAGCCATTACTCTGCTGTTACAGAGTAATGGCCCCAGTTACTGAATCTGAAAAGCCTTTTCAGTTCAGTAGGGGAAGAGGCTGTCTGGGCAAAAAAATAAAATAAAAAATTTAAGCCAGACCAGACCAGACCAGACCAGACCAGACCGAACCGAACCGAACCGAACCGAACCGAGGCCGAGGCCGAGGCCGGGGCCGGGGCCGGAGCCGGGCCGGGTCGGGCGCGCGCGCGCGTGTGTGTTTGTCATTTTGGCTAAGTCCTCTCTCCACTACACGTTAGTGGTAACCCCCGGGCCACGCCCTCTAGTCCAGTTTTCTAGTATATATACTAGTATAAATCTTTTCCAATTTCCGATATGGGACTATCCATTTGTTAAGTTGGTACCTTTCAAGTACCCAACTTTCGATCAACATTTCTCATTCATACGGAATTCGTTTTTGGCAAGTGAGTATACTACGGAATAGTACTCGACGAGAGGATCGCAATCCACTCATTTTTCGGTGCCGCTGGTGGCCGTAGCTTGCCGGAATCCGGCCCGAAAAACTGCAAAAATTAATTCCAACAATCCCCCACATGAATGGAAATTACCAGACCATGTAATCCAGACACGACAGAAAAACAAAAAACATGACAGAAAGACTCTGAGAGTACAGTCGGAAAATCACTGCATCAGGAATGGTAGTAATTTTTCAACCTTGAACCACCCTTGGTAATTATCTATCGGATTCACTTGACCAGGTAGTGATCATGATGTCTTGAACTACCCGGGCGTTCATGTGAACCTAGACAATAACTATCACACAGTTTCATCTCCTCACAGAACTAAGTTCTCTTGTTGTGTTCATTTTGGCCGTGAACATCCCTGGTTAATCGTGAGTGAACTTGGAGAATGTAGCCTCTCTTCATTCTCTGAGAAACGGCCCCATTTCACACTCACAAGGTGATTGCCCATAAAGAGTATCCTGCTATACCCCACTTTTATTTCAAAGCTATGGGAATCATTAAAAGCCAAGCTTATCCTAACTATTTGCAGGCAGCACTTGTTTTATCATCCTAAGAATGGGTATGAGATGTTAATCTCTAAGTGCTTTCGTTGATTCAACAGGATTTAGTTGTCCCTTTGAACCTAGATCTTGGGATCTCCAATTTCTAGGTAGGGTTTCCATCAAGTATCCTCTTTCGTCATAGGCTTTAAACCCATTCCTCTTGATGATCTCACAACCTGCTCTCGCGACAGACCTTTAGTAAATGGATCCGCTAGGTTGTCGGCCGATTTTATATATTCTATAGAGATTACTCCATTTGAGAGCAGTTGTCTAATGGTTTTGTGTCGCCTTCTGATATGACGAGACTTACCATTATACATACAACTCAGTGCCCGTGCTATAGCCGATTGGCTGTCACAGTGTACACATAGGGCAGGCACTGGTTTTTTCCACATTGGAATATCCTCTAAGAAGTTTCGAAGCCATTCTGCTTCCTCTGCCACTTTGTCTAAAGCAATAAACTCAGATTCCATGGTGGATCTGGCCAATAGCGTTTGTTTAGAGGATTTCCATGACACAGCTGCACCACCAAGTGTGAAAACATATCCACTTGTGGATTTTGAGTTCTTTGAGTCCGATATCCAGTTGGCATCACTGTAGCCTTCCAGTACTGCTGGATATCTGGTGTAATGCAGCGCATAACTCTGAGTATGTCGCAAGTAGTTCAATACTCTAGTTATTCCTTTCCAGTGACTTCGTCCTGGATTACTCGTGTATCGGCTCAGTACGTTTACCGAATGTGCTAAGTCCGGTCTTGTACAATTTGTTTGTAACTACTGTTTCCCCGTATTTGTACTTTTATATAGTACTTTTCTCAATTGTATTCTTTCGTCTATTTGAGATCCCGCATTTTATTAAAATCATTATTTTTGCCTCGAATCAATTTTTGGGTCCTTTTATTAAATTCATTTGTATGCCAGTTGTGCCGTTCTTCATGAAGAATTGCCCGATTCTTCTCGTTTAACTCTCTAATCCCCATTATTGTGCTTTTTGACCATTTCTTCTGTTGGGCCCTTTTTGAAACGGATCCCCTAGACTCTCAAACCCGCAAACCCGCCAACCTAGTATTTAAACCCAACCCTAACCCTAATTAAATCTCTACTGTTTTAACCTAATTACTCTACCGCCGCTAATCACCTCCCCAAATCATCTTCTCCTCCATCTTCGCAACTGCATCAACCCAACCTCCCTCGGCCTCTCCGATCACTTTCGCTCGCCCCTAATCCACCTCGTCGACCTCCACAGCACCACCACCACCACCCCCATCTCCTTCACCGTCGCCATTAACCCAACTCCAAACCCAACTTCCGCCATTACCCAATCCACCTTCGAACCCAAATTCTCGACCACTGCTCCAACTGGACGTCTCCCTCACCCTCACTCTCGACTTCGGCAGATTCCCCATCGCCTCGCCGCCTCCAACACCCTCTCCGCTGCTTCGCCAGATGCCGCCGAACCCCACGCCGCTCTCACTCTGTTCGAACCCCCAAACAGAACAACGCGCGCCACCAAGCTCCATCGCCGTCGTTGCCGCCGTCGACTGCTCCTCAGTTGAACCCAGACGTCGTCGGAGACCCAGCGTCGCCGCACTCAATCCTCTCCCTCACGCTCAGTTCGTCGAAGAAGAGATCAACGAAGAAGAAGGAGGAAAGGGCGGGCGCGGATTTGAACCGTCCGATCACGTCAAGATCTGTGCGCCGTGATCGCTGTTTCGTGTTCGCCCGCAGCGGATCCAGACTTGCTGTCCCGTGTTCTGGCGCAGATCCGCTGCGTTCGAGCGATCTGATTCGCTGCCGTCCGCTGTTCCGTGTTCTGTCCACAGCGGATCCAGCTTTCGCTGCACGCTGTTCTGGATCTGATCCGCTGCATTGCGGTGTTCTGACTGGACGGGTTTGCTGTTTCCTGTTCTACCCGCAGCGAATCCGAAGCCGTGTTTCGCTGTTCTGAGCCGATCTTGTGCGCAAGGAAAGCTCGATCTTCGATCAGATTTTGCACGCGCTTTTCGAGGATATTTCCGGGGATTTTTCTACTCTTTTTGCTTCAACAAGCGGAGATTTCAACCGTCGATTTAAGGCAAGTAACCTTGTACATCTTATTGTCCTAGTACAAGTCTCTTTGAAATACCACATGTAGTTAGTTTGTGACTCTCCTTTGAAATATCATAGTAAAACAATTTGAACCTTCAAACTCACCAATCTAAGAGTCACAAAACTTCCTCGTATTAAATAATAATTCAATTGGACTCTTTTATCTCCTTGAACTTGCGAACCACATGGACATATGAATTAAGGACCCCTAGAAATTGTAGACGCATATAAATTTAGTGTTTTGGCAATTTGTGATTATTATGACTTGGAAAATATTATTATTCGCTGTTTGATTCCCATTACCATGTATTTGTGCCACATAATGATTTTAGACACCAAAATTACGTAATTCTATGAAATCTACATTAGTGAATTATTTCCCTATGTTGCTGTCTGGATTTCCTTTTTGCGGTTTCGACCCTCTTATCTTTGGAATTTGGGCCCGAGGCCTGAATATGAAACGTAGATCAGGATGTGTAGATGTCGATAGACTCCAGAATGATTGAATTTGGAGTTACGGTCTAGGAGATATGGCTGTTATACTGCAGCTGTGTCAGTAGGCGCAGTTTTGTAAAAACTGCTGTATATATTGACCTTGCGAATTATTTTAGCTGTACAAACAGCGTGCGTTTGACCCCAAATTTTGTGTGTAGCTGCTGGACATCATCTAGGACATCCCTAAATTTTTCTAGAATTAATTTACAACATTTACTTAGGTGTGCTTGCTTGATAAGAGTTAATAACAATAACAAGCCGGGGTTTGGGAAAGATTATAGAGTGGACAATATAGATATGTGTACTCGGAAGGGGGCCCGTGTTTCCCAATACTTGGTTCATGAACTTGTTGTATCTTGTTTGATTCATGGAGTCGGTTACTCGGCTCATGAACTTGTTGATTCTTGAACCCATTGTGCGGTTCTTGAACTTGCTTGTGGATTCGCGAACTTGCTTCGTGAACTTGTTATTTAATTTTCGATTCATGAACCAAGGCTTGCTTGATACTTGATACCTGAGTACGCCGCCCTATAAAATCCATTACTAGATCTAAACGAAAGTGCTTTGACTGTAGCAACCATGTAGTAAAAGAATGGATGCATGTCGTGCTACCTAGCTAGTAACTCACCACTAGACTTGAACTTGATAACTTGGACTCGATAACTTGAACTAGACTTGGACTTGAGAAACTTGAGCTAGATAACTTGACACTTGGACTGGATGACTAGACATTTGAGACCTAACATTTAAGATAACATATGAGACTAGACTTGAGTTGACACTTGACATTAATCACCCTTATAGGTGTACCTGACATGTGATTCACCACTAGCAGTTGTTATCCAATCTAGTCATTATGATGTTCCCTCTTGCTAGCTAGACTTTGGAATTTGCCACTACTTCTTATAACTTTGCTTATTCTTGATTCCAATTCTTGTTTTCCCCTTTCTTGTACTTGCTTTTACTATTTGTGGCCCTAACTTGCACTAAGGGCATTTTCTCTTGTTTCCCCTCGTTTTCCTGTTTATATTTATTAAACAGACTTGGGAGACAAGCTATCTGCTGGAATTGGCGAGCAGACATTTCAGGTTTTGCTTGGAGCAAGGATCTGTTTAAATAGTTGCTTCCTTAAGGTATTTGTTTCTTCTGTTGTTAAGACTTGTTTCCGAGTTTATACTTGATCCAGACATGTGAACTATTTGAACATTATTATTTGTTTAAATTGTTTTCTGCTGCTTAATAAATTATTCATGCATGCTTGGTTATATATATTTCTCTTGTATATTCTTGTTTTTGATGCTGAGTCGATCCTACAGCTTATGGATGATGTAAAAATCATTCGCTGGGCTTCGTCACGTGCTCGTATTCCATATTTTTGGGAAGCGGGGCGTGACATTGTTAGATACATCAGACTACCAACTACACGTGCATATTCCAGTTGTGATATGCTTTCGCCTGTATTTTTGAACAGGTGAAGACTTGGATCGACGGGACTTTTTGCTGTCCCATTGGAATAATTCTTGAATCTTTCAAGTATTTTCTCAGCATAATGAGCTTGAGACAAAGTAATCCCCTCAGATGTCCGGGAGACTTTGATTCCTAGTATGATATCTGCAACTCCCAAGTCTTTCATGTCAAACTTGCCACTAAGCATGCTCTTAGTTTGTTTGATAATGTCGTTATTGCTTCCAATAATGAGCATGTCGTCTACGTATAGACAGACCAGAATGTATCCGTTTGAAGTATCTTTGATGTAGATACATTTATTACATTCATTTATTTTGAAACCATTTGACATCATAACATTGTCAAAGTTTGCATGCCACTGCTTTGGAGCTTGTTTCAGGCCGTACAGTGATTTTACAAGCCTGCACACCTTATTTTTCTGTCCAGGAACTACGTAACCCTCAGATTGTTTCATGTATATTTCTTCTTCTAAGTCCCCATTTAGAAATGCAGTTTTAACATCCATTTGATGTATTTCCAGATTACGTAGAGCTGCAATAGCTATCAACATTCTTATGGATGTTATTCTTGTAACTGGGGAATATGTATCGAAGAAATCTAGGCCCTCTTTTTGCCTAAATCCTTGTACCACAAGTCTAGCCTTATGCTTCTCTATTGAACTATCTGGTTTCAATTTTTGTTTGAAAATCCATTTGCATCCTAGAGCTTCACATTCAGAAGGCAAATCGACTAACTCCCATGTATGATTTTGCATAATGGAGTCTATTTCACTTTTGATTGCTTCCTTCCACATAGGAGCATCAGGAGACATGGCTTCCTTGAACGTTCTGGGTTCATTCTCTAACAGAAAGGCCGTCACAAAGTCAGGACCAAATGATTTTGATGTTCTAGCCCGTTTACTTCGTCTAGGCTCATCAGTATCATGTTCTGGTTCATCAACTGAAGTGCTTGCATTCCCTTGTTCACGTGTACGTTTAGGGTACGTAGTATCCTTGCACGGAAACACGTGTTCAAAGAATGAAGCATTTCTTGATTCCATTATTGTATTTACATGGATATCCGGTATATCCGATTTGTATACCAAGAACCGATATGCACTACTGTTGTGTGCGTAGCCTATGAATATGCAATCAATCGTCTTAGGTCCGATGGTGACCTGTTTCGGGTTAGGTACTGCCACTTTTGCTAGACATCCCCACACTTTGAGGTATTTATACGAAGGTAAGTTACCTTTCCACAATTCATATGGTGTCTTGCCGGTTTTCTTGTGAGGTATTTTGTTGAGAATGTAGTTGGCAGTCAGCAACGCTTCTCCCCACATGTTTTGGGGTAAGCCAGAATTCAACAACAAGGCATTCATCATCTCCTTTAGAGTTCGGTTTTTGCGCTCGACAGTACCATTTGATTCGGGTGAGTAGGGAGCAGTTGTCTGATGAACTATTCCATGTTCCGAGCAGAACATGTTAAATGGTGCATCATATTCTCCTCCTCTATCACTTCTAACGATTTTAATCGTTTTGCCAAGTTGATTCTCAACCTCAAGTTTATATTCTTTGAATTTATCCAAAGCCTCATTTTTGCTATGTAACAAATATACATAACAGAATTTTGTGCAATCGTCTATGAAAGTCACAAAGTACTTTTTGCCACCTCTGGTCTGCACATATTTTAAGTCACACAGATCTGTGTGAATAAGACCTAGAGTTTCTGTGTTTCTTTCTACAGAACGTGATGGAGTTTTAGTGAGTTTGGCCTCCGTGCAAACTTCACATTTTTCTGAGTTATCTACCTTAAATTTTGGTAGCAAATTCATGTTAACTAATCTACGCATAGAATTTACATTAACATGGCCTAGTCTTTCATGCCAAACAGAGGAAGACTCAACAACATAGGCAATAGGAGTTATTTCATTAATTTTGGGAACAGCAGGAACAATAGTTTTAGGGATGACTGTCATTACATTAAACTTGAACAGTCCATCCTTTACATATCCTTTACCCAAATATACCCTATTCTTGGACAGTACAAAATTATCAGAAACAAGTACAACTTTAAACCCATTCTTGCTTAGCAAAGAACCCGATATCAAGTTCTTTCTAATGTCTGGGACATGCAGCACATTTGTGAGTGTTACCTCTTTGCCTGAAGTCATTTTCAGCACTATCTTCCCTGTTCCTTCAATTTTGGAGGTGGAAGAGTTTCCCATGAACAGTTGTTCATCTTTGTTGCACTTCTGATAGGAAGTGAACATTTCCTTGTCCGAGCAGATATGCTTGGTGGCCCCAGTATCGTACCACCATTCACGAGAATTGCTCCCCACAAGATTGACCTCTGACACAACAGCACAGAGGTCCAGGTCAGAGATACCAGTGGACAAGTTCTCAGCTATGTGTGCGTGAGATTTTTCATTTCCTTTTACATGTCCTGTTTTTGAATAATTACTGTCCTTACTACGACACTCAGAAATTTTGTGCCCCAACTTACCACACTTGTGGCATTTCCCAGCAAACCTCTTTGCAAGAAGTTTTTTGTTGGAGGCCTGTGGCAGAAACTTCCTCTTCTTGCCCTTCTGTTCATGCTCCACCACATTGGCCTTTTCTATGGACTGATTTCCATAGGACCTCTCAGCCTTGCGATTCTCTTCTTCGATCCGCAACCTGATAATTAGATCTTCAAGAGACATCTCCTTTCGTTTGTGTTTGAGATAGTTCTTGAAGTCTTTCCACCCAGGTGGAAGTTTTTCAATGAACGCTGCAACCTGGAATGGTTCGCACAGCGTCATATTCTCTGCAGCAATGTCGTGCATTATAACCTGCAGTTCTTGGACTTGACTCACCACTATTTTGGAGTCAATCATCTTATAGTCCAGAAATTTGCCGACAACAAATTTCTTGGACCCGGCGTCTTCTGTTTTGTACTTCTTTTCCAGGGACCCCCACAGGAGTTTGGACGTCTTGAAGACACAGTAGACGTTGTACAAGGAGTTTACCAGGCCATTCAGGATGTAGTTCCTGCAGAGGTAGTTGCCCTGAGTCCACGCGTCAACTGCAGCAACGGAGTGTGCTTCCATTGGCGCCAGCATCGGGGCAGATTCATTGAGGAATCTGTCCAGCTTCAGTGTGGTCAGGTAGAACTGCATCTTCCCCTGCCACTTTTTGAACCCAGTTCCATTGAACTTCTCCGGTTTTTCTCCTACGCTTATGTGCGTGGGCAGAATGACCGAATGTGCCGCAACCGATTGTGCAGTCACATTCTGGGTCACCGGAGTTTAGGTACTGATAAGCCCAGTAGCAACTTCAGTTTGTGTGTTCTCCATGTTTTGATTTTGTTCTCTTCTCTTCTCTGAAATTGGTTGAAACAGAGATTGTTAGTTCTGATTTTTTCCGAACAGAACCTGTAAACAAACTTCACAAAAATTGTTAGAATCTGTGAGGAAAAATTCTGCTTTAAGATTGTTAGAGCCTGAATGTAAAATAATATGAAACTCCAACAAAGTTGTGAAGAAATCCAATACAAGAAGAAAAACAGTAAGTAAATAACTTGTACAGAGTCGAGATTTTAGAATCTCTGTCCTTAAAGCAGAATTCGCCCCGTAGTGTGACGGTTACCGGCGAATTGCTTCCCAGGATACAACTGTACCTTCTCTGAAGATGCAACACCCTTGCTTCAGAGACAACGAACTGCTGTCTGTGTGTACTCTCAGTTGACAGACACTGACTCAGAGCAGAGGAAGAAGAGAGGAAAATGTAAAAAAAAATCTGTGTCTCTGTATAGAAGACTTCTGTCTGGTTTTATAGAGGAAACTGGGACTGAGACTGTTCATCAGCTGCCATTACTCTGTAACAGCAGAGTAATGGGGACTCTTCAGATTCATAACTGGTGAGCCATTACTCTGCTGTTACAGAGTAATGGCCCCAGTTACTGAATCTGAAAAGCCTTTTCAGTTCAGTAGGGGAAGAGGTTGTCTGGGCAAAATAATAAAATAATTTAGGACCGAACCGAAGGCCGGGGCCGGGCCCGGCCGGGCGCGCGCGTGTGTTTGTCATTTTGGCTAAGTCCTCTCTCCACTACACGTTAGTGGTAACCCCCGGGCCACGCCCTCTAGTCCAGTTTTCTAGTATATATACTAGTATAAATCTTTTCCAATTTCCGATATGGGACTATCAATTTGTTAAGTTGGTACCTTTCAAGTACCCAACTTTGGATCAACATTTCTCATTCATACGGAATTCGTTTTTGGCAAGTGAGTATACTACGGAATAGTACTCGACGAGAGGATCGCAATCCACTCATTTTCCGTTGCCGCCGGTGGCCAGAGCTTGCCGTAATCCGGCCCGGAAAACTGCAAAAATTAATTCCAACAGTTTGTCCATTAGCCTTTCCAGATACAAAGGATGTTGCAAAAGAGTGTGGAAGTGCAATGAAAAATCTTACAACATGTTGTAATTCTATGAGCAATTATGTGTCTCTTTTGCAAAAGCAGAGCTACATAACCATTCTACAAGTTCTGGATTGCGCTTCCTTGCTTGGGCTTCAGTTACAAAAGATGAATTTTACCACAAACATCTATAGCTCCTGTCATATCACTCATAAGACTTTTCTCTCCAAGATTTGTTGCATGACCCTTATTTACTCAGCTTGGAAGTTTAATGGCCTAAGTAGAAAACTAGAGGCACTTCTAATTATTTTATGATGATGAAATACTGAAATGCCCACAACTTAGGAATTTGTATTGTTTTTTGTTTAGTTTTATGCTTCCTTGCTTGGGCTTCAGTTACAGAAGATGATTGTTACCACAAACGTCTATAGCTCTTGTCATATCACTCTTAAAAGACTTTTCGCTCCAAGGTTTGTTGCATGACCCGTATTTACTCAGCTTGGAAGTTAAAGGGCCCAAGTAGAAAACTAGAGCCACTTGTAAGTATTTAACGAAATACTGAAATGCCCATAACTTAGAAACATGTATTGTTTTTTGTTTAGTTTTATGCTTCTTTTAATTACAATAGGCATACTAATTGTCTTTTCTTTGTTTTCTTGCTGGAATCATTACTCCAATATGCATACCAGTTGGATCTCGAGGTAATGCGTAAGACTGACTATTGTTTTAAATTTTGTTTTTCTGTGTCTTTTAGTTAATTTAGGAACTAAGAAGCATAGACATGTCGCTGCCAACATGGATACAATGTGACGACACAACCACAGGGAAAATTGTGAAAAACTACTTTGAAAAAGCTTGTCCCGTGTCAAATTCTCTTTATATATGAACCTAGTTAGTTTGCTCTCTTTTTTTTTGCGCTGTGATCACCTTTCTGCATTGTTAAACTTGCATGCATTACACATTAGTGTTTTTTTTGTTGTTTTAGTTTTAGTTTTAGTTTTAGTTTTTTAATATTTAAATATAATGAAAGATTTAGTTACTAACTGCTTTCTACATACCATGTAATAAGCTGTAAGTAAAATAACATCGTCATACTAGATGAAGGGTTTGGGATGGATAAAGGGGGGCCTTAGGTTCAAGGTCAGGCCAACTGCCACGGGATTAGGGCTATAAATAGGACAGGATTCTGATCAAATCCGGAGCCCATTCATATCTTCCCTATCATCCTGTATCAACATAGCAGTATCACAAAACGTTGTCATCATATCCTTTGATCAGAATCATGTTCTATTTATAGCCCTAATTCCGTGCCAGTTGTTGCAACTATTTAGAAAAAACTGTCATGACAGTTGCAACTGTCCGTATCAAATCAGAACGGACCCGTAGGCAGTCGGTCCAAATTATCTAACATACATGTTAGAGGCTGAATCTTAGACTTACAAAGAGGCAATAGCAACATATGGAATAAGTGGAAAAAGTTTAAATAAAAAATAAAGCATAACATCGTCATGATAAAGTAAAGTTTTTCATCGTTGATTCCAGTACACTAATCTTTGCGTTGTTATATTAATACAGAGTCCGGATGCATGCCTCCTGCCCAGCCTTGCTTCTGATGCAACATTTGACCCTTCCACAGGGATTAGCTTCACATGTGACCTGAATCTGAATGATATTATATTGCAGCTCCTTGGCCCTCTGAATCAAATGACACTGTCGTCCTCCTGCAATAAGAGTACGGAGTTCACAATTATGTTCATTTAAATAATACTAAAAATGTTTTTTTGATGAATCGGATAGAGCCAAACGGCTCCAGCCATCAAAAATATATATTAATCAATAAAACAGTAATAAACAATACAAATAGTCAATGGTTTTACAAGATGTAAAACATGATAAAATGAGCAGGAAAGAATTACAAAAAACGAGCAATTAAGAAATACAATAATAGACTGAACGTCAGTAAAGCAGAGGGAGGAACCACAGCAAGAATCACCACGCCGTTATCCGAGAGCGGAGCAACCGGCCCTGAAAATTGAGCAGCGAGAAGGAGACAATTGGCAGTCCGTCGTGCTCGAAAAAACCCAAGAATAACGACGCAAAAGGGCGGAAGACGTCCTGCCGTACCAAGATGGAGGAGGTACACCCACAAAGGCTAGCTCTCGCAGGACATAAGGAAACCGCAAGCAACCAAGAAGCCAGGTCCACCACTAAGCTTGAAGATTGGAGCGATAATAAAGGAAGATAGCCAACAGGCGAGCAAAAACTCAGGAGATCAAACCGCCTCACGCAACAGCGCAAGGCCCAATCTGCAAAGAAACACCGGATAGCCACCTCCGAGGCGAAAGAGAATTGCCAAGACTCAGATGCGCGCATGAGAAAGCGCCGACCCAGAAGATACTTTTTTAGCTAATAAACGCGCACTCACGCGAGTAGGCACGTTAGAATAAAGTTTCTTCTTATAAAATCTCTTAGCGGGGGGAGGTACGACTTCCACCAGAGGGAGCGAGGTCCTGCCAAGGACAGGCCCGGTAGAGTCGATATCGTTAAGGCTCTTAGAGGGGGAGGAGAGACTGGTCGAAACAGTCGAAAATAAAGGTTTGAAATTACTTTGAAAAGAATGACGAGAAAAGAAGGATACTCCACGAGTCGATTGGTGCACTAATCCAATCGAACTACGAAACCAAGAACGGCAAGCCCTAGCTGGGGAACGAAAATCAGCCTTCTTATCCCGATGCAATTGCATCGAAGGCCTCACAGCTATAAAATGGGGGCGAAGCTGAAAACAGCCTGACCGAGGAAGGGGAACAATTTTCGTGAACTCTGAACGATCTATAAACAGGGACGCAAAATAATGATACTGACGAGGCGCAAGAAGAGTATCATGAGCAGCGATGGAAGGAGGGGGGGAGTAGGTGAATAAGGCGCCACTACAGAGGCTACCAACTCTTTTCCAAGCTCTCGACTACTCTTCCTCGCAAGACATGAATAAAGCATGCTCTTAAAGAGGGGAAAAATAAGAAGGGAGAGACGTTCAGCCGGAAAAGTTCTAGCCAATACATGAACCTTATTCAGACTCTTAAACAGCGGAGGCCCCACAACTTTAGAAAGGGGACGAGCCTGATGAGAACCCAATCGAGGGAAAGAAACAAGTTTCGAATGAACCTTTCGATCCTTAAAAAGATTAGAAATATTGGGAAGCTGAAGAGTGCCAGAAGAAGCATCACAATCTGAGAGAACAATGCAAGAATTCGTATCTGGGTAATGAGCGTCCGCAGTGGGGACAAATTTCTTTTTAGACTCAAAACTAAAGTTCCTCTCCAAACAAGCTTTAAGCTTGCCTTTTAAGAGAGGATAGTTAAGAAATAAGAGAAGTTTGGCCGGTAATGGTTTGCCTCTGGGTAAACCAAGAAGTTTTTGAAGGGAGTAACATCGCCTGCGAGAGTGCCCGTGCTTGTCACAAAAGAAGCACTTCATTAAGTTCATGCACTCTCGTTGGAAATGCCCAGGTAGAAGGCACCTGAAACAAACCAGGAGCAGAGCGGACCAACCAGACGAATGGTCCAAAGGGAAAGAGGGAGAGCCAAGAGAGCGACCCAGTTTAAAGGGCCTATATTTTTTATCGCCCTCGACCCAAGACGGGCACAACGAGACCATGGCTCAAAACCAGGGAAGGGCAGTGGATACTGATATAGAGAGGATCAGTTAGTGCACAGGTGGTTGAAATAGCCAGGCTAACGGATCACTAAAGGATCCAGCACCAAAATACACAGGTAATTAAACGCAATCGACTAACCAAAAGGTAAGAATCAGAAGGTCGGAAAGATCCAAACCACAATGATACAGAATTAATAGGAGAACAGAGAGAATAGATAATAAGTTACAGAGAGATTAGTAAGAAACAATAAGCTAAAGTAACTGAAACAGAATAAGACAGAAAATGACAGAATATGACCGAATATTTAGTAAGAACAAAGAGGGTTACAGATCACAACTGATCCAGGGAAAAGCTACCAATACAATACTGTGATCAAGTAAAAAAGCATTGATCAATAACAATACAATACTGTAACCAATACCAATACAACTAACTCAATACTTTTTAATACTGTGAACAGGAGCTACCCAAAATCTCGCAGCGGGGAATCGGAATGGTCCAAACCCACTTCGACAAAAACAGAGCACGGTGGGGAATTGAAGACCAAACACCAGCCACACCCAGCACCAACACCCGAACAACGCACAAAAGATACAACAAAGCACAATAATAGCCCCAACTACACATCCAAAAAGAAACCAAACCAGCAATAAAAGCAAAACTCTAATGCAATCCAAACTCACAGTGATCGGCTTAAGAAAGGACTGGAGCGCTTGGGTAGAGGGCGCGACCCGGGAGGGAAACTCACCGTGAAGGGCAACTCCGACGAGAGGGCGAGGAACGGGAGACACCTGAGGGAGGCGCAAAAATACTGATCGGGGGATACCGCGCCGACCTAGGGGACCCGGAGCGCCAAGGGAGTTCCAAGGGGCGCTCGAAGCGAAACTCAGCGAACTGGGAGCCTGGTACGAACCTCCGAGGGGGAGGAGCAGTGACGCGAAGGAAATTGAAGAGAGGAAATCGGTGGGGGGCAGACGAATCGACGAGGTCACCGAACACCGAATCGAGGGCGTCACGAGCTCCTAGGGGAGCTCTACTGGACACAGTCGCAACGGGGAAGAGACAGAAAGGGCTCGAAAAGGTCGAGGTCGAAAATGGTGAAACGAAGGATAATACTAAAAATGTTAAAAGGAATTTACACAAGCATAGAATTCTGGGTGAGTACAACTTGAGAATATGACCAACAGAGGAAAAACTTCGAATTCGCTGAAGAGAGAGCCATAGTTAATTATCACTCAGCTTATACTTAAACCAACTTAGCTATCCCTGATCACCCTAACATGTATAAAGAAGACGTACATTGTGAGGAATATGGGCTAATTTGACAACTCATCTACCCAAAGAACTTAATGTGAAACTATAATTAATGTCCATATTGGCATTTGATACAATGGTTTTTTTTGGCTAATTAATACATATGGTGTTACCGTTGAGTTGTTGCTCATATGGTAAGGGAGGTCTCGGTTTTGAGACCAAGGCAAAAAGATGTAGCCCTTTTGAAGAGTTCTCCTATTGGAGAGTTCTCCCATCTACTCTATCTTTCTCTAACTATTGGAGTGTGCTACCTAAAGTAGTGAACAAAATGATAGTGAAATCAGTAGTGGATGTAGCATTACTCTTATTCAAAAGAAGAAAAAAAAAGTTTGCGTGTCAGTATTTTTGGGCCAAGGAAAAAGGAAATACTTATTTGACTTTATGATGGAATTTATAGTTTATTTCCTGATTTCTGCATTATGTCGTGCTATTTTTCATGGTTCTTGGTTGCTGCAGCTGTTAGGATCCCGGCATTGCCCAGATTGGTAAGTCATTCTTTCGTATGGCTAGGGGCATATGGGCATATGTTGAGTTTTAACTGCGGAATAACTCACCAACGAGATGTTCACCCAATGCAATGGCTACTTCCCCACGCAGAGGCACTCCTGCGATTTCCACTAGAAATATGAAAAACAAGTTTACAAATATCAATATCTCAAAAACTCTCCACCAAGGTGCAGAGTTTCTCTCATCTCTCAATGACGGCTGATTGATCTTTCTTTTCCTCTCGTCTTACCAAAAAATCGTACACAATACAATACATATAGGTTTACACAACTTTTAATCTCAGGTGCTCATCAATTAGAGTCACGACGGTCGACCACAACTCATGGACGATCGACCGGTTTATGACTTCAACTGTACAGAGTCTAACAGAGAGTGAGTCGGTCGACTGCGTGGTCGAGCGGTCATTCCTTCAAATCTACAGGGTTGCAACAGAGAGCGAGACGGTCGACTACACGGTCGACCGTGCACTATCTGTACATAGTCGGTTGGGGGTGCGGTCGGGGGTGCATTCGACCGTAACTCTGCCTGTAGCTTCAGCCTGCTCTTGACCTGTTTGCTCCCACTTCGACTCTCCTTCTCGTATGTCTTCTTCAACCCCATTATCTTGTATTTGGATCCACAAACCTCAACAATCTCCCACTTAGAGTCATATACACAAAGTCTTTAATCTATTCTTCATTCTTCCATTGGCCTAGTCTAGGCCTGTGCCTCTACGAGTCTCCTCATCAGTTAACCTGGAGACAATCTAATAGTAGTACAACAGAACTGATGTTTCCTGCTATCCAATACCTTTGTAAGCATGTTAGCCAAATTCTTAGTGCAAAGAATCGTAGATAGCTTCAACCATTTCTTCTCAACGGTCATTCTCATAAAATGATACCTCATTTAAATGTGTTGAGTCCTAGAGCGATATACTGAGTTTTTCGCCAAGAAAACTGCACTTTGACTGTCACACCATAGCTCACCTATGGGTTGCTCTCTGCCCAATTGTTCCATAAACTCCTAAATCCACAACATGTCTTTCGTTGCTTTTGTAAGTGCCATATACTTGACTTTGTGGTTGACTGTGCTGCAACCTTTTGTAACTGCGAAGCCCAATTGATAGTCCTCCAACTGTAAATGCATACCCAATAGTACTTCTGCAATCATCATGATCGCCCAAGAAATCGGCATCCACATAACCATGTATTTGTAAAGATTATCCCCCAAAACAAAGAAAAATCTAAAGTACCTGCTAGTTATCTAAGAATCCACTTCACTGCATCCCAATGCTATTTACCTGGATTCTTCATGAAACGGTTGATAACTCCCACTACTTGTGCAATATCTGGTCTTGTAGACACCATCGCATACATCAAATTTCAATGGCCGAGGCAAAAGAAATAGCAGTCATTTCCTCCATCTCTGCCACTGTCTTAGGACACAAGTCCATCGATAACTTGAAGTGAGTAGCCAAGGGATAAGTGACAGGTCTTGCGCCATCCATAGTGAATCACTTCAACACCTTCTTCACATAGTCCGCTTGAGATAACCAAAGCTTCTTGCTTTTCTTGTCTCTACTAATCTTCATGCCAAGGATTTACTTTGCTTCACCAAAGTCCTGCATAGAAAACTCCGAAGCGAACATCTTGTTCACTTTCTTGATCTTCTCCATACATGAACCTGCTAACAAAATGTCGTCCTCATATAACGCCAAGGTAACTATATCATTGTCCTCATATCTACGAACATATACACAATGATCTATTTTGCATCTATCGGAATTTTTTCCTCTAATAAAGCAATCAAACTTTAAGTTTCATTATCCTGGTGCTTGTTTTAGTCCATAAAGAATCTTCTTTAGTCAACATACCATGTCTTCTTTCCCTTTAGCTTCAAAACTTGTGGGTTGTTTCATGTATGTAATACCCCACAAAATAGCATATGGATATTTTTACATAGTAATCTGTGCATGTCTGAGTATTGCACACGATTACATATTTTCTAATGGTTATAGTTTTAATTGAGAGATTTCAGACACATGAGCTGTTCTGAACCCAATAAGACAGACTCGGGATATCTTCTCGATTAAATTATGGATTTGTCACGATTGTTTTGACCAGATAATTTTTGGGAGAAAAATATAATTTCTATAAAACATATATTTTTATAGATTTTAATTTATATATATTGGTCATTTTAAAATTTAAACTAGTGCTTGAATTGAATGTAGTTTGGAATTGTGCACTAGAGTTAGGGTTAGGGTAAGGTGACCTAGGGTCCCTTGACCTAACCTAGGGTTAGGAACCCTAGCATCATATCATAGCTTGGATCTTGATGAAGATCCAAGGGTAGAGTTAATTTACCATGTGAAGATTGAATTATGAAGGTGAGAAGTTTCCAAAGAGTTTTCAAGAAACTTCCAAGAATCTTCCACTTGTGGTGTTGGCACCTCATCTCACCACACATCTCTACAAACCCTAGCACCTTCCATCTTGGCCCTCCACCTCACCATCCGGCCAAACAAGAAAACCCTAGCTCCCATCTCCTATAAAATACCCACTCCATCCTCTTCTCATCCATTTTCTCTTCTTGTCTTGGTTTTTTTTTGCTTTAAAAATAAGAAGTAGAGAAGGAGAAGAAGAAAGGTGAAGTCTTTGAGTAGTTGAAGAGGAGAAGAGTAGTAGGGAATTTGAGATAGACAAATTCTACAAGAGCTAGGAGCAAAGGAAGGGAGCCAAGCTACAAGGAGAAGTTCTCTTGCAACGTGACATGTGGGTGATCTATCTCAACTCCAAAATTTTATTTTCTTGATGTGTATGTGAATTTTTAGCTTGTGATAGTGTTTCAATAATTTTAATTATCATGTATAATAAGTGGAATGCTAAGAAAAGATAGTTGTATGGTAAGAACAACTCATTTTTATAAGCTTTTGTTAAGAAGCATGCTTGTGAGGGTGGGTTTGGGAATTTCTCGCTCCCAAACGGTTAGGAATTTGGGGCTCAAATTTTGGAAAATTGTTCTTCTATGTATTTAGAGAATTCATGAATTTTTACATAATATTTGGAAGCAATTTGATAGCCCAAACATTAGACCCAATCTCTGACAATAAGCAGCCGAAATTGCTGCTGGATGTGTGGAATTTGCTGTATATTTCCGATTTTGTATCTCAGTATAGCCTAGGTATTTTGAGCTGAAAGTTTTGTGGACACTCTTGTATGTGTCTGAAACTATAGTCTTAAATTTCATAATTTTTCGAGGTCGTTTGATATCTCAAAAAAATTGTAGAATATAACTGGTCTGGAAGTTGTGGCTGAAGCTGACTGTTTTTGGACTGAGGTTCAAAAAGTCATAACTCCTTATGTGTTTATGATATTACTATGAAACTTTGGGAGTATCTTATGGTATGAGTCTATTTTATTATTCACAAATTTTAGAATTTTTAAAGGTCATTTGATGAGGTTTCAAAATTATTTACTAAGGGGTAGTAAATACCCTACGGAAAGAGCAGGTGAAATTTTGTGCATTGTTTAGGGAGTCATAACTCATTGTGTGAGATGAATCTGAAAACAAATCTTGTATACTATGGAATGGTATATGTGTGGATTTAGAATCTCAAATTTTATGAACTTTGGACTTAAGGTTGATTTTTTATTGAATTTCAAAGAGAACTAGGTTCAGCCTAGTGCAAATTGACTAGTCTGTGAAGATGGGAAATTCTGAAATTATTTGTTAAGAATTTAGGAAATTAACCAACTAGAGATTTGTAGTAGGAAGTCATAGCTTTCTAACGCATTTGGAATTTTATAATTCCAGCTTGTAGGTTGAGAGTTATGATTTTCCAAACACTAAGGCAGATCCAGTCTAGTCGATGCCCGGTTTATTGAAGAAGAAAAAAAAACCAATTTTCCCCCTGTTTGTGCACCTGATGGAACTTTGGGTTTTCGAAAAATTTAGTAATGGAATCTGGAGATGTATTCAACTAAGAAGTTGTAGTAGACACTCCCACCTTTCCATAGAACCCGGAATCGAGTAATTCCGATGAGCGAGCAAGTTTTTATAATGTTTGAAAAGTGCAGCGAGTGCATAAAGGAACGCACAAGCTAAGAGTATATGAGGTTTTTATGGTGTCAAGATGATCGAATTTGAGAAAATGGCTAACTGGAGAGTTGTAGATTAGGATCTTATTTTTCCAGAATAGCGGATATCAAGCAATTCCAAATTGTGTGCTGAAAGTTATGGTCGTTGCAAGTTTAGCAACCTGTTGTTTAGTTGACTTCGAGCTTAAGTTAACTTGGGGACTTGAGTTCTTTAAAGAATTGAGAGAGTCGTCCACTAGGGGATTGCAGCAGATCTTCCTACCCTTCTAGAAAGTCTGATTGTGTTGAATTCCGATGAGTGTAGCTTGAGTTACAACTACTGCTATTTCTTGAACCATTTCATCGGACAATTGATGAGGAATCCTCTGCATACCGTAGTGTGGTGATCATGAGCTATAATGTTTTTAAAGATTTTTTTAGCCTTTCATTTGGAACTTATACAAGTTCCTGTGCTTAGTACTCATAGTGGACATGAGTGAGTTGGGATATAGCTCTGGTCGGTTTGTGTTTAGTGTCATGATACCTGAGTCTGTCAATGGTCAGGAATTGATGATTATATGTATGTTTACCTTCATTTAATTATGTTGCATTCTCTGGGCGCCGTTGGACTACTCGCTGAGGGTCATGGACCGGGATTATTTCGTCGATGACCTTCGACGGTATTGGAATCAACGGATGTGATTCCCGTGATGATTATTGTTTTGACAGACAAGTCAGGCTCGACATTATTGTTCGACACCGAGTGTGATTTGGGTAACAACATGTTTTTTGTAAACTGTATTGATTAGGTTTCCTTATTTTTGTGTCACTTGAACACCGAATTGGTGTTAGGGGTGATTCCCTATAATCCGATTCGTTCTGAGAGTTGGCACTAGGTGGTGATGACCATGGAATTGTCTCTTCCTGTCATTAGGGATACGTGCTGCGGTGCGTATCTTGCACTGTTGATTCTTGAAGTACCGTGGTAAGAATGGGATGTCGATTTCCTAGTGGATAAGGGGTTTTGGACCTTCGAGGCCATTATGTTCTATGTGGTGGACACAAACAAATCATATTGGATCTTCTGCTTAATGGATATGCTGCAGTGTATTTGTAGGTTCGTCACAACTTTGGGTGGGGTCCGGACACCGGGCACTAGTGGCAAATTGAGACACCATTAAGTAACTGCAGAATGGGTTAGATTGATTAATCTGCAAACTCCTCAGCCACGCTCTACTATCAGGAATAGGAAGTGTACAATAATAGAACGCAATACATGGCGAGGGTTCGAATCTCTGAAACTGGAGAAACGGCTTGATCTGGGGCACATGTAGTATGGGATGCATGTGTGTCCAGAGTCTCGTAGACATTAGATTAAGGCATCTGTTCTGTACTCTGTATTTTGTATTAGATTTCAAGTCTAGGCATACACGAACACTAGAAAGTCAGGATACATATTTTTTTTCCATTCAAGATGAATTGTGGGTGTGATAGTTGGAAATCGCTATTTTCTTATCAGCATTTCGTCAGTAGAATTACTACGTGCCCACTTAATTAGGTACCGGATACCGGGTCGTGAGGATAGGAGAGCCAGGCCAGCAGGGCATCCATGTGAGGCGATAGTGTACATGCCTATCATTCAAGCGGGTAAAGAAATATTAGAGTCGCGCAGCAGAAGGCTCAAGCCGAAGGGCAAGTCCCAGGGAGACAGATAGACCACTCAGCAGGATTTCGGCAGTGACCAATCAATTGCTGATCTGGAAGATAGCCGATAGCTTCGCAAGAAGAGTTTGAATATTTATGTAATCAGTTTTAATGAGTTTATGAAAATTGTATTCCTTGTTCAAGAACAAGGTAAGGGTTGTAATTATTGATATAATAATTCTATTTGGCAATAAAGGTTTTTAATTTCCATATTATTTATTGTATTGAGATACATTTGAAGGCAAAGATTCTGGTTGTGTTACGGAAGTCCGATGACGGGATCCGGGGCGTTACATTTGGTATCAGAGCTAACTTCAAATTGTAATCTAATATAGTAGGAAATTACAACTTAAGGCGCCAGTTAGAAACACGATTGTACTCAGATAGTTCAAGCAATCGATATATATCTAAGATTCCTCTCTAAACTAGGACTGAACTCGTTGTATTTTGCAGAATGGTATTCAAATATATCTTCATTAGTCATGTATCAGTGGCAGCAGATGAACCAATGCCCACAAATGGACCGATGTCAATGGAAGAAGAAATAATGGAAGTTCCACAACAGGCCGAGAATGAAAAGGACCTGCCCCCACCATCATCAAGGCCAACCGTGGAGCAACAAATAAAAGCCGACATATATCTGAGAATAAAAATACCGAAGGAAAGTAAGGAAAAGGAGGTTCGCCAGGCCGAGCAACAGATTACACACCTAAAGAAAGAGCAAAAGCAACCTCAATCCTATATGACATGCTTACAGGATCATTGGTGGGAACTCTAGGAAGACTTTTTCAATGTGCTACATCATTGATGAATGACCTTTTTTCAAATTAAGCTTAGTTTGGCAGATAGGATGATCATAAATCATATGGTAGCACTTTCCAACTTATGATTATGATCTTTCCTATATCTGAACCAGTCTCAGTGTACTTCATTTTTACTAACGAGCTGGGTGCAGTCATGTTCAGTGGCGACTAGTCTGTTACCAGACATCAATG
The DNA here is from genome assembly GCA_017893485.1 of Hemerocallis citrina. Taxonomy (NCBI): domain Eukaryota; kingdom Viridiplantae; phylum Streptophyta; class Magnoliopsida; order Asparagales; family Asphodelaceae; genus Hemerocallis; species Hemerocallis citrina. Next base: position 277,662,083 of record CM030364.1, on the reverse strand, counting down.
GAGGCAAACCTGCAACTGGATATCGAAGGGCAAATCTATAACCGAATGTCTAGAAGGCAAACCTGCAACTGGATACTGGAAGGCAATTCTGCAACCGAATGTCCAGAAGGAAAAATTGCAACTTGATGTCGGAAGGCAAGTATCGGGAACGGGAGGAGGGAGGAGGCATGTATCGGGGAATGTGGTATTGTTTCCGATGCCGAGATCAGGGATGTGGGAAGGAGAAGATACGGAAATTGGGAAGCCAGTGGAGATGGGAAGATACTGTTGAAATTGAGGTTCCATGAAGAAGCACTAGTATCTGCGGTTTTTTTTCGAATTTCTTTTATTTGAAAAAATGGATGACGAACAAACGAAGGCGACTGAGGCGGCGAACATAGCGGGAGTAGAAAGAAGCAGTGTTAGTGTTAGTGTTAGTGTTAGGGTTAGTATTGGAGTTGGGTTTTCGGGTATGGATTGGGTTTGGGTTTGGTTTTAGGATTATTATTATTATTATTATTATTATTATTATTATTATTATTATTATTATTATTTGTGGACTATCATATTTAGGATTCAGGTAGGGTAAACAGGTCGGTTTCAGATATATGATCAGGAATAAGAGATTAGGGTTTAGGTTGAGGTTGAAAGACAGCTGTTTTGAATATGGGAGAGGCTAGGGTTTAGGTCGTGGGATTTTGGCATCTAGGAGGATGAGGAGTTTAGGTAACGGGATGGTGATGTTCGGGGATGAAAGTAGAAGGAGTAGGAGATGGGTTTAGGGTTTTGGGTGTTCGGAGGTGAAAGGCAACGAGGAATTTGGGTGGTCGGGGAGGAAGATGTTGTCGTTCTTGAGTGCTGAGGGATTAGTTGGAGATGGAGGCTGGTAGGTTGAAGGAGGGTTGGTGCCGCTGTTGGTTGTTATGGCCGCGCTTGGTTTTCTTGACAGGAGGTTGAAGAAAGGTTGTTGGATTGTTGTTGCCGTTCTTTGTTGTTGTTTCTTATCTATCTTGCTGGTTGTTGATCTTTGCTTGTTGTTGAAGGGAGGTTGAAGGAGAGGGTTATGATGTAATTAGTGTTAGGGATTAGGGATGGGAAGAGAGATTAAGGAACCTGTCTCTGATACCATATTAAAGTTAACAGAGAGATTGAGAAAAAAATATTGAATTGATTATAACTGAGTACAATGTCTTATATCTATAAGAAAAAAGTAAGAAATAAACTAATAAATATTTTGATATGATACTATACTAAACTGAGTAATATAAGAAAATTTTCCCTAATTAACAAGAATTAATAAAATAAATCCTAAATTATACATGACCTGAACTTATTTCCTAATCTATACATAACTGCATGCCACGTCATCTCTTAATTAATTAATAAATTAATTAAGTTCACAAATTTATTTATTTACTTCTAATTATACTGTAATAACAAAACGGGCCCAGAACGGGCCTTTGTTTAATCAATAATTGCCCCACGTTTGCTTAAAGCGAGAACCCTAAACCCTAATCTGATTGTCTCCTCGTATTCGTTTGTGATTCTCCATCCTCCCAGTCCATGGGTTCCATCATCTTTCAGCTGTCGCCTTCCTTGGCCGAAATAGTCGCTGCTCCTCATTCGCAACCCTTTTTTTTCTTCACCGAAATTAATTAACGTTGTGTGTCATCTATAATCGACAAGATCTGTAAACTAAGATACGACACATACCCATCCTGAATCTTTAATTTCGATTGCTAAGGATATAAGATTAGATTAGTGTTTTATGGTGTTTCTTGTGGCCTTTAGATTGTGTGATCTTTGAATAATTTAAAAAAAAAATAAAACAAGTTTGAAATACTTATATAGGTGTATAGAATTTGACCTACACTAGTGTCATGATCTTGAACTCGATTAGATCTTGAACGGGCCATTAATGGTGGAGAAATGAAGAAATTGAGGAGGAAAGGGAATCTGAGATTGAGAAGTTTGGAGATGAAACAGAAATCACAATTCTATATCTCAAAAGAAAGTATTACAACCACTATTTAAAGGCAGTTGCAGGGTTTGTTACGCTAAACGACAAGCTGTAATTAGCCCGTGCGCTACGCACCCTGCTTTACCCGCCAGCTAAAATAATTCAAAATATACGTGCATGACATGTAGACTATTGATATACTACTGATATACTGATACAAGCTCTCAAACTATCTCTCATGTCTTCCCATGGTCTTCCCAAGCTATCGACAGCTACTCCAGTAATAGTCGGCGATCTTGGATCCCTGACAACTCCTTTCCCCTTAACAACGAGCTTGTCCCAAGCTCGAAAGTAGGAAATTTCTCACGGAATTCATCGATATCCATCCATGACACTTCTTCACTTCCTGTACCCTTCCACTTAACCAGCAGCTGAATACCCATTCTATTCTGCTTCCTGAAAATGCGTCTGTCAAGAATGGCCTCTGGCTCTTCTTCATGAGTATCTTGAACCCACCAGTGAGGCAACTCAGACGTTGCAGAAATCTCCTGAGATCCATGGAATTTCTTCAATTTGGACACATGAAAGACAGGATGAATGCTGGCTTGAGGAGGTAGCTCTAAACGATATGCTACAGTACCGATCTTCTCCAAAATCTTGTAAGGCCCGAAGAACTTCATTGTGAGCTTTTGAGGTGAAGGATTCCTCATTGAAACCTGCCTATACGGCTGTAATCTGAGTAGGACCAAATCCCCCACTTCAAACACTCTCTCCCTTCTTCTTTTGTCAGCAAAAGTCTTCATTCTGCTTTGAGCTGTGGTGATGTTCTCCTTCAGCAACTTCAAAATGGCATCTCTCGTTAGCAAGTTGTCTTCAATTGTTGGCAAAGCAGAGGTCCCTTTAACATAGTGCAATAGAGAAGGTGGAGGTCTTCCATATACACCCTCAAAAGGTGTAATTCCTGTAGACGAATGCCAACAAGTGTTGTACCAAAATTCGGCCCAAGGCAACCACTTTACCCATTCTGATGGTTTCTATCCACAAAAGCATCGAAGATACATCTCTAACATCTTGTTGACCACTTCCGTCTGTCCATCACTTTGAGGGTGATATGCGGTGGACTGGTGTAGCTTACAACCCTGCATGGTGAAGAACTCCTTCCAAAACTTGCTGATGAAGATAGGATCTCTGTCACTGACTATCGTCTTGGGCATCCCATGTAGTCGATAAATGCTTTCCACAAAAACTTGAGCTACACTCTGGGCAGTATACGGATGAGATAAAGCTATAAAGTGTGCATATTTGGTGAGACGATCCACTACCACCATGATCACCGATTTGTTGCCACTCTTTGGAAGCCCTTCTATGAAGTCCATGGAGATCTCCTCCCAAATCAAATCTGGTACTGGCAGTGGTTGTAACAACCCTGGGGGCAGCAAGTTCTCATGTTTATTTTGCTGGCAGACTATGCATTCTCGAATGAATTTCTTAATATCTTTGGAAACTCCTTCCCATGTAAATACTCTCTTAACTCTTTGAAGAGTTTTGTGAAAGCCTGAGTGACCTCCTACACTCGATGAATGATGGTCCAAAAATATGACCTTTCTCAAGTCGGCAGTAGGGCTTATCAAAATCCTACCCTTGTAATACCATACTCCTCCTCTCAGCTTATATCTATCAGCATCAAGCTGATTGTTCAGTAGCTTATCATGCAATTTTGCAAAGTACTCATCCTGTATGACCATCTGCTTGACATTTTCCACCCATTGAGGAATCACCATGGTTATCTCGCAGTAAGACTGGTGTTCTCTTTGTCTTCTGGGAAGAGCATCAGCAACCTTATTGTCAATCCCTCGCTTATATTCTACCTTAAAATTGAATCCCAACAACTTCCAGAGCCACTTCTCTTGCATTTCCGTGTTGATTCTCTGATCCAATATGTACTTGATGCTTTGCTGGTCAGTTCTAATAGTGAAAGTATTACCTAGTAGATACTGCCGCCAATGCTTGATAGCTTGTAATATAGCTAGAACCTCTTTTTCATAGGTAGACAAAGTTGCATTCCTCCCTTTTAGACCTTTACTCATATAAGCTACCGAATGGCAATCTTGGATGAGAACAGCACCAATCCCTTGTTGCGACGCATCTGTGTCTATAATAAAGGGTTTATTAAAATCTGGAGGTCTCAGCACAGGAGTTGAGGACATGGCTTTCTTGAGAGCTTCAAAGGCTTGTGATGCATCTATTGTCCACACGAAGGAATTCTTCTTTAGCAGCTGAGTTAAAGGCAATGCTATACTACCATAATTTTCCACAAATTTTCGATAGTACCCTGTGAGCCCTAGAAATCCTCTTAACTCCTTCACTGACTTTGGCTCAGGCCAAGTTTCCATCGCCTTGATCTTCTTAGCATCTACCGCAATACCATCAGCACTGATTACATGCCCCAAATAGTCTACTGATGTTTGGCCAAAGCTGCACTTGCTGAGTTTGGCTATCAGATTATTGGATCTCAGAATCTCAAGTGTTATTGCTAAGTGTTTGAGGTGATCTTCCCAAGTTGAACTAAAAATCAAGATGTCATCAAAGAAGACTAAAATGAACTTGCGCAGATGCTCTTTGAACACACTATTCATCAGATTTTGGAAGGTTGCGGGAGCATTTGTGAGACCAAAAGGCATAACAAGGAATTCAAAATGCCCATGATGAGTGCGAAAGGCAGTCTTTGGAATATCACTTTCTCTAACTCTGATTTGATAGTATCCAGATCTCAAATCTACTTTGGAGAAGTACCTTGCTCCATTCAACTCATTCAACAAGTCATCAATTAAAGGAATTGGGAATTTGGCCTTCACAGTTTGAGTGTTCAAAGCTCTATAGTCTACACACATTCTCCACCCTCCATCAGCCTTCTTAATCAGTATGATAGGTAATGCATAAGGACTATTACTAGGTCTAATTAAACCAGCTGTGAGCATTTCTTTGACTTGCTTCTCAATCTCATTTTTATAATGGTGAGGTTGTTTGTAAGGTCTTAGACAAACAGGTTTAGCTCCTTCGATCTCAGGTATCTGGTGATCTACATCTCTTTGAGGGGGCAAGGGTATTTGTTCAGCAAATACCTCAGGGAAGGATTGTAGGATCATTTGTATCTCCTCCTGATTGCTCATCAACTGTGAGGAATAGTTGGAATGTATTTCACTATCTACCACTTCTTCTATCTGTAGTACAAATGCCTGGCAAGAAGAACTTCCAAATCTCATCACTTCATCCACTTCTATACATTGCAACTTAGGATCCAGAATGCCTTGCAGTTTCCTCTTTTCTCCATTTAACTCAAAGACCATTGTCATTTGGCTAAAATCCATAGTGATAGGACCCAAGGTCCTTAACCAATGAGCTCCTAACACCATTTGTGCAGGACCCAATGGTAAAAGCAATAACTCTGCTTTAAGAGGAACTCCTTGAACCAGTATACTTACATCTGTAGCTTTTCCTTCACTAAACATGCAATCCCCATTGGCTACAGTCACCTTGTATCTAGGCTCTCTTGTTACAATCAATTTTGCCTTCTCAGCTGTCTGTGGATCTATATAATTGTGGGTGGAACCAGTATCAATCAAGATACTCACATCCTTTCCATTGATCTTCCCTTGGACCCTCAGAGTCTGGGGATATACTTGGGACCCTATAAGAGCATGGAGAGAAATTTCAAGGTTTTCCGGAGAGGGAAATGTAGTCTGCACAGGTTGGGAAACTTGAGGTTGTATAGGTTGGTAAGGTAGTGTGGTAAGGTAGGATTGATGAGGTAACTCCTGAGTATAAGCAGCCTCACAACTAACTTCTTCCTCCTCTTCTAAACCTTCCAGGAAGTAAAACTTCTGTCCCTTACAAAGGTGACCTTGTACATACTTTTCGTCACAATTAAAGCACAAACCCTTCGCTCTTCTCTCTCTCAGCTCTTGAACATTCAATCTTCTAGGGAAAGCACTGGGAGTGGTTGTTATGGAGTTGCTTGGAGGTCTAGTAGGATTGGAAGTAGGCTGGTTAAAAACAGAGAGAGGTTTGGTTGCAAAGCAGGCTTGTAATTCTTTTTCAAACATGAGATCTTCTCTTCGTATCCTCTAGCTAATCCCACAGCTTCGTTAACATTTTTTGGTCTTTGAGATTTCACATCCCACCTAATCTCACTCCTCAAACCACTGACAAATGTGCTGAGATAATGAGATTCAGTCCAATCTTTTACAAAATTGGATAATCGATCAAATTCTTGAATATAAGATTCTAACTCTCCTTTCTGTTCTAACTTGGTTAGCATTCCTTCATAGTCTTGAAACACAGTAGGTCCAAATCTGTTGATTAGTTCTTCAAGAAATTTCGGCCAGTTCATCTCATGTAATTTAGGCTTAATATTTCTTCGGAACCATTGCGCAGCTCTACCGCGTAGGTTCAATGCTGCATACTTCAACTTCTTATCATCTGATACTTCATAAAATTCAAGAAACTGTTCTATTCCACAAATCCACTCTGTAGGATCTCCTTCCTCAAAAATCGGGAACTCTACTTTAAATGGAGTTTTGAATGCTGATTCACCATAGCCATAACCTCCGAAATTACTGGAGCTGGAGAAAGGAAAGTTTACCTGTGCAGGTTGTTGAGGTGGAGTTGGTAGAAGTGGAGGATTAGGAAGACGAGCCTAAGTTTGACGCATCATCGCTTCCATCCTGGTTTCCATGGTTGAGAATCTTTCTCCGATGCTGGTTGTAATCGCCTCCACTCTCTCAGTGATGAATTCACCTTGTAACTGAGCTGCGGCCATCTGACTCTTCAGATTAGCCACATCACTTTCCATGGAAGTGCTTCCCTCATCTCTTCCATCGCCATCGGATCCATGTGGCTCTGATACCAGATTGTCATGATCTTGAACTCGATTAGATCTTGAACGGGCCATTAATGGTGGAGAAATGAAGAAATTGAGGAGGAAAGGGAATCTGAGATTGAGAAGTTTGGAGATGAAACAGAAATCACAATTCTATATCTCAAAAGAAAGTATTACAACCACTATTTAAAGGGAGTTGCAGGGTTTGTTACGCTAAACGACAAGCTGTAATTAGCCCGTGCGCTACGCACCCTGCTTTACCCGCCAGCTAAAACAATTCAAAATATACGTGCATGACATGTAGACTACTGATATACTACTGATATACTGATACAAGCTCTCAAACTATCTATCATGTCTTCCCATGGTCTTCCCAAGCTATCGACAGCTACTCCGGTGATAGTCGGCGATCTTGGATCCCTGACAACTAGCAAAGTCCTCGCACTCTCTGTGGGTTGTTTTCCTTCTTGTCCTTCATTAGATTAAACCTAGGCAATAACTATGCTTTATATGTATTATTTTGTATTGTAAATTGAGAATATATAGGTGAGTGAATTACTCCAGCAATGAAAGCATTAAAGTTTGTATAACTGCAATTCCTTGTTTACGGGGGCATATGAGTAGCCTTATTTCGTTTTGGCTGTACTTTGATGGCAAAATTGTTGACGATAAAAATGAAGGGATCTCTAATCTAGATATAGGGAACATTGATGTTTTTTGTCCTTTTTTTTATATTATTATAATGATTTTGAGACATTTTAATATGCTACATTTATTTTATTTTTTTGAGAAAATAAGATACACTACTATTATTCTGTTAATTTCTCTATCCTAGTACTTTGTATTTTGAATTGTCTTTTTTTAATTAGCATTTGTAACTTTGAGGTTGTACATGTTTTTTGTAGATTGGACTTACATTTCTAAAATCTCTATGATAGTGGCAATTATTTTATTTTTATGTGTGTATGCATGATATGCAGAGAAGTGGAGTGTTTGAAATAATTGTACGAGTTATGGAGATGTTTATGCAGTGAATAAACATATGCATATCATGAAAAAATATGCTCATTTAACTCTATATGCATATGATACCTAAACATATGTTCGATATGTTCAGTTTGTATTTGATATTAGAAGTGAGTTCGAGTGTAGTACATTTTGTTTGAATATTTTTTGATCGTAGCTGCTTTTAAAATGAGCAAATGTATGGAAGACCGATCAATTTTTTTCCTTGAACAATGAATTCCGGTTTAGTTTGGGGGTATTTGAGGGCCTATGATTTTTTTCTTGCTTAATTAAACATGCTAGTTAGTTAAATGTGGTCTTACCATTTAAAAAAGAAAAAAATAATTAAATACGAGTGATGTTTCTATGCAGCATGTATAGATTGGGAAATAAGTTTGGATTATGTATAATTTAGGATTTATTTAATTAGTTCATGTTAATTAGGGAATTAACTCGTAATATAACATTTAATATAATACCTAATAGTTAGATTAAAGTCAAAGATTAAAGGGTATCCACTAAATTGTGAGTTGTAGCTCAAATGATAAATGGATGGAATATGTAAAGTAAGTTCTCCGGTCCACAATTTTTTTTTAAAATTATGATAATCATTATCTTTTGACGTAAATTTATAAAATAGTTAGAAATACCGAACCATTTTGCTCCAATATTCTCTTCCTAGATCCATAATTCAAATGCATATACATACAAATTACAAAATGAAATGATTAATTAAAGAGATTGAATTTTGAAAATTTTGGCCATTGAAGATGCTTTTAAATTTTAATGTGTCGGACATCTGTTTTTGTCCATTGTGTCGTCAACAGAAACACACATATGTATTAAAAGAATCTTATCAGCAATGATATCAGCTACGAGAAAAATGGTAGAGTAACCTTCAGATCATCTTAAAACTTGTGCCGTTGCATGACCTACTAAAAAAACGAAGGCATCATCTTGGAATATAGTGACAAAAGACCCATTAAGTTTTGTTTTTGTGTTTTTATAAACGGGATAGAGTCGCATGACTCCAACCAAAATTATAGAGAACAAAAAATATTACAGAGATAATCCAGATAGTACCAGACAATCCAAGCCAAAGATAATGTATAAGGGATACAAGCATGAAGCATCTGATCCTCTAAAAAGTATTAAAAAACACAGCGAAAAAGACAAGAGGGCAAAGGGTACTGTAAATTATTTACAGGATTTAAGATCACAACATCAATTCCAGTAGTAGCATTATTGCTTTCATTTGTCTGAATGCTTTCATTTGTAGCCTGAAGACCCATCAAGTTTAATTTGGCCCACTAGTCCAAATTGATATTAATTTGTCTCTAGAATCTGGGAATGGCTCGAGTCGTTTGTTTCCTATCTTTGATTGTAACGGAAACGTGATACTCCAGTATTATGAATGATACTCTAGCTGGAAGTGGTGTGGTCTAATTTCGTTGATGGGATTAGTAATTATTAGTGGAGTAGTTGATGTATAGCTTTCCACTTTTCCAGTATATATGGCTGCTGAGTGCTGAAGGTCCATGCCAGATGCCCAATGTCTTCACTTCACCCTCGATGGGAGTGCCCAGCTCCAACCTCATCCCTCCTCAGTAATACTATACCTATTATTAGGGCTGCGACAATTTCTTACGGGGGAAACTTTTAGATGATCAGCTATTAGAAAAGATCAAGAACAATGTTGTAAATAGCGATAGCGTATAATGTAACATTAAATTCCGTTTGTTGAGTTTGTATGTCTTGCATACACATATCCGATGAAAAAGACGATGAAACATTGAAATGGATCGAAGTGAGGCATCGAAGAAGAAGAAAAATAGTTAGCAGAAGCGTGGAGTTGCGGTCGACCGCACTTGGGGTCGGTCGACCGCTCCGACTGCATAGGATTCCCGGGAGGGGAAAGATTGACTGACCGTTGTGTACAGTCGACCGGCTGCGGTGCTGATGGTTTATTTGGATCGAGTCTTGGAGATTCGTGAGAAGCCCAACTTCATCTTCAAGTCAGATCGTACGGCTCCCAATACAGGGTTATCTCTTCAGTGGTAATCGGATGGTTAATGTATCAAGTGTATCAAACTAGAGTTTCTCTAGATCTATAAATACAATGTAAACGGCGCCTAGAACAATATGATTTTATTGAGTGTCGAATAGAATAAAAGAGTACTTCATCTGAGAGGGAGAGAGAGTTTCTCCATTGTAAGCAGCAAGCAAGTTCCAGTTAGGCTTGAGAGAGGGTCGTGATGAGAATTGTAATATTCTTGTATCTTCTCTAGTTGAAATAATATATCGGTTCTTTCTCCATCGGATTAAGGCGAAAGCCCCATCCAAGTCAAATCTTATGTGCTTTGTGTGATTGGTGCGATCTAGTTTTTCTTGGTGGTTTGTGTTGATTGTATTGAAGACTCAACAAGAATCTCAGTTTTCCTAACAAGTGGTATCAGAGCAATCAGGTTCGTAGGTTTGTTCGAGTTCCTTGGAGGAGTTGGCAGAACAAAAGATGAAGATCAAGCGGTTTGACGGTAAGATCAACTTCAATATATGGAAGGTGGTCATGTATGATATTTTTGTTCAGAAGGACTTGCACATTGTCTTAGAAGAGAAGAAGCCAACTAACATGAAGCAGGAGAAGTATCATGAGTTTTGTTTGAAGGCCTTGATTTTAATCTAGTTGCAATTGGCGGAGGAAGTCAAGTGTAATATTCTTGAGGATACAAGTGCAGCGAGTCTGTGGGCGATACTCAAATCTGACTACTCGGAGTCCTCGTTGCTAGATCAGATGTATTTAGGTTCTTAATGAAGGAAGGTACACATCTTCAAGATCATATTGTGGAGTACAATAAGGTAATATCAGAACTGAAGTGATTAACGCTGGTGATCTTAGCGAAGAGGATAAAGCTTTCAACTTGATATATTCACTGCCAATTTCTTATGATCACTTGATAACTACCATGCTACATGAAAAATCAGCCAAGAAAATACTTAATGTGGCCGGGGTGATTAAGGGTCTGAAGGAAGATGAACTAAGAAAGGAGACTCATAAAGAGGGTCTATTTCTACAGGGTGTTTTGCAGTGGATGGTGATATGTATTTCAGTTGGAAGGGATGCGGTACACAAGGGTAAGATTCGTTGTCACTATTGTAGAGGAGTTGGGCATTACAAGAGAGATTGTCTCAAGTGGTTAAGCCAGAAGAGTGCTACTAAAGAAGAAAAATAAGCCAATATAGTTAGCGCAACTGAGTCAGGTAATAATGATGACTGCTGTCTTTTTTTTTCAAGTTCTTTAGATGTGGATTTAAGTTGGTATCTTGATTCGGAAAGTTCTTCTCATATTTGCTCCAAGAGGGAGATGTATTCTACTTACAAGTCGTCAACAGGCCGTAGTGTGAGAACGATAAGTGGTGAGATTTGTGAAGTAGCGGGTGAAGGAACAGTTGAATTGGAGACACCAAATGATAAAGGGTTCACACTAGAAGAGGTCATGCATATTCCTTCGATACAGCAGAATCTGATATCCTTGGGGACTCTTGATGCTCGTGGCTGCAGGTATACAGCTCGAGAAATTGAGTTTTGACAGTTTGGGATACTCGTCGTAAGTTAATGAAAGGTAAGAGGGAAATTGGGCAGGGTCAGCACAACCTCTACAAGATTTGTGGGAGTAAGAAAACTCGGCCGAGTGTATGGAAGTACATTGTTCCTAAAGCATCATCTAGTAGGTCATCACTAGAATTACCGAATCGAGACTGCAACATTCGAATACCATTGGAAGGTTGAGAGAACCTTGATGTAGGTGGAGGTTTGTTCAACTAACAGAATAAGTCATATAAACGTGTTGTTTACAAAGCGGAGAAGGTCTAGAAGAGTTTTAAATCACAGGTATGGATTCATGAGTATGCAATCCAAGGTGGAGATTTTTGGGTTTGTTTGTCTTGCATACACATGTTCGATGAAAAAGACGATGAAGCATTGAGATGGATCGAAGCGAGGCATCGAAGAAAAAAGAAAAATAGTCAGCAGAAGCAAACAGGTGGAGTTGCGGTCGACCGCACTTGGGGTCGGTCGACCACTCCAACTGCATAGGATTCCCGAGAGGGGAACGGTCGGCTGACTGTTGTGTACAGTCGACCGACTGCGGTGCTGATGGATTATTTGGGTCGGGTCTTGGAGATTCGTGAGAAGCCCAACTTCGTATTCAAGTCAGATCGTACGGCTCCCAATGCAGGGTTATCTCTTCAGTGGTAATCGGATGGTTAATGTATCAAGTATATCAAATTAAGGTTTCTCTAGATCTATAAATACAATGTAAACGGCTCCTAGAATGATATGATTCTATTAAGTGCAGAATAGAATACGAGAGTACTTCATCTGAGAGGGTGAGATAGTTTCTCCATTGTAAGCAGCAACCAAGTTCCAGTTAGGCTTGAGAGAGGGCCGCGGTGAGAATTGAAATATTCTTGTATCTTCTCTAGTTGAAATAATATATCTGTTCTTTCTCACCCTGATTAAGGAGAAAGCCCAAACCGGGACAGTTCTTATGTGCTTTGTATGATTGGTTCGTTCTAGTTTTGTTTTGTGGTTTGTGTTGATTATGTCGAAGACTCAACAAGATCCTCAGTTTTCCTAACACCGTTAGCGTTTAGCATAAATAGTGTAACACAATAGCGTAAGCTATGAATTTTTTTTTTTTTTAATTTTTTAAAAATCAAAATTAATTATCTAAAAATAATTATAAATTCTAATTAATTTAATAAAACATGGAAGAAAAAAATTTAAAGACAAATAATGATAAATAATGAAGACTACACCAAAATAATTTGATTTTGATTCATTGCTCTCTAATTAAATTTTTTAAATTTTGCAGGTTGAAATCAAAAGATTATGCAACATTACTTATGAAGGTGAAGATAAATGTGTACAATATTGAAATTTGCATGTTGAAATAAAGAAAAGAAATAAGGATACTGATAAATGTAATTTTATATGTAAATTCGGAGGAAGAAAAAACTCGGGGGAAGAATCAACCCAAAATCAAACAAATAGAACAAACTCAAAATCAAATAAATTAGAGGAAGAAAAAGCTCAGAAATTAAGGTGAAGATCTAAATACCTTTTACTGACGTTGTCATTGCCGTCGCCGGAAGCCCTCGCTGCACCAGTCGCCACTCTCTTGCCAAACCCTAATCGGGCTGGGAAAAGAAAAGGGATTTTTTACATTACGTGTAGTGCACGTAGCGTGCGCTACTTAGCGTGCGCTATGCACGTATAGCACACAGCTACGCACGCAGTGCGCTCTGTAGCTGGAAAGAGGGAGTTAGGCTTCGTAGCTCGCTACATAGCGCGAATTATACAACATTGACGAGATATATTGAGTGACTTTTGTTGTTTTCTGGACACACTAACCTGTACAGGATCAAGAGAGATAATCTAATACGAACAGTGTGCACCCAATTCAATACAAGAGTGTGCCACATTAGGCATAGTCCGAGAGGTCGATGTGATGCAGTCAATAGTTAACGCCATATATAGACAACACTCTCTCAATTATTAATCAGTAGTCTAACATATACATTTGAAGATAAGACTCTAGAACAAAAAAGGAAATTAAGCTACAAGTGAGGGCTCTTAAAACTATATATCAACTTGTCTCGTTCACCGACTGCCCTCCTCTGTCAACTCAACCAATGGCCATCAGTGGCAGCGTCAACGCTAGTGCCCATGGATCGAACACACAGCTGGAGAGCATACTGACAGACACATCCATTCCGTTGTCGAAGCGAGTATGTTTAGCCACCCGAATTGAGCTGAAGCTGCTTATACATCTTGCAGGACCAGCGGTGGTTGTCTACGTGTTGAACTACTTCATCTCCATGGCCACTCGGATCTTCTGTGGCCATCTCGGTAATCTTGAGCTCGCAGCAGCGTCCCTCGGCAACACCGGTGTCCAAGTTTTTGCCTATGGCCTCATGGTATAGAACAATAATTTCAGACCTCTGTTTTACGTTACCAGTTTACATGAAGGTAGAAAGAAATAGTTAAATTAATTTTTACTACATGTATTTTTTGTTAGATATATAGATATATTCTTACTATATGAATAATTAATATTATGTGTAATATTATTTTATGGATAACATATGTGTTACACGCTCTAATTGTATGAATATTGAAATGTGGGTTGAGTGGGTTGAGAACCCAGTACCCAAACAAGTATTTAACCTATAAATAATGGTTTGTGATAGTAGTTTAGGTATTTCAATCTTGACACCTAGCTAGGGTAAATATCTCAAGTACCTTAATCTAGGATATTAACCCTAATTATTATCTCTCATAATTTCTAACATTTTCTACCTCTCTGCCTACCTTATTCTACTTCCTCATCAACACAAGAGCTACGCATTTGTTATTTGTTTGACATTTTTTTCCTGCTTAGTCAGGGCCGGCCCTAGTATTTTGGGGGGCTGAAGCAAACTCTAAAAAAGGGCCCCCACATATACCCCCCCCCCCCCCCCCCCCCCCCCAAAAAAAAAAATTTGATTCATCTATTAGATTTTTTTTCACATATACCCCACATATACACATTTTCAATTTCTTTTTTCTTCTGAAAATGGGGGCCCCCTTTCATTAAAAAAAATAAATAAAAATCGATTCATGTATTAGAATTTTTTTCACATATACTCACATATACACATTTTCAAAATTTTTCTTTCTTTTTTTCTGAAAACGGGGCCCCCTTTTTTGTTTTTGATTTGGGGGTCTGATGCAAATGTTTCATATGCATCAGGGGTGGGCCGGCCCTATGCTTAGTATAGCTGTAAAATCTATTAGCACAGTGGGGAAGAGGTCTCAAAACTTTGTTCAAAAATTCTTTAGTATGGGTTTAGGTGATTAATAGATCTAGGAATTATCTTGTATAAAAAAGTTGTTGAAAGTACTCACCAAATTAATGATGCAAATAAATAAAAATAACCATGAATTGACCTCTTCGGATCATTTCAGATAAAAAGTTTGACAGAATTATTAATTTAGAGAAAGTAACCGTTATAAACTGGAGCCATTAACAAAGCCTATAAAGATTTCTACCATTCACATATCAGCCATGACTTTAAACAAAAAAAAAAAAAAAAAAAAAAAAAAAAGAAAGATAACTTTCAAATCCTATGAAATAAAATGAGCCTCGTAAAAAAAATTATAGCTCTAAAAAATGAAACCATAATCTAAAACAACTTAGTTAAAATACAATTACATACAATGCATGTGTTTGAGACTATTTGAACTCTTGTAATCCACACAATAATTTTTCCAACAGATTCAAATTTCGTCTTGATCACTGCTAAGAGCATCCATTATCATTGCTGTTAAAATATTGGTATTTGGCAATTGAAAAATTGCAATGAACCAGTATCGCTGCAATCGTTTAGAGCTAAATTTGGTCGAAAAAAGTAAAAAAATATTCAGACGAAAGAACATCCTCCGTCTAACATTTTTTTTATAAAAATTAATATTAAAAAATTGTGCGACGGAAGATGATCTTCCGTTTGGCCAATATTATTATTTTTTTTTAAAAAAAATGCCAGACAGAAGATAGTATTCCGTTTGGCAAAAAAGAAAAAAAAATTAATTTTTTTAAAACCAGACGGAAGATGATCTTCCGTTTGGATTTTTTTTTTAAAAAAAAATTGGGTAAATGGCATACTGGTAAATATTTGGATGGCAACTTTGTTATTTTGTGAAAGATTTTGAAAGAGATGGACTGGAGATCATCTTCCGTCCAAGCATTTTCCCTTTTTTAAAATTTTATTTATTTATTAAAATGGCATTTTGGTAATTATTTTGATGGTATATTAGTAATTTTTCTGAAAAACTATAATAAAGAATTTGGAGGACGGAAGATGATCTTCCATCCATCCTCTTTTAATATTAAAAATTCACAGTTAACAATTGCTATAATTCTCTACTATATTTAGTAGCTCACTGTTCATTACTTATCCAAAAAATAAGTTTTTAGCAAACGATAGTGAAGAGTCAATTGTCAAACAATTGGTTTTTTTGACTTTTTAGCAAACGATAATGGATGCTCTACGATCCTTTCCCCAAATTTGAAGTGGCACCCTACTTACATGTTTTTCTCTTCATATTGGTACATGTTTTATTTCTAAAATTTATGATTTTTTGCGAAAAGAAGTATGTTCATTATGTTGAAGATGGTACGAAAATAATATCCCGATCATTCTATCCAAACAACAACTTTTGAGTAGTTAGGGATGGGTAGTGCCGTAGAAACTCTATGTGGACAAGCCTTCGGTGCGCAAAAATATGGAATGCTAGGTGTGTACCTCCAAAGAGCTACGATCGTACTCATGGTTACAGGTGTTCCCCTCGCTGTAATCTACGCCTTCTCCCGCCCTCTGCTTGTTCTCCTCGGCCAATCCCAAGAAATTGCGAAATACGCCTCTGTATTTGTATACGGTCTCATCCCTCAAATCTTCGCCTACGCTGCCAACTTCCCAATCCAAAAATTCTTACAGGCTCAAAGTGTGGTTGCACCCAGTTCCTACATTTCAGCAGCCACTCTTGGGGTGCACCTTTTGATGAGCTGGCTGGTTGTGTACAAGTGGGGTTTTGGGCTTTTGGGTGCATCTTTAGTTTTGAGTTTGTCTTGGTGGGTTGTGGTTGTGGCCCAATTTGCGTACATTGTGACTAGCAGGAGGTTCCGGCTCACTTGGACCGGGTTCAGTGTCGAGGCGTTTTCAGGGTTGCCGGAGTTTTGGAAGTTGTCAGCAGCTTCGGCAGTGATGTTGTGTTTGGAGACTTGGTATTTTCAGGTGCTGGTGTTGATTGCTGGGTTGTTGAAAGACCCGGAGCTGGCACTTGACTCCCTCACAGTTTGGTAAGCTAGCTACATTCTTACCTTTTAGTTCTGTATGGTTCATGTTTGAGTCTGTTTTTCTACACATCCCTCATTTTACTGATGTATTTATTCTCGAACCAGCATGACAATTTCTGGTTTGGTATTCATGATCTCTGTGGGATTCAATGCTGCAGCAAGGTAAGCCCTCATTTCCTTGTAGCAATCAAGAAATATATATATATAAAAAAAAAGTCTTATTTAATTTTGTACATAAAAGTAAAGCAGTAAGCACAAAGAGATTTTAGTGTGTTATTATTAAGAATACTAAAGCTACAATTTCCTTATATATATGTATTTTCGCAAACGATCTTAATTACAGTGTTCGAGTGAGCAATGAATTAGGGGCAGGAAATCCCAAGGCAGCAGAGTTCTCGGTTTGGGTAGTAACGTCGTTGTCAGCTGTAATATCAGTGACCATAGCAGTGGTCGTCATGTATTTCCGCAACAACATCAGCTATATCTTCACCGAGGGGGAGAGGGTTTCTCAAGCTGTTGCTGATCTCACTCCCTTGCTTGCATTTACCCTCATCCTCAACGGCATCCAGCCGGTTCTATCTGGTTAGCATCTCTCCGTCCCTGTCTATAACTATATAGATATAGTATCATTTGTTTTTCCTTAAACGACAATGCTCGTAGTTGCATTTTATATACTAAATATATGAAAATCGATCAATTGATAGTTTGTTTTTGTTTTGAAGGTGTTGCTGTTGGTTGCGGTTGGCAAGCATTTGTGGCTTATGTTAATGTTGGATGTTACTACATTGTTGGTGTCCCCTTGGGTATTCTCCTCGGTTTCACCTTTGGTTTGGGAGTGAAGGTAATCGGTTAAAATATTGTTAGTTATGAACGTTTGATGTATCGGCATACTAATAATTTGATTATGGAATCAGGGAGTATGGGGTGGCATGATCGGGGGAACACTAATGCAAACATTCATTCTGTTGTGGGTAACTTTCCGAACTGACTGGAATAAAGAGGTAAGCGCGCGACTTTAACTCAAATCAAGCACTATGCATGATTTTCTAAATTTCAAAATAAGTCTCTTCTCTATTGAAAAAAGTTCTCCTCGATGGAGCTTCGTTGGTATTTCAAAACGCATACGATGACCTATACTTAACGCGTAATGTCAAAATGTGCAGGTAGAAGCAGCACAACAAAGAGTGAATAAATGGGATGAGAGGAAGAAACCACTTCTAACTGATCAGAAGTGAAGTGAGAGATTACTTGTAAAAAGCTTGATTGCCCATTGCTTGCTGAACCAGCGCATGCAGTACCCGTGCTTATTTTTCATTTACTTTTTCATTACCTGCAGCTTGGTTTGAGATAGTAAAGCAAACAAATTCGGTCAAGCAAATATCTTTTTAAATGGTGTAGTAAAGAAAGAAAAAATAAGAGATGTTTAAGCTATATGACCCCATCATTTTTTCTCCATTTTTCAGAGTAGCTAGTGAATGTAAGATAAAAAGGCCCCAATCTTTTTTCGTTTTCTCGCATGATCGATTTCTTTGATTCGAACAAAGATGATTTAGGTAATATACATTAGTTGTACGACTCCTGACTCCTATAGTGTGACTTTCTCTTTAGTATTGATCGGACGGTGATTCTCTGTATCTCTATACAATATTTTTTTTGAGGTTAAAGGTAGGATCTCTATACAATATCTCTATACAATATTGTAATGACATCCACTGATGGGTGTGCCAAAAGCATCAACTACTTTATTTGAGAGTTGTCTATTGTAAACAACAGAGTATCTTCTAGTAAGACTTGAGAGATAGATAAATTCTTTGTGAGAGCAATTGTAAGTCTTGTATATTTTCTAGTTGAATACTATCTCGGTTATTTCTCTCCCGGATCAGGCCAAGCTGAACCGGAACAAAATTGTGTGCTTGTGTGTTTGGTTTGGTCCACTTTTGATTGATTGTTCATTAGATCAGCTGTAACATAATTCAGCAAATCCCTAACAATTCTTAGTAAGCACTGCAATAAACATGTAAAGATATCCACAACAAACAAAAACCTATGCTTATGTAGTTCGAAAGCTCAGTGTCTGTTTTGAATTGCTAGATTTTTTTATATATATAATTTTTCTTTGTTTTCTTTTCATTTTTGTCAAAACCCTTAAGGTTGGGACAAAAATCAATTGTATTTTCAATTGATCGATCGGTTGTCTTTTGAAAGTTTATTCAGAGTTTAGCAGATGTGTATGAATAAAATACACGTAAGAACGGCAGGATTTGGTCGTTTTCATAGCAGAAATGATGTCTTTCCTGATGTTATGTGGAGTTTGTTTTTAAAATGTGTTATACGAATTCGAAAATACAACGTTCTTGCCTTGTATACCAAACTCAATATAGGACTATATAATATAATATCTAACACCCTCTCTCAAACTCACGATGGGTCGAACAGTGTGAGTTTGCCCACAAAGTAACGAATTCTCTGAAGAGTGTGCAATTTGGTGAAAAAGTTTGTTGTCTACTTTGAAGATGTAACAGAATTAAGGGAAATGTCCTCTGCTTCAAAGCGCTCACGAACATAGTGGCAATCTATCTCTATGTGCTTCGTTCGCTCATGATAGACCGGTTTGCTTGCAATGTGCAATGTACTCCGGTTATCACAATGAAGAGGAGTAGCTCATGTGAGAGTGACACATATCTGATAATAGCCAACAAACATGAACAATCTCTCTGGTAGTAGTTGTCATTGCTCTGTACTCAGCTTCAGTGGAAGAACATGCAAAAACTGCATGTTTCTTGCTTCGCCATGAGATCAGCGAATCACCAAAAAATAGACAGTAACCTGTGGCAGACCGTCTGGTAGTAGGATCACCTGCCCAGTCTGAATCAGAATATGCACTGAGCTCCATTTTGGATGCAAAAGACATGAATAATGGGCGAGTGGTAGTACCTCGAAGATATTTGAGGATCCGAAGAAGATCACTGTAGTGGAATGATGTAGGAGCAGAAACAAACTGACTAACAACATTGACTGCATGAGCTATATCGGGTCTAGTCATGCATAAGTAGAAAAGCTGTCTAACAATCTGCCTGTATCTGGTAAGATCGGGAAGGAGATCACCATCTATGGGACGAAGATTCACATGAAGCTCTAAGGGAGTATCGTCTGATCGACCGTCAGAGGGACATGCAGTGGAGATAATATCTGATGTGTATTTCTGTTGAGAAATGAGTATGCCCCAAGATCTTTCATATGGAACTGCTGATGACAGTAGTTTTTGGTGGATGCAATGCCTGTGGAGTAATCCCCAGTAATAATCATATCATTAACATATAATAGTAGAAGTACCCGACCCTGCGGTGATGATCGCGTAAACATAGAGTGGTCCTGGAAACTCTGAATGAAACTAACTTGGGTGATGACATGGCGAAAACACTCAAACCAATCTCTATAGGCCTGTTTCAGACCATATAACTCGACGGAGATGGCAAACATGACGAGGAGGCATGGTAAGGCCAGAAGGATGATGCATGTAAACAGCCTCAGATAATGTACCATGAAAAAATGCATTCTTCACGTCCATCTGGTATAACGGTCACTGACTAACGAAGGCAACGATAAGGAGAGTGCGAACTATAGTCATATGTGCAACTGAAGCAAAAGTCTCATCATAATCAATGTCATGCTCTTGAGTAAATTATTGGGTAACTAGACCAGCCTTGTGCCGCTCAATTGAGCCATCAAGTGAATATTTGACCTTGAAGATCCACTTACAGCTAACAGGCTGAACACCTACAGGCAGTGGAACAACATCCCAAGTGTCAATCTGATCAAATGCACAGAACTCCTCTGCAATAGGCTCCCGCCACTCGGTAAATTGAATAGCTTCCTGATAGGTTCTAGTCTCACGTGTGGAGTGTATAGCAGTGAGATATGCATGAAATTATGGTGAGTAGGTTGCAAGGGTGGCAAAGCCAAACTGTTCAGAGGGACCAGTGACATCAGGTGTGTAACAGACCGGTGGGATGCCTGAGGTAGAACGTGTAGACTGACGGACCGATGGTGAATATGTAGTGTGTGGGGGTGAGATAAGTGGAGTGGGTGCATGCAGCTGTGGGGATGCAGATGATGAAGGTGGAGGATGATGTGGGGATGCAGGTGGTGTCTCCGTAAGATGATAATAGGTGGAACAGCAGTATGAGATGGGAAAGGAGCCAAAGGAGTGGGATCATATGGAATGTGTGAAGGTAGGGCCGGTGAGATAGGCCCAACTACCGGGCAATCGAGAAAACTAGCATCTTTAGGAGAAGTCAAGTAGTAGGAAGAGTATTCCACAAAAGGAGGCATGTCGGGAAATACGAACACGCCCTGCCACCGGATCAAAACAACTATATCCTTTATGTTCTGGACGTGAAACCTAGATGAACACACTTAGTAGCTCGAGCGGTGAGCTTCGTGTGCTCAGTGGGAGGGAGAAGGACATAACAGGTGCACCCTAAAATACGGAGCATATTGTAGCCCGGCAGTGAGTGACGAAGAGCCTCATGAGGTGATGTGCCAGATAGGGCAGACGAAGGAGTGATGTTAATGAGACTGACAGACGTCATGACAGCTTCAGCCCAGAAAGAACGAGGAACAAAAGAGAATAGTAGAAGAGCACGCGGCATCTCAAGGATGTGATGATGCTTGCGTTCGGCTACACCATTCTGTTCATGTGTATGAAGGTATGACTGCTGAATGAGTGTACCATGAGAGTGAAGGATCGATCTCATAGTAATAGAAGTGTACTCACGAGCACCGTCTGAGTGAAAGGTTTTTATACGCACACCAAACTGAGTGTGAATCATGTTTGTAAAAAACTGATAAATGTCAGGTAGCTCAGAGCATTGGCGCACAAGAAACACCCATGTGTATCTAGTAATGTCATCGATAAAACTAACATAATAGAGATAACCTTTGTGAGAAGGTGTAGGAGATGGTCCCCATATGTCAGAGTAAATAAGTTGAAAAGAATGGGTGGTTTGAGAAGTGCTTTTGAGATTAAAAAAGTGTTATGTGTTTGGCTAAATGAAAACACTGACAATCAGACAAATGAGGAAAACAAAGAGGACCAAGGGCACCATTACGGGCTAAAATCTTGAGTCAAGACTCACTAATATATCCTAAATATATGTGCCACAGATTGGCATCAGAGAATACAATACCAGCGAAATGAGGATGAGATTTATGGGCACAAAAAAAATCTAGATGATATAGACGACCCTGTCGACTAGCATGCCCAAACTTCTGACCAGTATGTGAATCGATAATAGAGCAACCTAAGGAATCAAATGTAACGACAAGACCACTATCACATAGTGCAATAATAGAAATAAGGTTCATGGATAAATGAGGAGTATAAAGAACATAAGGCAATGTGAGAGTGGGAGAGCTAATAGACCTTGAGTGTGTAGTGAGAAGTTGAGAGCCATCGGCAGTGTGTAGGAATGGAGAGTGAGAGAGAAGTGCAGTGCTGGTGGTGAGTAATATATAATTACTAGTGAGATGATGTGATGTACCTGAATCTAAAATTCATGAAGAATTCATATTGAGAGTAACAGAGAATGCAGGAGTAGAGGGGCCAATAGTGACAGACTGACCGAAGAAATGGAGTTCCAGCTGAGCAAGGTGATGATGAAAATGAGCCAAATCAGCATGAGATGACAATGTTGTAGTAACGGTTATGGTCGAGGATGTAAGGTAAGGAGGAATGTGACCAGTGTTGCCGTGGTAGGGATCAAAATGAAGACGGGGATGTTGCTGGTGCCAAGATCGAGATAGGGAGTTGGATGGTGTTGCCGGTGTTGGAAGAAGGGGTAGGGTAAGGTTAGAGACGATGCTGAGAGGATGTAGGAGTCCGGGAGGAGGATGAGGGCGGCGCTACTGCTGTTCGAATCTGGATGAGGATTGAGATGTGAGGGAGAAGGAAGAGGAAGATGTAGCAACGGGGGAGTCAGTGGAGACGAAAGAATACTGGTGAAACTGATGTTCCATTTGAGAAGTACCTGCAAATTTTATTTTATTTTATTATTATTATTATTATTATTATTATTATTATTATTATTATTATTTTGACGGTGACGAAAATGGCAGTGACGGCGCGATGACTGACGGTAGTAGCAGCAAACAGGCAGAAGGTTTGGATTTGGATATCGGGTAGGGTTAGAGTTTTTTTTAATATAGGATTAGCGAGTCGGGTTTGGGTGGTGGGATTCGGGTATTGGGTTTAGAATCAGAAGTTTGGGTTTAGATTCGGGTATTGGGTTTGAGTTTGTGGGTTCTTTTTTTTTCTTTGTGTTGAACAGGCAGATCAGGTTCGGCGTCAAAGGGAAAGAAGGAAAGAAAGGAAGAAAACAAAATTAGGGTTAAGGTTTGGGTGAGAGATGGGGTCGACTAGGGTTTCGGGTGGGAGTCGCTGATGGAGGTGGCTTGGATTTTTGGGAGGCAGCTAGAGTTTCGGGTGGAGGGTCAACGGAGTTTGTGGTGATTTGCTGTGCTGCTGTTGGGGGAAGTCGACGGTGATGTCGTTTAGGGAAGTCGACGGTGATGGAGTTGATGATGATGCCGTTTTGGGAAGTTGACGGTGATGGAGTCACTACAAGACTAACAGTCTTTACCGACGTTTTTTCCACATTCACCGGCGTTTTAAAATGCCGCTGTAGATACCACCGGCATTTTATAAATTGCCGGTGCAAGTGTTGCTGAATCGTGTGTCGCTGTATCTTAAGGACATTCCCCGGCGTTTTTTATGAACGCCGGTATAGGTTAAAACTACACCGACAGCTGAAAAACGCCACCGAAAGGGTGGTTTCGTTTGGAACTTCTGTTTTCGGCCATCACCTATACCAGCATTTTTAAAACGCCGGTATAGGTTACCAGTTCTGCCGAAAGCTACCCCGGCACTTGTAAAAAACGCCGGGATAGGTATATATTTAATTTTTTTAAAAAATTATATATAAAAAAAAACCAATCATAGTATGCAGCTTCAGTTAATTGTATATTGCTGCACTTCAAGTACTTTCGACCATATGCTGAACATATCTAAACTGAAACCTTACGTGACCTTAAGAGCTTTCTTGGCCTAACTTGAGACTATTCTCTTCTCAATATAGTTTCCAAGCATATTTCCCGATCACAGATACTAATGGATCATTGTCTTATCCATAAAGCAGGTCAAATAGAGTCAAAATAATCCAATCATGCTGATCACAAAGCTCTGAATGTTCTGATCAGATAGATACCTCACAGCTTAACACTTATTTTACCACAGGTATCATCAATGAAGTATGTACATATTTACCACTGCTAATCAAATATACATGTTTTCTCAGATTTAACGTAAACTTTTGGTACATCTTCACTTATAATAAATATAAGTGGTATTCCAAAAACACCTAACTATACAACAGACAAACTGTTAGGTCCTTTCTAGAATCTTCCTCAGCTAACAAATTTATTAAAGACACATGTTGAATGTGAGGTCCCTTGGACTATATGATTGAGGGATTATATAACAGCAATGTATTACAGAATTATAACATATTTTTGCACGAAGAACTATCTGGATCTAAAAAATTATTGCAAATGAATACAAGCCTTACACAATATCTTTGCAGTTATTAGCGGGTAAGCAAAGCAGACATGAAATGGATATAAGTACTATATATAAGGGATGTAAAAGTTACAGAACAGTAACTCAATATCCATCTTTGATGGAAGAAACATTTGGGGTCTGATCCAATCTAGATGTTAATCAGATATAAAATTAATGACTCCTGATTTGAAAGAAAAAATGAGTTAAATGCCGTATATCCAGATATTTATTCAGTTACTCAAATATCAATCAGATATTTCAGAATCTCAGAGTTCAGTACCACTCATGTATTGGATATATAAAATGTGAGCAAATTTAGGTCTGACTATCCATATCAACTAGCTCCCCTAACTACAATTGGAATAACTCTCTGATCCAACTCCAAGATCATAAATATACCCAAAAAAGTTTTGATCATTTGTATGGGCAAAATCGAAAACTATATTGATCAATCTTTGAAGGATAAATAACTTAGCTCTTGAACTTTATGTCAAAATAAGGCTGGCTTGCATTGATGAACATTGATCAATAATCTAGCATTTATTTTGATCGTTTCCCAAGAACAGGGCATATCAGACACTAAAATGAAATTGAGGTTTACCGAAGTAACACATGACATGCCTATAAAATATTGCCCCAATGATAACGGACAAAATATTAAATTTCCATCAATGAATGATGACACAATATGATAGATATAAGAGTACATAAATTGATATATAACAAGAGAACAAAGCCGAACAGGAGGATACAATGACAGAACGATTTATTGTAACCAACAACAATATATATAAAATAGGTCGATAGATGCAATTGCTTCCCCCGTGAGCCTTGATCTGAAGCATTTTACATAATAGCCACTAATCACTAACCATTTCTTATAAAAAGAGCCCTGATTTGATGCACCAGATGACCTCTCTCACTCACTATCTCCCTCCCTAAAATTCTTACAAAAGAATATTAACCAATGCATATAATTTCAAGCATTGTATAGTAAAAGTATCTGAAGTATCTGAACACTAAAGATTAGTGCAAACCTTTGTGAGATTGAGGAACACTATCAACCAAGGAAAATTGCCTTAAGGGAATGGCAAGCACTGTCTATAACAATCAGCCCTTTCTATTAAGACAAGGTGTTAAAGATATGGACACTATTAACACTAGTGAAAATAAGTACATACCTATAAGAAACATAGTGAAAACTGAGTAACCAAATACAAACTTCATAAAACTTCATAAAACAAGTTAAAACACCTTTCATGCAGTATTGCTCATTATATACAAAGGCAGTACTTGTTCATGAAGGATATAGAAGTATTAGATCATTTTTTCTCACTACAACACATGTGCGATTTACCGGCGTATATTCCCCGGCGTTTTACCATTCGCGCCGGGGTAGGGAGTGACCAGGAATGGGGCGTCAGATTGGATGGTTATACACCGGCGGCCTCTATAAAAAGCCGGGGATTCATGATATTCACCGGCGGTTTATTTAGAAACGTCGGTGAATGGTATTATTCACCGGCGTCTTAATAACACACGCCGGGGAATATATAGATACATTCACCGGAGTTTGTAATTGCAAACGCCAGTGAATTAACTGAGATAAATCCCTGCGAACCCTAACATTTCGCTCGCTAATTTTCCAAACCTAATTTCGCCGCCTTCGTTTTCCCTCCTCCCTCTCTCTATTTCTCGCGCTTTGCCTCCGTCCCTTCGTCATCTTCGACAGCCCAATTCGATTTTCCTCCTCCCTCTCTCCATTTCGCGGTGAATTTGCGATCGAAAACCACCGCTCGTCGCCCCGCTCTCTCTCTATCTCCTACGCCACCGCTCATCGCCCCGCTCTCTCTCTTTGGTAATTTCTCTTGATTTTTCTCCTTTTCACTGTCAAAGATGCTGAATTCATGCATCTGATTGTCATCTTAGCATGATTTTTTTACCAAAATGGGTTAACTGTCAACTAAGGATGCTGGCTGTATACCAAAATCCTCCAAATCTGTACAAGAATTGGGCTGAACAAACCTTGTGCAGGTTTATTTTGGAGCCACAAACATCATGATTTAGTTGGAATGAAGAATTAATAGAGAAACATATATGCTTAGATACTGGAAATTTTCATTTTCTTTTACTGTTAGAGAAACTGATCGCATGCATCTGATTGTCATCTTAGTATGATTTTTTTTTACCAAAATGGGTTCACTGTCAACTAAGGATGCTGTATGTATACCAAAATCCTCCAAATATGTACAAGAATTGGGCAGAACAAACCTTGTGCAGGTTTATTTTGGAGCCACAAACATCAATGATTTAGTTGGGATGAAGAATTAATAGAGAAACATATATGCTTAGATACTGGAAATTTTCATTTTCTTTTACTGTTAATGAAACTGAATTCATGCATCTGATTGCCATCTTAGCATATTTTTTTTACCAAAATGGGTTGACTGTCATCTAAGTATGCTAGCTGTATACCAAAATTCTCCAAACCTGTACAAGAATTGGGCGGAACAAACCTTGTGCAGGTTTCTTTTGGAGCCACAAACATCATGATTTAGTTGGGATGAAGAATTAATAGAGAAACATATATGCTTAGATACTGGAAATTTTCATTTTCTTTTACTATTAAAGAAGCTGAATTCATGCATCTGATTGCCATCTTAGCATGATTTTTTTTACCAAAATGGGTTCATTGTCAACTAAGGATGCTGTATGTATACCAAAATCCTCCAAATCTGTACAAGAATTGGGCGGAACAAACCTTGTGCAGGTTTATTTTGGAGCCACAAATATCAATGGTTTAGTCGGGATGAAGAATTAATAGACAAACATATATGATTAGATACTGGAAATTTTTATTTCCTTTTACTGTTAAAGAAACTGATCGCATGCATCTGATTGTCATCTTAGCATGATTTTTTTACCAAAATGGGTGCACTGTCAACTAAGGATGTATGTATACCAAAATTCTCCAAATCTGTACAAAAATTGGGCTAAACAAATCTTGTGCAGGTTTCTTTTGGAGCCACAAACATCATGATTTAGTTGGGATGAAGAATTAATGGAGAAACATATATGCTTAGATACTGGAAATTTTTATTTTCTTTTACTGTTAAAGAAGCTGAATTCATGCATCTGATTGTCATCTAAGGATGCTAGCTGTATACCGAAATCCTCCAAATCTGTACAAGAATTGGGCTGAACAAACCTTGTGCAGGTTTCTTTTGGAGCTACAAACATCAATGATTTAGTTGGGATGAAAAATGAATAGAGCAACATATTAGTAGCCATATTAGTTTCTTTTGTGCAGGTTTATTATTATTATTATTATTATTATTTTGGGATAAGTAACTGATTATTAGTAGCCATGAACAGAATAGTTCATGAGTCATCAGATTTTCTTGTTACCGTATTTACAGCACGACGCCCTCGTTATTCGTCCGATTCCTCTTCCTCAGCAAATACCCTTTACCATCATCATCTCCTTGAACAAAAAGCCAAATACAGGGGAGACTATAGTCGAATCGATATTAGACTCGAACACAAGGTGTGCGATAAAATGCCACTAAGGTGGTTGTGATAATTTTCACAAAGGTAGTTTAGGGTTATGTGAATAGAGTAGACTATATTAAGATTTAATTATTTTTTTATACATTTTTGGAACCACGATTTCTTTATTTTACAGTTAATTGTTATATCGTTTATTTATTTGCATCTAGGGATGGTTTTAAAAAAGGTGAAATTAAATATACAAAATGCCTTTTACTGTCAATACAATTTAATATGTCAAATTTTAATTTCAGATTGTGTGCTATTGCTATAATGGATAGAAGTTGGATTAATAAACCACGATTATCCAAGGAGTACCGTGATGGTATTAAAGATTTTATTATCTTTGCCAAACGATATTCCCGTGATCCCAACCTAATCCTTTGTCCATGCCTCCGGTGTACAAATTGTAATTTGAGGACATGTGACGTAGTACATATACATTTGGTTGTCAACGGTTTTCTTCAAGGGTACACACGGTGGTTTTGTTATGAAGAGGATCATACGTCAGCTCCTATTCGTCCAGTTGTATTAGAAAATGAAGATGAGCCCTTAGTGAACGAAGACTTAAGTGTTCCCGATGAGATGCATGCTTTGTTGCAAGATGCCTTGGGGATTCATAATGTTTCTTTCCATACCAATAATCCAACAACCCAAGTTCATAATGAGTCAACAGAAACATCACATATTGGTGGTGGAGTGGACGAGGAAATGCCTGACCCCGCCCCTGAAAATAATAAACAGCAAGAATCCTTCGCTAAGTTGCTTGAAGATGCTAGTACTCCGCTGTACCGCGATTGCACCAAATTCTCTAAATTCTCATTCATTGTCAGACTATTTCAGATTAAATGTTTAAACGGGTGGTCTGCTAAGTCCTTCAGTATGCTACTTGAACTGTTGAATGAAGCATTTTCAGAAATCTGTATTCCAAACTCAGCCTATAAAATCAAAAAATTCCTAAATTCTTTCGATCTAGGGTATGAGAAGATAGCAGCATGTCCAAATGACTGTATGCTTTTCACGGGAGGTAAGGAAAGTCTGGAGAATTGCGAAGTCTGTGGTTCTTCGAAATGGACAGAAATACCAAATCAAGACGATCAAGCCAGTGGATCTACTAAGCGAAGTAGGAGAAAGAAGCCTGCCAAAATACTGCATTACTTTCCTCTGATTCCTAGGCTACAAAGATTGTTTATGTCTACAAAAGCTTCTTCTGATATGAAATGGCATGCTGAAGGTCGCACTAATGATGGGATTCTTAGACATCCTGCTGATTCTCAATCTTGGAAAAAAATTGATGAAAGATATCCCGATTTTGCGGAAGATCCTCGAAATGTGAGACTTGGACTAGCTAGTGATGGTTTCAACCCTTTTAGGCAAATGAGTAGTACATACAGCATATGGCTTGTTGTGTTAATACCATATAATTTGCCGCCTTGGAAATGCATGAAGCAGTCCTCATTTATTTTTTCCATGATAGTTCCTGGACCGAAAGGTCCGGGAAATGATATAGATGTGTACCTACAGCCGTTAATAGATGAACTTCAGAAATTGTGGGTGGGTGTTCCAACCTATGATGTTATGGCTAAAGAAACATTTTCTCTTCGGGTCGTGTTGTCTTGGACAATCAATGATTTTCCAGCATATAAAAATTTATCTGGATATAGCACTAAAGGACGTTATGCATGTCCTTGTTGTGCTGACCAAACTAGTTCATGGTGGTTGTACAATGGTAAAAAGTTTTTCTATGCGGGTCATAGAAGATGGTTGCCTGACACACATATATTTCGGGCAGAGACAGCGACATTTGATGGTACCGACGAGTGGGAACATGCTCCTGGAGCTTCTTCTGGATCAGATATTTTGAGGCGGGTAGATGGTCATCAGTTCAAATATGGAAAAGAACCACAAGTCAGTAAAAAGGGCAAGAAAAGGGCAAGGCCGGAGCAAGGTGAGGAGACCGATCTATGTGGCGAAGATGAGGATCAGAACATGACGAGTTTAGGTGCATGGAAGAAGAAGAGTATTTTCTTCAAGTTGCCGTATTGGGAATTCAACTTATTGCGACATAATTTAGATGTGATGCATATCGGAAAAAATATTGGTGAAAATTGTATAGGAACAGTTATGGGAGATGACCGGAAGATAAAGGACAATCTCAAGAGCCGAGTTGATTTGAAGTCAATGGGCATCCGACATGAGTTGCACCTAGAGGAATTACCGAACGGGAAAGTACTCCTACCTCCTGCAATCTATTCAATTTCAAAATCGGAGTTGGAATTGTTTTGCAAAGTTCTACTGGAACTTAAAGTTCCTGATGGCTATTCTTCTAACATAGCAAGATGTGTCAACTTTAAAGAGAAGAGGCTTCAGGGTCTAAAGTCACACGACTACCACGTCCTAATGCAGGATCTCCTTCCTGTGGCCCTAAGGTCTTCAATGTGTGAGCAAATCACTACTGTCCTGAAAGATCTTTGCAGCATATATAAAGGTATTTGCTCAAGAATGCTTCGTGTTGAAGATATTGACCAATTGGAGCAGCGGGCGGCATTGACACTTAGTAAAATGGAGATGATATTTCCACCATCATTCTTCACTATAATGATTCACTTGATAATCCACCTTGCTGGTGAAGCCAGAATCGGCGGTCCTGTTCACTATCGGTGGATGTACCCCATTGAGAGGTAAAAGAATTCATGCATCTTACAAAACAGAATTTTCAACAGCTCATTTCTTTTAATCCCCTACTTCGCTCTAATTCATTAATTATACATGTTCAGGTATCTATACCGGCTCAAGGGTTATGTTAAAAATAGAGCATATCCTGAAGGGTCAATAGCTCAGGGATATCTATCAGAGGAGTGTTCACATTTTTGTTCCAGGTATCTGCAGGGTGTAGAGACATCTTTGACTAGACCAAGGAGAAATCCAGACATTTCTAATCTTGATGGTGCTAAATATCTTTTTGATACCGCTGGCACTACTGTTGGTAAAGTTGATGCATTTGAGCTAGATAACTTAACGTGGGAACATGCAAATCGATATGTGCTAGACCACCATACATCAGTGGAACCATTTCGAAAGTAATTTGCTTTTGAATTTAAATCGAATATAGTGAAAACCACAGAGTTCGATATTAACTAACTTTTGTTATTCCTTATTTCAATTGCTTGTAATTTAGCGAATTTGTCAGGGACATCAAACGAATGGCTGGACCAAGAAGACTACCACCACGTGAACAAAACAAGTTGATGAAAGAAAAATTTCATAAGTGGTTTGAATCTCATGTAGGTGAATTATGAAAATGCAAGTTAATCTTCATTATATCTACATTATCCATGGTGCTGATACGATTTGCGCAAAATTAATAGGTACATTCTTTGGGTCCTGAAGGTGTGTCATCTGAAATACAAGTACTTGCCAAGGGTCCCTATAAGATGGCCAAAAGATACGGAGGATACATATTCAATGACTTTAGATTTCGTACTAAAGATCCTGAATGTAATTTGAAGTCTCAAAATAGTGGAATGGTAGTGACTTCTAAGACTAGAAGTTATGCTTCCAAGTCGGACACGAGGCCGGTAGATGGAGATCTCGACTACTATGGAGTGCTCACGGATATCATTGAGTTGAACTATTTTGGTCATTTTCGTGTTGTCTTATTTCGTAGGGATTGGGCTGAGTTTGATAGGAATTTTGCTAATAACAAGGATAAGTTAGGTTTCACAGTTGTAAACTTGTTAAAATTGATTCACACCGGTACACACATTAGCCACGAACCATTTGTATTCCCATCCCAAGTGCAACAAGTGTTCTACATTGAAGATCCAACCCTGTCAAAATCGTATGTGGCTCTTGAGATGCAACCAAGAGATGTATTCCAACTGGGCGATACTTTAGACGATGAAGACGGTGAAGCCATGAACAGTTACATTGCTTCTGAGTTTCCTATGTTTGATGTAAACACAACCGACGGCAGAATTTGCGGGACTTGGCTCCGCAAGGATGGAGAAGAGGGCGATGTATTGGAAGATGTCGTATTGTATTTTACTTGATTTTCATAGCTCAATATTATATGTCCTGTAATTTTCGTGTCTTAAATCTTGTTGTAATATTATATCTTGTAATTCCGAACATGTTGTATGTGAATTTAATAATTGGTTTAATTATCTTTCTATTTTCTACTGCTTGGTGTTATTTACATTAAACAATGCTTAGTGTCATTTGCATCAAACTATCATTGTAGTTGAATTTGTTACAAATCTCACTTTTTTTAATTTTTTGTAATTATGTTGGTTTGTTAATCCTAGATAATAGTGGCAGTCAAACAGAGGAGGAGGAGGGTAGCACGCCGCCCACTGTCAAAAAACATCGAGGGCGAACTAAGATGACGGGCATATGGAAACTTAAGAATGACGAAAGGATTGTGGTGGAGGAAAACGGTGTCGGGCAACCGGTTGGTGATAATGCAAGCAAATTCTCATCCTTTATTGGGGTAATAGCAAGGAACCCACGGATAATTCCACCGGTAAGTCTTTAATAGAGAAACATATATGCTTACATACTGGAAATTTTCATTTTCTTTTACTGTTAAAGAAACTGATCGCATGCATCTGATTGTCATCTTAGCATGATGTTTTTTACCAAAATGGGCTCACTGTCAACTAAGGATATTGTATGTATACCAAAATCCTCCAAATCTGTACAAGAATTGGGCGGAACAAACCTTGTGCAGGTTTATTTTGGAGCCACAAACATCAATGGTTTAGTTGGGATGAAGAATTAACAGACAAACATATATGCTTAGATACTGGAAATTTTCATTTCCTTTTACTGTTAAAGAAACAGATCGCATGCATCTAATTGTCATCTTAGCATGATTTTTTTACCAAAATGGGTTGACTGTCAACTAAGGATGCTGGCTGTATACCAAAATCCTCCAAATCTGTACAAGAATTGGGTTGAACAAATCTTGTGCAGGTTTATTTTGGAGCCACAAACATCATGATTTAGTTGGGATGAAGAATTAATAGAGAAACATATATGCTTAGATACTGAAAATTTTCATTTCCTTTTACTGTTAAAGAAACTGAATTCATGCATCTGATTGTCATCTTAGCATGATTTTTTTACCAAAATGGGTTCACTGTCAACTAAGGATGTTGTATGTATACCAAAATCCTCCAAAACTGTACAAGAATTGGGCTGAACAAACCTTGTGCAGGTTTCTTTTGGAGCCACAAACATCATGATTTAGTTGGGATGAAGAATTAATGGAGAAACATATATGCTTAGATACTGAAAATTTTCATTTTCTTTTACTGTTAAAGAAGCTGAATTCATGCATCTGATTGTCATCTTAGCATGATTTTTTAACCAAAATGGGTTGACTGTCAACTAAGGATGCTGGCTGTATACCAAAATCCTCCAAATCTGTACAAGAATTAGGCTGAACAAACCTTGTGCAGGTTTATTTTGGAGCCACAAACATCATGATTTAGTTGGGATGAAGAATTAATAGAGAAACATATATGCTTAGATACTGGAAATTTTCATTTCCTTTTACTGTTAAAGAAACTAATCGCATGCATCTGATTGTCATCTTAGCATGATTTTTTTACCAAAATGGATTCACTGTCAACTAAGGATGCTGTATGTATACCAAAATCCTCCAAATCTGTACAAGAATTGGGCTGAACAAACCTTGTGCAGGTTTCTTTTGGAGCCACAAACATCATGATTTAGTTGGGATGAAGAATTAATGGAGAAACATATATGCTTAGATACTGGAAATTTTCATTTTCTTTTACTGTTAAAGAAGCTGAATTCATGCATCTGATTGTCATCTTAGCATGATTTTAACCAAAATGGGTTAACTGTCAACTAAGGATGTTGGCTGTATACCAAAATCCTCCAAATCTGTACAAGAATTGGGCTGAACAAACCTTGTGCAGGTTTATTTTGGAGCCACAAACATCATGATTTAGTTGGGATGAAGAATTAATAGAGAAGCATATATGCTTAGATGCTGGAAATTTTTATTTCCTTTTACTGTTAAAGAAACTGATCGCATGCATCTGATTATCATCTTAGCATGATTTTTTTACCAAAATGGTTTCACTGTCAACTAAGGATGTTATATGTATACCAAAATCCTCCAAATCTGTACAAGAATTGGGCTGAACAAACCTTGTGCAGGTTTCTTTTGGAGCCACAAACATCATGGTTTAGTTGGGATGAAGAATTAATGGAGAAACATATATGCTTAGATACTATTGGCAAGTTTTCATTTTCTTTTACTGTTAAAGAAGCTGAATTCATGCATCTGATTGTCATCTTAGCATGATTTTTTTACCAAAATGGGTTCACTGTCAACTAAGGATGTTGTATGTATACCAAAATCCTCCAAATCTGTACAAGAATTGGGCTGAACAAACCTTGTGCAGGTTTATTTTGGAGCCACAAACATCATGATTTAGTTGGGATGAAGAATTAATAGAGAAACATATATGCTTAGATACTGTAAATTTTCATTTTCTTTTACTGTTAAAGAAGTTGAATTCATGCATCTGAAGATTTAAGATCCAGGATGGCAAATTTTGATTGGGTTGTGATTGGATTGTTTAGTGGCTGTCGTCTATGTTCTTAATTGGGCTGTGATTAGAAAGAGAGGGCTCGAGTGGAGATCTGGAAACCCATATAGAGACATCTCGTTTATAATAATTTATTATTATTGTTGTTCTTGTCGCTCTTGTTGTTGTTGCTGATGTCTCTTTGTGTGCGTGTGCTGAAGGGAAAGAAGGGATGAGAGAGAGATGAGGAAAATGCCACTATGTTAGCCTGGTGTATCCTCATTCTCTACCATTCTTTGTTTCCATTTCTGGCTTCTATATTTGGTTTCCTTCCACAATAAAAGTTCCTTAAAACTACACTTGATATGAGCCCCTTCTTATTTTTCTTATTTTTCTTATATTTGGTTTCCTGTTGAACTAAATTATTTTTTTTTTTTTCATAGAGCGGTCACCCAGATGAAGGAAATTCTGATGATCAGCACTGAAGCTACTCGAGGGGTATGGATCTGTGGTTGGCCTACTCTAGTTGTTGTTGTTATGTTCTGGATTGTTATTTTAAGTAATTGTTGAGATATTTGGGATGTTAATTACTGTATTTGTTAATTATGACACTGTGTTAATTATGCGGTGAATTTGGACGATTA
The DNA here is from genome assembly GCA_017893485.1 of Hemerocallis citrina. Classification (NCBI taxonomy): domain Eukaryota; kingdom Viridiplantae; phylum Streptophyta; class Magnoliopsida; order Asparagales; family Asphodelaceae; genus Hemerocallis; species Hemerocallis citrina. Next base: position 277,626,983 of record CM030364.1, on the reverse strand, counting down.
ATGGACTATGTGTGAAACTTTATTACCTTAATTAATTCTTATGTTTGGTTGTGATTTGCGCATTAATATGCCTGAAATTGGTTGAATCAGTTGTGAATTAGTTTACAGGTTTTTTAAATAAAATTGTGAATTGAAATCGAATGAAAAATTGGAGCAGGAAAAACCAATGGGCATACACCGGCGTTTCATCAAACGCCGGTGTATCTAATTGTTTAGTTGAAAATTTCGTTAGGGAGGCATTTCCACGCACGCCGGTGTACCATATATCTATAGCGGCGCGTCATAAAAACGCCGGTGAATATCTATATACCGGGGTTTTATAACACGCCGGTGATTGTAATTAGGAAAATAAGGGCGCTCAGAAACAAGCATACACCGGCGTTCAATGACTGCCGGTAAATATTGGACATACACCGGCGTTTCTACAAACGCCGGTGAAAGATATATACCAGCGGTTTGTGACCGCCGGTGAATGTATATTGGGGGGGAAAGAACGACACTCAGAAATTCGCATATACCGGCGTTTGTCTGGCCGCCGGTGTATTTTCAAGATATACCGGCGTCCAGCAGAAACGCCGGTGAATGCACCTATCTTTCCGCGATGCTCGATTCGGCGGCATTTGTACCGGCGTTTATAAAAATGCCGATGAATGTTTCACCGGCGTAAAAAACCGCCGGTGTAGGTCTAAAAAAATGCCGGCGAATAACTTCTGTATTGTAGTGCCTTTAAAAATATAGAATGTATGCCGATGGTAAAAGAGACTGATTGCAAAGCTAAAAGAGACCCAAATTAAGACCACAACATAAGTTCAAACAGGATTATTTCATCACTAGTCACTCCTCTGTAAATCATAGTATGCAACTTCAGTTACATAATCCATCTCATCATCACTTAAAACCAATGAGAAAGAACAATCTCGAAATCTTAGAAACTGATACTCATGTAGACATCATGATATAATTGTATATGAAGTTTAGATTAAAAAATTTCCATCACTAGTCACTCCTCAAAAAATCATAGTGTGCAACTTCAGATACATGATTCATCTCATCTCCAAAAATCTACTATGTATAAAAGCAATGCATATAAGTATAAACCAAACAAAGAAAGAAACACAAGAAGATTCAATAAATCACTCTCAAATAATGTTGGTTTTGCCCACAAACTTAAAAAAAGATGGACATTTGTCCATCATTTAAAAAAGACCTGAACATTTGTCCATCATCTCAACCAACCATATCTCATTGTATACAGTTGACCAAGGGTACAAAATGTTGTATAGAGTTTGGTAAATTTTACAATCATATGTCAACATGATAATAACCCCCTATGTAAATCAATAGAAATATGTCTATTGAAGGCAAAGAAGCAATCATCAGTGAAATGAAAGGAGAAGAGAATCTCCAACAACTCCATCACATACATCTAAGTTCAAAACTTGGTTTCAACTTACAATAAAGATCAATTTTGTGTCTTACTCACCATACAATCTTAGAAGTTTCAAAGCAAAGCAGTAGCAGTAGCAGCACAATATATCACATACTTTCAAAGCAACCAATTGAAATGAACAAGCTATCATGAATATATCACATACTTTCAAAGCAAAGCAGTAGCAGCACAATAATGAAATTAATAAGACATCTTTCAAGGTCAGTTACCACAGATTGTAGCACCACAAGATTACCACAGCTCGCTAGATTACCACAAGATTAATTCAAGAACAAACCTAGGATTTGTGTAGAGGAAGGGGCGACGGCGGGGGAGGGGCGCGGCGATGGGGCAGCGATGGGGGGAAGGGGCGACGGCAGGGGAGGGGTGGCGATGGGGGAAGGGCCGACGGCGGGGCAGGGGGGCGGCGATGGGACAGCAATGGGGAAAGGGACGACGCCGGAGGAGAGGGCGGTGATGGGGGAACCGCCGACAGCCGGGGAGGAGGCGGCGACGTCGGGGGTGGGGGCGGGGGAAGGGATGGGGGTTTTCGATTTGGGAGGAGGGAGATGGAGAGAGAGAGAGTGAAAAATTGGGGGAAGGGGCGACGCAGAGTAACATGAGAGAGAGAGAGAGATGTCAACTGGATATTTTCATTTATCCTTCTAATACACCGGCGTTTCAATGCAAAAATGCCGGTGTATACCTACATACGCCGGCATTTTTCACATACGCCGGTGTAAAGTTGAATCTTTTGTTCCTTTACATTAATTGGTTTCTACAGCGGCGTTTCTAACAAAACGCCGGAGTAGAAACGCCGGTGTAAAACTATTTTCTTGTAGTGAGTTGGTGATGCCAGATTTTGAGAAAGTAGACGGTGATGGAGTTTGGGGAAGTCGATAGTGATGGGGTTTGGATTAGGAAGAAGATGGTAGATTAGAAATTTGTGATTAAGTGAATTGAGGATTAGACATTATAATTCTGCTTTGATACCACGATAAAGTTAATAGAGAGAATGAGAAATATTATTGGATTAAGAATTGATTATGACTGAGTAGAATGACTCTTATATATATATACTAGGTTTGCCCGTTGACACGTGCCTACGGCACGTCTTCGGAACAGTGCACCTTATTTGATCATATAAAATAGTTTTGGAGGTCTAGCAAATTAATTAAAGTAGCAAACATATTATATGAGAAACTTTTGGGGATCCTGCAAAAAACATATTATATGATTTTTTTGATTTTTTTGAATTATTTTAAATTTTAAATTTTAAATTTTTTTTATTTTAAATTTTTTTTAATTTTTTTTAATTTTTTTAATAGAAGAGAGAGAGAGAGAGAGAGAGAGAAAAAGAAAGATTGAGAGAGAGAAAATAATTAAATAAATATATGAGTTGTTTTGGGTGGGGAGTTTGAATTTGAGTTTTGTGGGATTATTTTTTTTTTTTTTTGGGGGGAGGGGGGGGAATATGTTTTGTGAGGTTGGATTTGGACCTTCAATTTTTTAGGAGATTGAATGAGAGCCACTTGATTGCTTTCTTTGTGTTTTATTATATACATATATATATATATATGAGAGAACCAAATACTAAACTGATACATAATTCAATATGGGACTATATAATACAATATCTAACATAATAGACCAAAGTTTGAGCTGAAGGGAATTTAAGCCTGAGAGCAATATTCACTGGCAAAAATAATTACTCCATTAGTTCGTTGTGCAACTGCAATTTCATCAAACCGAACCGTAACAAGTACAAATCTAGAGAGTTTTGGGCTTGGATGCAAGTGGAGTACTCGGGTATATACTTGCAAGTTGCAATTGTACTTGGATTCAAACCAAATGCACTCCAAATTTTTGGGTTCAGTTCTTCACAGAATTTACTTGATCTGGTTCCTAGCTAGAAACCTTTTCTTGTACATGTTTTGATTTGAATTTTTGGCTGGATTCTACGATCTTAATTAGAGGACTTGCAAGAACTTTTGGGCAAGACAAACTTACTTCAAGTAATAGAACTGGGTGCAGAAACATTTGAAATGAACATATCAAAAGTGAACTCTACCAATTTTAAGAAAATTTTAAAAATATCATGCAGATTTTCTACAATTTGCTTCCAAATCCATGAGAAGATTTAAATCAAGAATTTACAGCGTACCCAACGAACCCAACACATGGCTGATGCCAGATGGTGATCTAAAATTCTAATTCGTCCAAACTCCAAACAGCATGCAGACAAAACTAAAATAACATCCATGTGAGACCACTGGAAATTGGGGGCCTTCTTGTGCAATTTATCCATGTGACCACATGGAGAAAAATATATATGTTTTTTTTTAATATCAAACCACCTAATCTTTGTGTGGTTAGTTGAAATTTATCCTTGTAAACCGTATTTATATCCAATCAAAAGAAATTGAGAATCTGGATCTCTTTACCTATTTATAAGACAAACAAGTAAAACAAATTAAATTTAAATATAATTGTTTTTTTATAGTTTTCATAATTTTAACCGAAGCATAGATAGAGTATCAAATATTGCGATCAAAGTCAAGCTCCCATCTATTACATCAAAGTGCTAAGAAATACATCAAAAACATACAGAAAAATATGCATAAATATATCAAAATGATATGAAACTCAAACTATTCGGTGCACTAATCAGCATAGTAACAAAGTTCACAAATAATTCGTCAAATTTGATTTTTCGCGAAGAATTCATCTGCCGAATCAATTTGCGATTTAATCGTCAATTCACGTTTAAATCACCCACTTCATGAATTATTCGTGAAAGCACGAATAATTTGCAAATTAAACGAATTAAACGCTAAGTTTATTACTTTGTTTTCATATTTATAGATTTAAATATATATTTATTTAGGTGAGGGTATTAAGATGTATTAAATTTTGTATTTTTTTTCTTTCTAAACTTTTGTCTAGTTTTTTTCAAATTTACTAAATTTTTGCTGAATTCCGAATATTAAATCTTGCCGAATTATTTCCGAACCCCGAATTTGTGACTATGCTAATCAGAAAGATTTGAAGTACATGCATGCGATTCCACCTCGTCTATTCCAAACCATCTATGCGAAGCCTGTTCATCGTCCCAACCAGAGTTGGTTCATACTAGTTATAAACTTATAATGATGCAAAAACACATAAGAGTTCTGTTCCAAATTCATCTCTTCCTAAAAACCACAACTGATTCTCATAATTTTTCTATTAAAAAAATTTATTAAAAGAGTCAGAAGAAAGAAGTGAGAATCATGCATGTGTGTATGTGTTATATTTTTTAATGCAGACTTGAGTAAATACAAAAAGGGATTGTCGACGTGCATTTTGAAAACTGAGTACTTACGGTTTAGAGACTTCGTATATATGTCTTCAAATGAAAGATTGTTAGAATTTGTGGATTCAATACACGATAATGAGTTGAAGAAAATAGTTGGAAAGGAGAATCGAAGTGGGAGCAACAAATCAAGAGTAGCAAGAGCTATAGCAGAGTTGCGGTCGACCGCGCGTTCGACCGCACCCCCCGACCGCCCAGGCAAGACGATCGGTCGACCGCACAGTCGATCGTCCCACTCTCTGACTCAACTCTGTGGCTTGAAGGAATGACCGGTCGACCGCGTAGTCGACCGACCCACTCTCTGTTGGATTTCGTGCAGCTGAGGGAGAAGACCAGTCGACCGTCAAGATGGATCGGTCGACCGTCCCGACGCTGAATAGATGAACGGCTGAGATTAGAGATGTGGAATCCTATATATATTGTATTGTGTACGACTTTAGGGTTAACTGAAACAAAGCCAAAAGAAAAAGAGAGATCTACCAGCCGTCATTAAGAGATATGGAGATAGAGAGAAACCCTACACCTTGGTAGTGAGTTCTTGAGAGATTTGTAAACATAATCTTCATATTTCTAATGAAAACTGCAGGGGTGCCTCTACGCGGGGAAGTAGCCATTGTTTGGGTGAATCTCGATAAAAATCTTATGTGTTCTTGTGTATTGCTTTTGGTTGTTCTTTGTTCTCTTGTTTTGATTCTATAGTTCTTGCATCTCGTCGTCGTTGTTGAGTTTACACCACTTGGAACCTCGATAAAATCGTACAAAATACAATATATATAGGATTCTACATCTCTAATCTCGGCCGTTCATCTATTCAGCGTCGGGACGGTCGACCGGTCCATCTTGATGGTCGACCGGTCTTCTTCCCCGACTGCACGAAATCCAACAGAGAGCGGGTCGGTCGACTGCGCGGTCGACCGGTCATTCCTTCAAGCTACAGAGTTGAGTCAGAGAGCGGGACGGTCGACCGGTCGTCTTGCCTGGGCGGTCAGGGGTGCGGTCAACCACAACTCTGCTGTAGCTCTTGCTACTCTTGACCTGTTGCTCCCACTTCGACTCTCCTTCCCGACTATCTTCTTCAACTCATTATCGTGTATTGGATCCACAAACCCCAACAATCTCCCACTTTGAGACATATACACGAAGTCTCTAACCTGTTCTTCATTCTTCCATTGGCATAGTCAGGCCTGTGCCTTTGCGAGTCTCCTCAACAATTAACCTGGAGACAATCCGACAGCGGTATAGCAAAACTGATGTTTCTTGCTATTCACCACCTTAGTGAGCATGTCCGCCGGATTCTTAGAACCAAGAATCTTAGTTAGCTTCAACCATTTCTTCTCAACCGCCATTCTGATAAAGTGATACCTCATTTGAATGTGCTGAGTCGTAGAGTGATATGCCGAGTTTTTCACCAAGAAAACTGCACTTTGACTGTCACACCATAGTTCACCTATGGGTTGCTTCCTGCCCAACTGTTTCATAAGCTCCGAAATCCACAACATGTCTTTCGTCGCTTCTGTAAGTGCCATTTACTCTGACTCCGTGGTTGACTGTGCTACAAACTTTTATAACTGTGAAGCCCAACTAACAGTTGTTCCACCAACTGTAAATACATACCTTGTAGTACTTCTGCAAACCATCACGATCGTCTAAAAAATCTGCATCTATATAACCATGTATATGTAAAGAATTCCTCCCAAAACAAAGAGAGTGATCTGAAGTACCTGCTAGATATCTAAAAATCTACCTTACTGCATCCCAATGCTATTTACCTGGATTCTTCATGTAACGGCTGACAACTCCCACTGCTTGTGCGGTGTCTGGTCATGTAGACACCATCGCATACATCAAACTCCCAACGGCTGAGACATAAGGAATAGCAACCATTTCCTCCATCTCTGCCTCTGTCTTAGGACACAAGTCCATTGATAACTTGAAGTGAGCAGCCAAGGGACAAGTGACTCGCCTCGTGCCATTCATATTGAATCTTTTCAACACCATTTTCATATAGTCCGCTTGAGATAACCAAAGCTTCTTGCTACTCCCGTCTCTACTGATCTTCTTGCCGAGAATTTTCTTTGCTTCACCCAAATCCTTCATTGAAAACACCAAAACTAGCAACTTTTTCACTTCCTTGATCTTCTCCATACATGAACCTGCTAACAGCATGTCGTCCACATACAACGCCAAGGTAACTGTATCATTGTCTTTATATCTACGGACATACACACAATGATCCGTTTCGCATCTATTGAAACCTTTTCCTCTCATGAAGCAATCAAACTTCAAATACCATTGCCATGGTGCCTGCTTGAGCCCATAAAGACTCTTCTTCAGTCGACACACCATGTCTTCCTTTCCTTTAGCTTCAAAACCTGTGGGTTGTTTCATATACAGCTCTTCTTCGACATCACCATGGAGAAATGCTGTCTTCACATTCAACTGCTCTAAGTGCAAGTCTTCAACTGCCACAACACTGAGTAGAACCCTAATAGAATCCATCTTCACAACCGGTGCAAAGATCTCACTATAATTGACACCTTCTCTTGGAGAGAATCCTTTCACAAAAGTCTGACCTTGTACCTCTTACTGCCATCTGCCTCATCTTTGACTCTAAAAACTTATTTGTTCATAAGAGCGTGCTTCCCTGCGGGTAACTTGGTCAACTCCCAAGTTTGGTTATGTTCCAAGGAGTTCATCTCGTCCCTCATGGCTGACTCCCATTGAATTCGAGCCACATCCCTCAAAGCCTCCTCATGAGTCTCTAGCTCCCCCGAATTCATGTACAGAACATGCTAGTGAACAACACTAGCTGATGGATCAAATATCCTAGTTAGCCTCCTCTCTCGTGTCGATCTCCTCAACGTGGGTACCAGTTCACTGACCGGTTCAGGTTCCCCGAACTGTTCTGGCTGTACCTATTCGCCTAGGATAACTTGCTCATTCTCAATAGGCTCACCATGAGCCTCTTGTGCTGCATGTGGTACCTGTACCTACTGCTGCACTGTAGGGCCCCCACCACTAGGACCACCTTCAGAATCTGAATCTGAGTCTGAGTCTGAACCCCAATCTGATTCTGAACTGGTTGTACTATCTTGACCTGTGTGCCTGTCCTTGTATAGACACTCTTCATTGAACACTACATTCCTGCTGCGAATGACTTTGTTATCCACAAAATCCCAAAGCCTGTAACCATACTCATCGCCACCGTAGCCAATGAAGACACACCTCTTGGACTTAGAGTCTAACTTCTTTTTTTCTTCCCTGTCAATTACTGCATATGCCATACAACCATAAATTTTCAAATGCGAATAATTAACAGTTTTACCTAACCATAGTTTTTCTGGAATGGTCCCATCACGGGTACTAAACGAGCAACGGTTAATCAAGTACACTGCTGTATCAACTATAGCGACCAAAAGATGGACCGGAAGACCCGCATGAAGTCTCATGCATCTCGTCCTTTCGAGTATCGTGCGGTTCATCCTTTTTGCTACACCATTTTCCTGTGGAGTCTTAGGAACTGTCTTAATTCCTCTGATACCTTCCTTTGCTAGATAGTTAACAAACTCTTTACTTGTGTACTCACCTCCGTTGTCTGACTTGATTGCTTTCACCTTGCAACTCGTCTCATTCTCAACCCTAGCCTTCCAAGCTCTGAAAGCCTCAAAAACTTCTGATTTCTCACAAATTGCATAAACTCAAACCTTTCTTGTAGCATCATCGATGAATGTGACGAAGTATCTTATCACCATAAGAGAATTTCTGAGCTAGACCCCACACCTCCGTATGTACCAACTCTAGCTTCACAAGGTTCTTCTCACGTCCACCCAACTGAAAGCTAACTGACTTCTGTTTGTCCATCACGCAATTCTCACAAAAATCCATCTCAACCTTCTTCAGCCCCGGCAGAAGATCCCTAGAACAAATCTGCTTGACACCCTTTTCACCAAGGTGCCCCAACCTGACATGACATAGAATTGAAGATGAACTACCTATTGATGCTGTAGCAATGATATCACCTGAATCACCTCCCCTGAGTAAGTACAGTGTGTCACCATGCTTTCCGTTTGCTACGTACCTGGCACCTGTAGTCACCTTCCATTCTCCATGCCCAAAAGTTATCGTAAACCCTTCTTTGTATAGTTTGCTAGCCGAGATCAAGTTTTTCTTCAAGCTCGGAATATGTCTTGTATCATACAAGACCAATTTTCCACCATTGCGAGCCTTCACTCTCACAGCGCTCTATCCACAACTGGACATATCTGCCCATTACCAACTGAAACTGCACCAAAGTCACCTATCCTGTAATCCTTAAAAACATTCCTCATGGGGGTACAATGATAAGAAGCACCTGAGTCTATACACAAATCATAATGCAAAATATTAAATCCAGTAGATAAATACAATTCATCTAGACGGGGTTCAATACTTACCACATTGGCTACCTGAAACCTGCTTGCACTTTCTTATACTCCTCGTGTAACCCCTGTTTTTCATTTTTGTGTATTTTTGAGTGTTTTTTTTCGTTTGATACCCCAATTCCAACAACAAATGCCCTCTGATCGCAGCGGAACTAATTAGAGCAATGAGGAAGTGGAAGTAGACGAGGCGAATAAATTGAGCAAGCAAGTAGATCCACCAAACTAACACAAACACAACAACGATGACTTATCCTGATTAGCTTTTACTTAATCCGGAAGGAAATATAGGGAGATCTGATATTCAACTAGAAGAGATTACAAGAAGTTACTGATTCACTTGACACAAGGAATTAAACTCACCCACCAAGAACTATCTCTCTCTCGAGCCTCTCTTTGTAATGGAGAAAAGAATCTATGAAGTACTACCTCTCATATTGGAGGAGTTTACAATATATATAGAAGAATAGAGTGAAAATCTAGGTCTAATCTTGATCTTTAGTTGTCCGATATAACCTGGAAAAGAAGTAACTAAATAGGAGCCACACGATCTAACTTGGAGTTGAAGATTGGGCTGAACCGACCTAACAAATCGAATCCCAAAAACTAATCAGCGCCGTGGGCGGTCGACCGTCCAACAAGACCGGTCGACCGTACCACTCTCTGACTTCCCAGTACAACGAGCGGTCGGGGGTGCGGTCGACTGTCACCCAGACCGGTCGACCGCAACTAGCCTGCACCTGCTACTGCTGCTGTTCTCCTTCTACTCGCTTCGACGCTTCGACCTCCATACTTCATATTACCTTCTTTTAATCTGAACAACGAGTATACAAGACACAATCCTAACAAAATCTACCTTGGATTGTACACGAGTGCTATCACATGATGTGTTACTCATTTCCAAACTCTAATAAATTCCACTTGCAAAGAAAACTTTGAACAATAGCCTCTTCTTCTAGTTGAAATGATTTCTACCCAATCTCACCAAATCCAGTGCAGCCCCTCAAAGGCCCACCTCTATAGATGTACTCACGAAGTTGCCAAACTCCGCACGAACTCCACCTACCCTTAGGCTTTCTCCATCTCTCGACGATATTCGAACGTTCTAGTCTCGTCTCGATGAATCTAGTTGCGACAAACTAGTTGAGCTTGCGGGAATACCAAAAAAAGGAGCAACACTTGCGCAAGTATTTCAAATTCTCCAAAGCTTGTAGAGATTGTTTTGGCTTGGCCCAACCATTCTTATACCTCTAATCACCTTACGACGACCCTGAAAAACAGACAGAACTCCACCTCGAGCTATGTACCTGCAGCCCCGTGCATCAAGAGTTCCCAAGAAAATCAAATTCCATTTCAGCAAAGGAATATAAAAAACATCCCTTAAAGTGAACATGTGTAGACCTAGCATCTTCAATTCAACTGTCCCCTCACCCACTACTTCACAAATCTTTCCAGTTTTCGTTGTCACACAATGCCCCATAGTAGACTTATAAGTAGAAAATAACTCCCTCTCGGAGCAAATATGAGAAGAACTCCTTGAGTCAATAAACCAACTAGAATCCACTTCTAAAGAATTTGAAACAAGAAGACACAGACCACCTGAATCAAAGGCACTAACCACATTAGTGGTTGAACTCCTATTCTTTGCGCTCTCCTGATTTTGCAGTTTCTAACAGTCTTTCTTGATATGCCCTGGCCTCTTGCAATATCGGCAACGGATCGAATCCTTTTGCAAAGCACTTTGTCTTCCCCCCGAAGGACCATCCACTGCTAGACAACTTGTAAGAATAGACAACGAAGATTTATGGGTTTCTTTCCTAAGTTGATTTTCCTTCAATGCGTTAATTACACCATCTACCGAAATACTCTCTTTGGCAGATCTACCGTGTAGCATGGTCGTGATCAAAGGCTCGTACGAATCCGACAGTGAATATATCAGGTTGAAAGCTTTATCTTTGTCACACACATCTACGTTGATCGCCTTAAGTTCAGATAATACCTTATTGAACTCTGTAATGTGGTCTTGGAGATCGGTACCTTCCTTCATAGATAAACGGAACAACTTCCTTTTTCAATGCATCCGATCTAATAACGACGAACCAGAGTAGTCAGTTATGAGTCTTTCCCACAGACTCACTGCGTCAGTTTCTTTAAGAAATCAGTACTTGACCTCGTCCGCCAAGGATAGTCGGATTACACCGATGGCTCTTTCACGAATATCTTCCCAAACATCACCCTTCATATCAGTTGACTTTTTCTTCTTCTTTACTGCTGACTGCACCCGTTCTTGAACAAGAACATTATACATGTCAGTCTTTCAAAGATTGAAATTGATCATACTATCAAACTGCTTGATCTTCAAAATACTGTGGCATGTCATCTTAACAAAGGAACTCGGCAACCTGAAGCTCTGATACCAGTTATTGGAATTGGGGCGTCAACAAATGCCCTTTGGTCGCAGCGGAACTAATAGAGCAATGAGGAAGTAAAAGTAGACGAGGCGAATAAATTGAGCAAGCAAGTAGATCCACCAAACTAACACAAACACAACAATGATGACTTATCCCGATTAGCTTTTGCTTAATCCGGGGAAAAATATAGGAAGATCTGATATTCAACTAGAAGAGATTACAAGGAGTTACTGATTCACTTGACACAAGGAATTAAACTCACCTACAAGGAACTATCTCTCTCTCGAGCCTCTCTTTGCAATAGAGAAAAGAATCTATGAAGTACTAGCTCTCATATTGGAAGAGTTTACAATATATAGAAGAATAGAGAGAAACCTAGGTCTAATCTTGTTCCTCAGTCGTCCGATAAAACCTTGAAAAGAAATAACTGAATAGGAGCCGCACGATTTGACTTGGAGTTGAAAATTGGGCTAAACCGACCTAACAAATCGAGGCCCAAAACTGAACACAGCGGTGCGGACAGTCGACCGTCCACCAAGACCGGTCGACCGTACCGCTCTCTGAGTTTCCAGTACAAATAGCGGTCGGGGGTGCAGTTGGGGGTGCGGTCGACTGTCACCCAGACCGGTCGACCGCAACTAGCTGCACCTGCTGCTACTGCTGTTCTCCTTCTACTCGCTTCGACGGTTCGACCTCCGTACTTCATATTACCTTCTTTTAATCTGAACAACGAGTTTACAAGACCCAATCCTAACACCATGCGAAGCCTTTTCATCGCCCCAACCAGAGTTGGTTCATACTAGTTATAAACTTATAATGAAGCAAAAACACATAAGAGTTCTGTTCCAAATTCATCTCTTCCTAAAAACCACAAATGATTCTCATAATTTTTCTATTAAAAAAATTTATTAAAAGAGTCAGAAGAAAGAAGTGAGAATTATGCATGTGTGTAAGTGTTATATTTTTTAATGCAGACTTGCATAAATGCAAAAAGGGATTGTCGACATGCATTTTGAAAACTGAGTACGTACAGGGATATAATTTTAGATTTGAATCCTGAAAATATGGACCATTGAAAGAGAATACGCTTTAGTTTAAGAGTGGGACCTTAATGTTTTTGTCTTAACCGTCGCTAACAAAATACATATCAACATTTGTTGAAAAAGACTTGGAGCAATACATATCAACATTTGTGGACAACAATGAGCAACTTGGAGAAATAAGAGTCGACATACACAACAACTGTATACTACGAGAAAGTGAAACCTGATGAGGTTTTGGTACCACAAGATTTGGAGGATGAGAATGGGTGTGGTCTTTATCTAGGCTGGTGTTCGTTTGGAACTCTACATATATCTATTCAGGTCTCTTTAAAACTTGTGATACTTTATGATCTACTAAAATATTGAAGGGATTATGCAGAGGGAAGATAATTTGAAACGATCTGAGGGTTTCTCCTTCAATTTCATTACAATATATAATAGTGAACCTCACATTTTTGAAACTTGTACGGAAATAGCAACGTGTGAATGAGTCATCTAGAAATCAAATACTCTTTTATAGTGTCATGTAAATCACCCTAGGGATGAATAGGGTGGTTGTACAGAATTAAAAAATTAATTAAAATTGCGTAAAGTAAAAGAGAAGAGTTAGGGAGATCAAACGCAGCAAGCACAAGTAACACAGCGATATAATGTGGTTCGACCCCCAGGTCTATGCCCATACCACCTAGCTACTTGTAGCAATTCTTCGCCACAAGCAATCCATTATACTCAAATCCTTATACAGTGATTCTCGAATTCAGGCCGAGAGACCTATTACACCCACAGGACTTCTAAGATAAGCCCCGTCAATCTCACCAAAGTGGAATAAAAGAAAAACTCAAGATCTTCAATAATCTTGACTGAAGAAAACAAAAAAATATCACACTTGGATTAATAGTTCAGAAGATTTTTCTCAGAGGAATAAGTGAGGAATACGCAGTGGGTTCGTCCAAATATGTAGACTGGGAATTATATCTCTCAAAAATAGAAACGATACATTCCAAAAGAGTAATCTGCACGAGGTACGGTCGACCGCAAATAAGGACAGTCAACCGTTCATCTTTTAATTGAAAGTTAAAAAATGAATGGTCGACTGTCTCATCATTTTAATAGTGATGAGCGGTCGACTGTGGTGCGGTCGACCGACAATGTGGTACGGTCGACCGCAATCGTGCTGATTGTGACGAAACTACTTTATATTCTTACCATAAACTAATCAATCAAGAATCAATCAATTACATATAAAATCCTCACATATACGGAAAGAAAAAAAGCTGATCATGTTGGCTTTCTTGGAAACTTATCAATATGTGCTCTTTTTGAATAACTTCTTGTTTTGCTTGATTTTGGAATTCTTCTTTATTACTTTCCTTCTTTTGCTTGGTTTTGAATCTTTTGAACCCTTTACATTATTTTTTCTTTTCCTATTTTTTTCCTACAAATCTAAACTAAAAATATTAGAAGTACGTGACACATTTTGTGCACACCAAACTTAGGGTCAACAATCTCCCCTTTTTGGTGTGGACACAAAACATATCTTAGAATTAAAAAAATGTAAAGGAAGATGTATTAGACGAGATTTAATTACTCCCCCTAAATCTAGTACTCCCCCTAAATTCTTGCATGGAAAATATAGATGAATATACAATAATCAAAATGTGAGTGAAGAACAAGCATGAGAATAAGCAATTTTGGGGAATATTACATTTTTGAAAAATAGAAAGAAAATCTACTTACATGATACCGTTGATCGCGAGACTCGTTGATATATAGTGAGAACTCTTCATGGTATCATAGATTTAAAATTTTCCCAATACAACCGAGAGATATAGATCAAAAGATTAAAAGGAAATAAATTGCAATTGGAAAATAAATTTCAAAATAAATTTCAATTTCTAAATGCATTAGAAACCATAGAAAGACTTCTCCCTCTTTTTGGAACACACCAAAAGAAGAAAAAAAAACTCCAGAATGCAAAAATAAAAAAAGATGAAACCGGTCGACCGTGAAGAATTTTAAAATCCAGTCAAGCAAACAGTGAGCAAACCGATCGACCGCACGGTCAACCGCAATACCAATTGAAATCCCAGTTGTCGACAAAACAAAAAGAACCTGAGAGAGAACCGGTCGACCGAAAATTCACTAAAAACAAGTTTGGTGACTAAACAAAAACCCGAGAGCGAATCGGTCGACCCCCATTCGAATGTACACCTTTACAGAAGAACAGTCGACCGTCCAGTCGACCGAAAAATGCAAATTTAAGCAGAAATATCAATAACGTTTAATTCACCCTTTAAAAAATGAAATCGTTTTTATCTAAAGGTTTAGTAAAAATACCAGCAAGTTGAGAATCAATGGAGACATACTCAAGAATAATATCTCCTTTTTGAAAATGATCTTTAATAAAGTGGTACCAAATATCTTTGTGTCTTGTACGACTATGTTGATCAGAATTTTTAGTCATATGAACAGTACTAGTATTATCGCATTTAATCGGAATGTGATTAAAGAATACCTTGTAGTCTTATAAAGTGTTTTTCATCCATAATACCTACGCACAGCAAGATCCTACTGCAATGTATTTGGCTTCGGTAGTGGAGAGAGTTACAGAATTCTGTTTCTTGGATGCCCATGAGACAAGGTAGTTCCCCAAGAAATGACATGTGCCGCTAGTGCTTTTTCTGTCAGTTAAGCTTCCGACATAGTCTGCATCAGAGTTCCCTACAAGAAAAAAGTTTCTATTATTCAAATACCAAAGTCTAGTATTGGGTGTGTCGTTAAGATATCGAATGATATGCTTAACGAAAACCAAATGTGACTTATTGGGACACGACTAAAAATGCGCACATAAACAAACACTAAACATGATATCTGGAATGGATGCAGTGATATAAAGCAGACTACCAATCATACCACGATAGGTAGAAATATCAACATTTTTACCCGATTCGTCCTTGAATAGCTTAGTGGTAGTTGTCATAGGTGTTTCGTAAGCATTTGCATTCTCAAAGCCGAACTTTTTGACTACGTATTTTGTAAATTTCGATTGATTTATAAAGATGTCATCCTTTCGTTGTTGTATTTGAAGTCCAAGAAATAGGTTAGTTCACCGATCATACTCATTTCGAACTCATCCTGCATTTCCTTAGAGAATTCATTGCAAAGATTTTCATTAGTAGACCCAAATATAATATCATCAACATAAATTTTCACAATTAAAATATCTTTAGAAACATGTTTTATAAATAGTGTAGTCACTACAACAAATGAAGTCTATTCCGGCATTTCTACCCCGGCGTTTTAGTAGAAACGTCGGGGTAGAATCCAACAGTGCTGGGGCTAAAAAAATATCTGGCTATAAACCGGCATTTTAAGAAAACGCCGGTGTAGGTTAGGGATACCCTGGCGTTTTTACGTAAAAACGCCGGGGAATGTTTATCGATAAGTGAACTGTCTCCCCCCCCCCTCTCATTTTACTCTCCTTTCCCCAAATTTTATTTCTCTCCTTTCCCCATCGACGTCCCCCTCTCCCGCCGTCGTCATTTTTCCCCTCCCCAGCCGTCGCCATTTCCCCCATCACCGCACCTGCCCCCTTCGCCCGCCCCCCATCCTCCATCGCGGCCCCCCGCCGTCCCCCCTCTCCCAATCTCTCTCTCTCCCTCTCAAAAACAGTCGTCCCCCCTCCCCCAATCAAATCAAGTAAGGAATTTCAAACCCTAAAGTTTATTCTAGTATGAATTTGAGAATATGAGAATAGGTTAATTAGTGATCGGTTCTTGATTAGGGTTAGGGTTAGGGTTTTGATCGGTTCTTGATTTATCGTACTAACCGGATTTGATTCTAGTCATGCTTTTGTTGTTTGTATTTTTTTATGGGTTAGTATGGTTTTTAGATGAAGTTGTTTGAGCTCAAATGGGCAAAAAGTGAGATTTTTTATGGGTTTCTTTGAATGGGATGAGGTTGTTTGAGTTGTAAAGGGAAAAAAAGGCAATCCTTTTGATGGGTTTTTGGTTGTTGATGGTTGGGGATTTAATTTGGGACGGTTGGTTGTTGATGGTTAAGTGATTTGGGGATGGGATTAGGGGGATTGTGTTATGTTTGAAAATTGAGCAAAGTTTGGGAATTTGGTTGGTGCGAAAACTGGGAACAGTGAAGAGATTTGGGGATTAACCTAGGGTGATTGTATTTTGTTAAAATATTGCGGAATGTTTTGAACTTTAGCATTCATGATAGGAATTTGTTTGCTGAGAAGACTGGAAGAGTTGAAGATATTTGTAGATTAGACTAGGGTGATTGTATTTTGTTAGAAAATTTAGGAAAATTTTGAACTTTATGATTTATAATGGAAATTTGGTTGCTGAGAAGATTGAGTTTTTGAGTACTGATGAAGAAATTTATGAATGGTGGCTATTTCTCTAAAACTAATGTTAAAAATTAAAAACACAGGAAATAATGTTAAAAATGCCAAACGAAGGTTGCCTACTAATGGTTGACAATACAAAGACTTCTATATGGTCTATGTTTCAGTTTTCTGAGCTTGTTATGAATTTAAGTGTTTAAATAGTTAATGCATAAGACGATTTATGAGAATCATAATTTTCCATATATTCATTATAATCTATACAAATATTTAGTTCAAACACTGCTTGATAACATGGTTCCTTCACTGTTTGATCTTTCATTTATTTCTTTTTGAAATATAACCAGTGGCCGGAATTGATCTTTCATCTCACATTGTTAGAGGGTAAGGTTAGTTGAGACCTCTATATTGGTGTACTTATGGCTAAATATAAAAAAAGGATACAAAGTTTTGGATCAGTTGGATTATCGTTTTATTTGTATAGGTTGGTTGGTTGGTTGGTTGGTTGGTTGGTTGGTTGTATAAGCATGCTTCTATTCAGGATTCTTCTAGTCTCGTTGATTATCATAATCATGCTTCTGAGATTGAATCAGGATTTCATTTCACAAAATTCCCTTAGGCTCTATTTGCAAAATTCATTTTAATTCGTTATTTAATGATGATTTTAGATCTATTACTAGTGATATGGGTTTGATGATAAATTGATTTCAACAACCATATTGACTCTATTAGAGCCAATGAAGTTACTAAAGCTTTCTAGTTGTGGTTTTGAAGTTGCTTGAATTTAATTGTCTTCTAAGTTACTGAGTACTGTATCAGTGTAAGGGTGATCGACCCTCCACTATCTCCTTTCTTAAATGAAGTGTTCATCAAATTGGATGATGTCTGGGGTATGCAATCTGAAACTTGGTACCTAATAAATTTTTGTCTGAGTTACTGAGTTGCTTTTTTGTCTGAATTTGGAGATGAGATGGATAATGTATCTGAAGTTGCACACTATGATTTTTTTATATAGGAGTGACTAGTGATGGAAATTCTTTTATCTAAACTTTATATACAATTATATCATGATGTCTAGATGAGTATCAGTTTCTAAGATAATGTTCATGCTTGTTGCTTGGGTTTGAAAATGAGATTGTTCTTTCTCAATGTTTTTAAGTGATGATGAGATGGATTATGTAACTGAAGTTGCATACTATGATTTACAGAGGAGTGACTAGTGATGAAATAATCCTGTTTGAACTTATGTTGTGGTTTCAATTGACAGTTATCTCATGAGTATTATAAAAGTATAAGTTTCATCTCATATAGTATCTTGACAGTGAAAATAATCTTTTTCACTCTTTGTAACTCAATATTTTGAACTCCATATTTTGGTTATGAATGTGGTGAGATCACATTATTATATTTATGAGATTACAATTTGATGATATTATACTATTATGCTTCATTCATATATATTATAATGGGTCTCTTTTAGTTTTGCAATTGGTTTTGATTAATAGGAGTGCTGAAGTTTTTTTTTTTTTTTAATTTAAAAAAAAAATTAAAAATATAGCTACACCAGCGTTTTTACAAGCACCGGTGTAGCTTTCAGCAAAAAACTAGCGGTATATAACGGCATTTTAAAAACGCAGTGTAGGTGATGGCCGAAAACAGTACTTCCAAACGAAACCACACATTCACCAGCATTTTTACGACCGCCGGTGTAGTTTTAACCTACACCGGCGGTCGTAAAAAACGCCGGTGAATGTCCCTAAGCTACAGCGACACACGATTCAGCGACACTTGCACCGGCGATTTATAAAACGTCGGTGGTATCTACAGCGGGGTTTATAAACGCCGGTAAATGTGCAAAAAAAACGTCGGTAAAGACTGTTAGTCTTGTAGTGAGTGTCTACTTTTCCTTTAGAGAAACCTTTGTTAATTAGAAACGAACTTAGTCATTCGTACCAAGCACGAGGAGCTTACTTCAAATCATACAAAGCTTTATCAAGATGGAATACATGGTTTGGGTGTGTGGAATCAGTGAACCTCGGTGGTTGTGCAATATAAACTATTTCCGAAATAAAACCATTTAAGAAAGCGCTTTTGACATCCATTTAAAAAAGAGTAAAGTCCATATAAGAAGCAAAAGCAAGTAAAATGCGAATGGCTTCAAGCCGTGCAACAAATGCAAAAGTTTCATCAAAATCAACCGCCTCTTGTTAGTTATAACCTTGTGCAACAAGACGGGACTTATTTCTAGTGATATCCCGATTCATCCAACTTGTTCCAAAACACCCACTTAGTTCCAAGTGTGGTTCTATTGTGAGGTTCAGGAAAAAGTCTCCATACTTGATTCCTTTCGAATTGATTAAGTTCCTCTTGCATTTTCAAAGATACATTCATTATCTTGCAAGACTTTCTTAATATTCTTAGGTTCAAGTATAGAGACGAATGCGGAGAAGCACATGAAATTTTGAGCTTGTGTTCGAGTAGTTACCTCTTTTGACATATTGCTTCGGATAAGATTTGGTGGATGGCTAGACATGATTTTCCAGGCGGGGTGCCTTTCGTTTGTGGACGGTTGATGTTGTATGTGATCATCTTCCATGGCGTCAATTTGTTGTGTATGCATCTCTTCTATTTGGGATTTGTAATTGTTATGATTAATGAATCGTCTTCTTCTTGTGGAGACTCATGATTTTGAGAGTCCACATTTGGTCCTTGTTAAATGTGTACTTGTTTTTTTCCAAGTCGCTGATACCATAACCAACCATCCTCGTTTCTAGCAACAAAGCACCTTATATTCTCCTGTGCTAATTTATTAGAATTTATAATATACACATTGTTACATCTGTCAGCGAGAAGTAAACATGATTTATTGCTATCTAGCACAGTGCATACATTTTTATCAAAAGTAACAGTATAACCGTTGTCACATAACTGACTGGCGCTAAGTAAATTGTATTTTAAACCTCTTACCAATAAAACATCCTGAATGGAGCATGAAGAGCCAAAGTTTATTTTACCTTTACCGATGGTTTGACCAGTGCTATTATCTCCAAAGATGATGTCCTTCCCTCTTTTCCTTGATAGTGATGCAAACTATTTACTGTCACCCATCATATGATTTGGGCATCCACTATCAAAGTACCACCAATCTTTAGTCTTGATACATTGAGGTACCTACATCAAGATTAGTAGGTATAATTTTTGGTGCCCAAGTTTGTTTTGAACCTGCATACACATTCTTTCTCACCCAAACGAAATTAGTATTTCTTTTTAATGAACAATTATAAGAAAGATACCCTAATTTACAGTAGTAGTGACATGTGATATGATTATGCCTTGGATCATGCACATGTCTATGGTTTTGTGTTGATTTGTAATTATTTTGATACTATGCACATGTGTATGACATAATTGCTTAGATTTTTGATGTTGTATTGGTTAATCGTAACCAAGTCCTCGATTATCATAGTAAGATCTTGAATTCGTTGTAATAAGATAACTGAACCCTTCATAATTTTCAACAAAATTTTCAAGCTCAATTATTCTATTACAAAGTCTTTTTCTAGTTTTCTCATTGTGTTTTGTGTTCCAACGAAGAGTGTGTATGGTAGCATCAAGTATTCTATTTTGCTCGAGGGCCTATTTACAACCTTCCACTGCCTCATCAAATTTTTTTTACATTCATTTAAGTCATTAGTGAGTTTGGCAATATAAACAGATTTCTCATGAATTTCTCTTAGATTTTCATCATGTGTTGTTAAGGTTTCCTGAATTTGTTGTTTTAAGTACTCATTTTCCTTTATCAATACATCATGGTCTTTTCTAAATGACTCGAATTTTTCAATAATCAAAGAATTTTTATTTTTCAACTTTTGACTTTTAGCAAAGCAAGAGTCATGTGATCCATTTGATATTTGTTTATATTGTCTTAGTTCACGACTTAATTTCTTAGTATAATCTTTTAACCCATTACACATGTCAACTAAATCATTATAGGTGGGTTATTCGATTACCTCATCTTGGAATGATGATTTCACCTCACCATTCCCAAGTGTCATGAATCCAAAGTCGTTGTAATTTTGCTCTTCATCGTTGGAGTCGGAATCTAGCCATGTTGCCTTTAACGCATTCTTCATTAATCCTGGATTGGAATGGTAGTAGTCCTTGTTTCTGTCTTGTGAGATGGGACAGTTTGCACGAATGTGTCCAGGCTTCTTGCATTTGTAGCATATGTCATCGTTATCCTTTTCTCTTTCTCCTTGGTACCTGCCATATTTTTTATGTTTGAGATACTTACAAAATTGCTTAGTTAGCAAGGCGATGTCTTCATCTGAATCCTCACGATCTGACTCTGTTTTTTATGGTCGAGATTTTTCTGCTTTCAAAGCGATGGTCCTCTCTTCGGTTTTTGGTTCAATCCCGATGTTCCGCCTGTATCTTTTGGTTTCAGTCATCTCCATCTCGTATGTCTTCAGTTTTCCTTGGAAGGTGTAGTAATCAAACCCCTTTTTCTCAAGAGTCTCCCTCATTGCAGCAGTTTTTACGTCTCATTCCAGCGTGAGACAGCTTATGAGTTTTTCGACCTTTCGGTCATCATCCAACCCCTTACCTAAGCTTTCATGCTCGTGTGCGATAATGTTGAAACGTGCAAGAATTTGATCTACGTTTTCTCCTGGCTACATACGAAAAACATCAAACTTATAAAAACATAAATTAACTTTTGCTTTTACCTCAAACGCAGTTCCCTCATGTTGTTTCAGCATGTTGTTCCAAATTTCATACGCAGTCTTGCAATTCCACCCACATCGCATTAATTCTTCAGTGTTCAATCCTGCATAAAAAGCTGTCTTAGCTTTGGAGTTTGCGATTTTTAGTGCTAGTTCTACTTTTGAGAAAGCCTTCTTTCCATCACTGACAGGAATATCTGTTTTGTTTATGCACACATTCCAAACATTTTCTCCAAGCATCTGCAAAAAGTGAGACATACGAATTTTCCAAACTTCATAGCATTTTCCATCAAAATAAGGTGAACGTGTTAAACTTGTTCCATTGGAGATGAATGGCTCCGATGAGTACAAGTTCTCGGGAGGAGGGATTTCGGCCATTGGACCTTTTGCTTAAGCTTTTAAGCTTTTAGTAAGCACCTCGCTCTGATACCACTGTAAATCACCCTGGTGGGGGGGTGAATAGGTTGATTGTGCGGAATTAAAAAATTAAATAAAATTGCGTAACGTAAAAGAGAATAGTTATAAGTAACACAAAAAGTTGTAGCAATTCTAACATCAATATTGTAACGTGGTTCAACCCCCAGGTCTACGTCCATACCACCTACTTGTAGCAATTCTCCGCCACAAACGTTCTACTATACTCAAACCCTTGTATAGTCATTTTCGGATTCAGCCCGAGAGACCTATTACATCCACAGGACTTCAAAGATAAGCCATGTCAATCTCACCAAAGTGGAATAAAAGATAAACTCAAGATCTTCAATAATCTTGACTGAAGAAAACAAGAAAATATCACACACTTGGATTGATTGTTGAATAGATTAGTTCGGAAGATTTTTCTCAGAGGAATAGGTGAGGAATTCGCAGTGGGTTCATCCAAATATATAGATTGGGAATTGTACTTCTAAAAAATAGAAACGATGCATTCCAAAAGAGTCATCTGCACGGGGTACAGTTGACCGCAAATAAGGACAGACGGTCGTTCATCTTTTAATCGAAATTCAAAAGATGAATGGTCGACTGTCTCATCATTTTAACAGTGATGAGTGGTCGACTGTGGTGTGGTCGACCGACAATGTGGTACGGTCGACTGCAATCGTGCTGATTGTGACGAAACCACTTTATATTCTTACCATAAACTAATCAATCAAGAATCAATCAATTACATATAAAATCCTCACATATACGGAAAGAAAGAAGCTGATCTTGCTGGCTTTCTTGGGCACTAATCAACATGTTCTCTTTTGAATAACTTCTTCTTTTGTTTGATTTTGGAATTCTTCTTTATTACTTTCCTTCTTTTGCTTGTTTTTGAATTTTTTGAACCTTTTACATTATTTTCCCTTTTCCTGTTTTTCCTGCAAATCTAAACTAAAAATATTAGAAGTACGTGACACGTTTTGTGCACACCAAACTTATGATCAACATGTCAATCCTTATTTTTTTGATAGGAAAAACTCAATCAAATTCTGAGATCTACACCAAATTTTGAATGACAAAAAAAAATCACTTTTAAGTTTTAACACGAACCCAAATATCCAAAGAAGATATCGGCTTACGAAAACACTATTAATTTTCTCTTTTAAAAACTGGAGTGCTTTTTGTTCTAAAAGTACCATTAAAATCTAAACAGTTTTTTTTTTTTTTTTTTTTTTTTGGGGGGGGGGGGGGGGGGGGGGGGGGGGGAGGAGGAGAATATGGTCACCTTGTTTCATTAATCAGAAATTAAAAAAATAAACCAAGTGTAAAGGGACCAAGTAAAAACTACTAACAGAAAATAAAACATGAAGCAACATGACCAATATAGTCATTCAAAGATCTCTGCAACAACCCTGGAGGGTGGGCAACAAACCGATAGTTTTCATCACACTATCGAAGAGGTCCCCTATCTCCTCTATTATTGTATTAGACCTCATCTTGGGCCCAATCACAATGCTCGGCGCATCATAATATTCTGTACGTCAACTTAACTTCGTGCACCTTCTCTATGGTACGCGCACCACCTGAAGCGAGTCAGATGGGATTTTGCCATCCGATGAACCCAGTCTTCTCCTCCTCTCCTTCCACATACTCACAATCAACACTCTCACTTACCCCAACCAACTCCATAGCCAAAGAGAGAGCCATGAGGATGATACATTTGCCTCTCTCATGCTCTTGCTCTCTCAGACTATTTCTCACACACACATACATACACAAAAAGAAAGTAGAGAAGAGCAACCCCTCTCTCTCTCTCTCTATTAACCAATAACCCAAACCAAACTAAAATTAATGAAGAAGTCACCGTCTCCTTTCGCCGTGATGGGCGGTGCTACTGCAGATGTCAGGGTCAGTGTTGAGGGGGATAGAGTGATGATGTCTCGATGGCTGTGGCTGTCTGGAGAGGAAGCACCACAATTGTTGTAACGCCCTGGTCCGAAACAACAATTTTACTAACAACTGCCCACCACAAGCTGCCTCATAAAAGGTGTTATAGCGTATTAGTGACCTCTAATCCCAGAAAATTATATAACGCCCCGGTCCGAAACAAAAATTTTACTAATAACTGCCCACCACAAGCTGCCTCATAAAAGGTGCTATAGCTTATTGGTGACCTCTAATCCCAGACAATTTTATATATATATATATATATATTCTCAAACACTCCTGATATGGGACAAATCTCCACATCTCTGTCATTCTCTCTCTGAAAGAAACATTAGCCTACACACGGGCCACGCTACGTGGCAGCTCTTGCCCCCCCCCCCCCTCAAACTGCCCCCCACTACAACACTAATAGTCTTTACCGGCGCTTTTTTTCACATTCACCGGCGTTTTTAAACGCCGCTGTAGATACCACCGGCGTTTTATCGGTGCAAGTGTCGCTGAATCGTGCGTCGTTGTATCTAAGGGACATTCACCGGCGTTTTTTACAAATGCCGATATAGGTTTAAGCTACACCGGCACGTTAAAAATGCCACCAAAAGGGTGGCTTGGTCTTGGATCCCATCACCTACACCGGCGTTTTTAAAACGCCGGTATAGAGTTCTCAGTTTTGCACAGGGCTACCCCGGCGCTTGTAAAAACGCCAGGGTAGATATATTTTTAAATTTTTTTTTTAAAAATTATATATAAAAAAAACAATCAAAACTCTCACAATCAAAACCAATTGCAAAGCTAAAAGAGACGCAAATTAAGACAACAACATAAGTTCAAACAGGATTATTTCATCACTAGTCACACCTCTGTAAATCATAGTATGCAACTTCAGTTACATAATCCATCTCATTATCACTTAAAAACATTGAGTGAGAACAATCTCATTTTCAAACCCAAGCAACAAGCATGAACATTATCTTAGAAACTGATACTCATATAGACATCATGATAGAATTGTATATGAAGTTTAAATTAAAAAATTCCCCTTTAACTCCAAACGTCAGTAACCTGAACTATATACCTCCTTCATACTTCAATCATAATAAAGCATAATAGTATAATATCATCAAATTGTAATCTCATAATGAAACATAATAATGTGATCTCATCACATCCATAACCAAAATATGGAGTTCAAAATATTGAGTTACAAAGAGTGGAAAGAATGTTTTTACTGTCAAATCCAGGCAAAAAATGCTACTAACTGAGATGAAACTTATACTTTTATAATACTCATGAGATAACTGTCAATTGAAACCACACATAAGTTCAAACAGGATTATTTCATCACCAGTCACTCCTCTGTAAATCATAGTATGCAACTTCAGTTACATAATCCATCTCATCATCACTTAAAAACATTGAGAAAGAACAATCTCATTTTCAAACCCAAGCAACAAGCATGAACATTATCTTAGAAACTGATACTCATCTAGACATCATGATATAATTGTATATGAAGTTTAGATTAAAAAATTCACCTTTAACTCCAAACGTCAGTAACCTGAACTATATACCTCCTTCATATTTCATCACTAGTTACTCCTCTGTAAATCATAAAGTGAATTTAGGACATATGGTTCATATTACTACACCAAATGCAGCCAACATACACAAATACGATACATATCATTATTTTTACGGGACGATCGGGGTAACCTTAACCGTTCACAGAAAAGGCCAATTTGTGTCCAACTCTAAACATACTCATACACCCAATAAAGTGCACACACAGATAGTCGGAGAACCAACTAAGCTTTCTGAAAGCTCCCATGCAATCTTCCTATCAAATATTCCTAAGTAATAAATAATGCAGTCAAGATATAATGAACAAAGCATACCATATAGATAGGCCCATTGCAATCTTAAAATTTATAACATGTCCCACAAAATGCATCAAACCCAGCATGTACCACACCCCGAAGCTGTGACAATAAACTCCCACCCCACCCACAACTAGTTGATGACATAAGGAAGGGAGAGAAGGGTCTGGACAATTCACCTTCACGCCCAAGTGAAGCTTATAACCCGAGTATTCCTCAGGAAATTACCAATTCATAATATCAGCTAATGGCCACAGATGCAACCAATCTGTTCCATCTAGCTCCAACTGCTAATACTGTTATAGTAAGCATCTTCAAATTCGCCAAAATCACTAACTTAAAAACTAAAATGTCCAAACCAGAATGAAACAAATACAAAATTCACCAAATCATAATGTCACTTACCTACTAATCCAACTAATCCAATAACTACAATGTCTCAGAAACACCCCCATTTTCACTCAATCATCTCTTTCATCTTTCTTTTTATACTCATCCAACTAGCCGAAAAAACATAACAAACTCAAAAATTTACTGGATCCCCCCCCCCCCCCCCCCCGAAAAAGAAAAAAACCCCACACACACACAAATTTCATCCAGAATACCAATAAATCAACAAAATTCACTTAATCACAATGTCATCTATCATTCACTGCCTACCAATCTAACTTACATAATAACTATAATGTCGCAAAAATACCCTGATTTTTAACTTAATCAGCTATTTCATCCTATCTTTCTACCTATCCAACTAGCCAAAAAACACTGCAAAAAATTCAACTAGGGCGATCCACACGCCGATCCACACACCTTCACGCCGATGCTACTAACTGCTAATACTGCTAAGTTAGTTTTTAAGTTCGTAAGAATTTGAAGATTACCTTCGACGCTAGGGCCGGGGGGGGGGGGGGGGGGGGGGCAGCTAAGAGAGCTGCCACTTCGAGAAGGCGAAGATGAAGAAGTGAACGACTTGGAGCACGATCGGGAGCTCAAGCGCGACTCCGACTCGGAGCTTCAGCGATAGCGGGAAGATGAGCCAGAACCGCCAGTCTCGACCGGTTTTCCCCATGGCAAGAGGAGAAACCCTAACCCTGCAATGAAGGAGAAGGTAAAACCCTATAAGTGGAGAAGTCGGCTCGATTGGGGTGATGGCGGGGGAGGGGCGCGGCGATGGGGCGGCAATGGGGGGAAGGGACGACGGCAGAGGACGGGGCGACGATGGGGGAAGGGCCGACGGCGGGGTAGGGGGGGCGGCGATGGGATGGGGGTTTTCGATTGGGCAGGAGGGAGATGGAGAGAGAGCGGGAAAAATTGGGGGAAGGGGGGGGGGATTAAAGGAGATGAGATCGATAGAATCTGGAGTGTTTATCTTATCCTTCTCATACACCGGCATTTTAACTCTAAAATGCTGGTGTATACGACATTTTTCACATACGCCGGTGTAGAGCTGTAATTTTTTTTCCCGCCAAATTACCTATTATCTATAGCGGCGTTTCTACCAAAATGCCAGAGTAGAAACGCCGGTGTAGAACTATTTTCTTGTAGTGCCCCCTCCCCACCCACCTGCCACACCCACGTGGCAGGTCAACAGCAGCATATTACTGCATTATCAAATCGGATGGGTCCCCAACACATTAAATCCCTTACTCCACCTCCTATAGAAATCTCCATAGGAAACACCTCCAATTATATATATATATATATATATATATACACACACACACACACACACACAGGGTGTTACACCCCTCCCCCCCTCTTAAGAATTCAGCGTCCTCGCTAAAGCTGGGGACTTGCAACGTAGCGAGTATCCTTCTTTCTAGCCAATGTGGAGTCGCCTCGATCCCGATAATTTCGGAGATCAGTTCCACACCGCAGGTAATTTCGAAGACTATTTCACTTACACATCAATAATTTCGGGGACTATCTCACACCGCAATTCATTCTGAGAGTACTACCCCACACCTGGTGTCGAAAGTTGGCTTTGATACCATTTGTAATGCCCCAGCCCGAAACAACGATTTTACTAATAACTGCCCACCACAGGCTGCCTCATAAAAGGTACTATAGCTTGTTGGTGACCTCTAATCCCAGGTAATTTTATATATATATATATATATATATATATATATATATATATATATATATATATATATATATATATATATGATCCCAAACACTCCCGATATGGGAAAAATCTCCACATCTTTCCTGTTCTCTCCGAAAGAAACGTCACCCTACACACGGGCCCACGCCATGTGGCAGCTCTGCCCCCCCCCCCCCCCCCCCCCCTCCTCAAACCGGCCCCTCCCACCCACCTGCCACACACACGTGGCAAGTCAACAACAGCATATTGTTGCATTATCAAATCGGGTGGGTCCCCCAACACATTAAATCTCTTACTCCACCTCCTATAGATATCTCCGTAGGACACACCTCCAATCATATATATATATATATATATATAGTCCCCTTCGGTTGCACACAATTTTTGGTGAGCACTTCGTGAGCACTCATGAAATAAAGACCCTATGAAAAATTCGAACCGCTCATAGTGTTCTATACGCCTAAGATAACCTAACAATAAAAAATCAAGTAATTTGAAGTTCATTTGCCCATCCATCATGCTGTTAGAATTTTCAGCCATACAATTTTGTGATGATGTAAATCATGGACAAATGAATTTCAAATTAATTAATTTTTTATTGTTAGGCTATCTTAGGTATATAGAACAATATGAGCAGTTCAGATTTGTCATAGGTGCTCTATTTCATGAGTGCTCATGGAGTGCTCACCAAAGTAGTGTGCAACCAAAGAATTCTCTCTCTCTCTCTCTCTCTCTCTCTCTCTCTCTCTCTCTCTCTCTCTTTCTCTATGACGTGCGTGTGCAAACGTGCGAACCACTTAACCCGTCATCCACATAACCCGTTATTGGTGATGACGGGTTATGTGTTTTGCCTTAACCCGTCATTCCCAATGACGGGTTAAGTGGTGTGCACGAGTTCACACGGCATTTGCGTTTGCAATGGAAGATAGCCCTATATATATATATATATATATATATATATATATATATATATATATATATATATTCTTAAACACATGGTGTTACAGTTGCCGCCGCCGATCGTTGACGGTTCCAATCTTCTCCCTCAATCTAAATCAATATACAGTCAAAGAGGGAGCAGTGATGAGAAAACTCCATCTCTCTCTCTCTCTCTTTCCCCTCATAATCAACATACTCACACACAATCAAATTACATTGCAAAATCCCACCGTTGATTATTGAGTTAATGCCGGCCAGGATGGTAGAGGTCGGGGGGGTGGGGAGGGGGAGGGGGATCCACAGTGGCGCCATCTTCGGAACCACAACTGCCGCTGCGGCAGTAAGAGTCGCCAGTGAAACAAATAAGCAACCGCTCCACCGATCCGCCGTCAATCGGCGAGAGAAATGCCCTGGTGACTCGATGGCAGAAGGATAAGGGAAGATCATGCTCTGCCATCACGAGCTCCTCGCCAAACCTGGATTGCATCGGCGGAAGAGGCCATGGCGGGAGGAGCCGTCGTAATTGTTCGGCGGGAGATTGTGCCGGTGGTTCGATGGCGGAATGATTTGGAAAGCTCCCGCTCCGCCACCGCGAGCTCTTCTCCATAGGAGCTAACCAAACCTCGATTGCATCGGCGAAAGAGGCGATGGCGGGAGGAGCTGCCGTAGTCGCAGAAGATGGGGGTTGAGGAGGGGACGCGTCGGTGGGATTTGGATTAGCGGGTTATGCGTCAAAGCGGAGAGGGGCAGCGAACCCTAGCCGCCGCCCCTCCCGCATTTCTTAGATCTAGGGTTTGTTTATGGGGGGTTTTTTTTGGTGGTGGTGGGGGGGGGGGGGGCTTCTCTCTCTAGAATTTCTAGAGAGAGAAACTCATTTGTTCAAAATCTAGATAGTTTAGGGATGGAAAATGGGCCGGGTCAACCGGTGACCTGCCCGCGACCCGCCTGTTGAACCCGGCCCGTAAAACGGTTTGGTGGGTTCGGGTCGAACCCGGTGAACAGTAACGGGTCGACCCGGGTCGACAAAAATGCGAATCTAACCCGTTAAACCCGGCCCGTGAACCCGTTTAAAACAGCCCAACCCGCTGCCAACCTGCGGGTCGACCCGCGGGTTACGAACCGTTGGACCCGTACGGGTCCAACGTTCTACCCATTACGGGTAGACCGGTGACCTGCGGGTCAGCGGCCCGTTGGGGGGGGGTGCACGGTTCAACAGAAAGCCGTTTGGCTCTCTCTTGACCGTTTTTTTTTGTTGTTGTTTTTTTTGGTTTTTTTTGGCTTTTTGTTGTATTTTTAGCCTATAAATACCCCTCAAAATCCCATTAAAAATTCACACCTTACTCCCTTACTCTCTCTACTATTATAAATCATTTCTAAGGAATTTTTCAACAAATGAAGTATTCAACAAGGCATATACACGATCAATTTTCGATCGTATCGAAATCAAAATTCAACGTCTTCAACTCTTCAACTCTCGTCCAACTCCAAGTGATCAAGTCGTCAATTCTCCTTCAAGCTCTCCTCAACTCTTCAATTCCGGAATCGCTTATTTCTAGTTCTACGTCTATTCTTATTTTCACGGTTTTCTTAATATACGTGTATCCACGGTGAACGGTATCAAAATTTCATACCTCTCTCGTAATTTTATTTTTGTGTTATAGTTATACTTATTGTTAGTTTTTTGATCTTCTCTATCTTAACCCTCTTGTTTTTTAGACTTTTTTTATAATTCACCGTTCCTACATTGTGTAGTTTATTTTTACATACATTATTACATTATATCTAGATCACGCGGTAGCGGTCGTAGCGGGCAAGATTCATCCTCCTCTTCCCGTAGGCCACCAATTATCCCAATTAGTGAGCCCTTCCAAGAGTACCATGTCCTCCTACCCAACAATGGGGTGCACCCGACGAGTTTGTAGGTGACATACAATTAGAAGAACAACAACAACAACAATAACCAACCGAAACCACACAACCCCGTAGTAGTAGGAAAAGTAGAGGAGAAACTAGTGATTGGCATAAGTTTTACGATTATATCCCGGATGAACATACTCCGAGTATAGGTTTGAAAGTTTATAAAATATGTGGTAAAACATACAAATTCAAGAGGAATGACGGCACTGATACAATTAGTAGACACATCCAACATAACCATAAAGACCTTCTTGCTGACCTACAAGGTCAACAAAAAACCAACCCTAAGACCGGTCTAGTTGATAGCCACCTTTATGATCCTGATCTTGTTCATCGGGAAATGGCCTGATTAGTCATAAAGGAAGAGTTACCGTTTTCCTATCCCGAGAGTAGGGACTTGGAAAATTTTAACCAAACGGCCTTAAACCCTCATTTTAGAAGAATTCCGAGAAATACTTGCAAATCAGATTGTTTTAAAGTGTATAATGAAATGAAGGACGCTTTGATTGCAATTTTATGGAGTTTAACTTGTAGAGTTAGTTTAACTTCGGATTGTTGGACGGGTGTCAATAATATTCTAATGATGGGAATAACCTGTCATTAGATCGACAATGATTAGATTCTTCAAAAAAGAATCATATCGCTTGCGGCGTTGCCGTATCCCCATAGTGACGCTGAAATAGTAAATCGTATTTTAGAAATTTGTAATGTTTTTCATATTCGCGATAAAATTATGTGTATTAGTTTTGATAATGCATCTAACAACAATGTAGCAATTACTACTTTAAAATCCGTATTAAATCCTCCATCTGACAATATTTTCCATGTTAGATGTGCATGTCATATTATAAATTTATGTATTTAAGGTGCATTAAAAATAGCCGATCCATATATAGTTAAAATTAGAAATTGTGTACATTTCATTGCATTAAGTCCAAACGTATTACAAGAATGGAAAGCTTGGTGTAGGCTTAAAAATGTACCTTTTAGAAAATTTTCAAAGAATGTTAGACACTGATGGAATTCTACTTTTGATTTACTACATGTTGTTTCCGAATATAAAGCAGTTGTAAATGATTTTTGTATCGCATTCCATATGCCAAATTTTGAAATGACTCCCACCGATTGGTATTATGCCGAAGCTTTGTTGAAATTTTTAGAACCGTTTAAAACCGCAACTTTAAAATTTTCAAAAACATATGAATCTACTTCTATTAGTATTTTTATTTCATTAGTTAGCATGATGCAAACATTTAACGAAATGTTAAATGATCCCAATGTTGGTGACATTGTAAAACCTGCATACAAAAAATTTTTGAAGTATTATTTTCCTCCTCCTATGTTGATTTGTGTTGCTACCGTTATGGATCCTCATATCAAATTAGAAGGTACAAAGCGTTTGATTGAAATGTTTTTTTGCATTACTTGAGGAAAATGTATAATTAGTGATTGATTGCGCTAGTTTTTTAACTAATTTTGAATCTACATTAAATAACTTTTATGATTATTATGATAGACATTTTACTTCTAGTAATACAACTTCTGTAGTTAGTTCTTCTTCTGCTACTTCTAAAGGTAAGGGTAAGAGTAAATTTGATGATAGAACATTTAATTTACTCGAACAAGTTCAATCAAAAAAACCTAGGACTAATCAACCAAATAAATTAAATTGGTATAACTAACAAGATTATGAGCCTTCTTCTTCTCCACTAGATATTTTACAATGGTGGAAAGACCATGAACACACTTTTAGTATTCAGTCAATTATGGCTAAAGATTTACTAACTCCTCCTGTCTCTACAGTTGCTTCTAAGAGTGCATTTTCTTCAAGTGGCAGAGTTCTAACTGATTACAGGAATCGCTTGAAGCCCGACACGTTAGAGATGCTCGTTTGCACAGAAGACTGGCTGAAGGCTGAAGATAGGATACAAGGGAAAGCACTATCAACGTCTACAAGTGGGAGTAACTCGCCGGAAGAACAACAACAACAACAACAACAACAATAGTTTTGCTTGTAACAGCAACTCAACCGACACGATAGAAATTGTATTATATCTTTGCTTGTTATGTTAAATTAGAAAAATTGTAGTCAATTAAAATTGTATATAAGAAATATATTAGTGTATAAAACATATTTGTGAATTGAATTCTTCATTTCATTAGAAATTGTGAAAATTGTATAACTTAAATTCATATGAATAATATTTCAATATTTTTTGCCAATTTCACTCTTTCAATCTTATTATTATTATTATGATTTTTAATGTTTATTAGTATTATTAGTTAATTAGTATTATTATTATTATTATTATTTTAAGCTATATATATATATATATATATATATATATATATATATATATATATATATATATATATATATATAAACGGGCCAACCCGCGGGTCGACCCGACCCGATCCGACCCGGGTTGGACCCTAAAGGGTTCACGGGTTGGGCGGATCGCCTAAATCAACTTTGGATCGGGCCCGGCCCGTTCGACCCGAATGCCATCCCTAAGATAGTTGTTTGGAAAACATTTTTTTGATAATAAAGATATAGCTTATAAAGCTTCAGGCATACTACTATATATATATATATATCTTAATAAAATAACAAGTTCAGTCCGGCCATCTGGAATACTAACTTACTAGTAAAAACAAAATAGAAAATTAAGATATTATAACACTAGTTTAGAACATGTTTATAAATTAAGAAAAGTAACAGAAAAAAATAAAAAAAC
This sequence comes from Hemerocallis citrina, assembly GCA_017893485.1. NCBI lineage: Eukaryota > Viridiplantae > Streptophyta > Magnoliopsida > Asparagales > Asphodelaceae > Hemerocallis > Hemerocallis citrina. The sequence continues at coordinate 277,593,301 of CM030364.1, read as the reverse complement.
TGAAGAGAAGGAGAAGAGCAGCAGCAAATATTCAGTATTGAAAATAACTCTAGCAGCATTCCAAAAATAATGAAGATAGGTTGTTTGGAAAACATTTATATCTACGTGTAAATAGTACAACCTCCTCTACTTTATTTAATTATTTACTATTTTTAAAGATAGATCAATAAGAGCATCCACAATGCTATTTCTCAAATTTTAAAAAATGACAGCTACAGTATCAATATTTAGCGAAATGGTCTGCAGTGGTTGTTTGCTATATTTTTCTCATTTTCATAGTCCGACGATACATGTTGTATCGTCCGTTGACGCGTAAAATAAAAAAAGAAAGACGAGACAACATGTCTCGTCCCTATCAAATTTTTTAAAAAAATTGTGGGACGGTAGAACATTTACCGTCGCGCTTTTTTATAAAAAAATGCTATCGTCTCTTTTGTTTAAAAAAAAAAGTAATTGCTGATTAACTATTAAAATATGTTAATTAAATAAAATAAATAATATAATAATATCTAAACCTAATTAAAAACCTACTAAACCTAATTAAAACCAACTAAACCAACTCACTAATCCCTCCTCAAATCAAGGACGGGACATGTCCCATCCGAGATTTTTCCTTTGTTTTTTGTTTTCCGGCGAATCTTGACCGTTCGATCTAGTAAAAAAAAAAAGGGACGATACATGTTGTATCGTCCGACGTTATCAAAAAAAAAAAATTGGGACGATACATGTTGTATCGTCCGACGTTATTAAAAATAAATAAAATAATTGGGACGATACATGTATCGTCCGACGTTATTAAAAAAAAATTTGGGACGAGAAATGTTCTCCCGTCTCTTATAATTTGAGAATCGCAATTTCGTTTCTCAAAAATAAGAAGCGACGGTAGCAATTTTGTCAAAATATGGCAAAATAGCAAACGACTGCAGCGTCTTGTTTCTTAAAAAATGGCAAATTGGCAAATATAAGAGCATCCACAGTCGTTTGTTATATTTGCCAATTTGCCTTTTTTGAGAAACAAGACACTGGAGTCACTTGCTATTTTGCCTTATTTTGGTAAAATCGCTACAGTCGTTTCTCATTTTTGAGAAAGGAAATTGCGATTCTCAAATTATAAGAGACGGGAGAACATTTCTTGTCCCAATTTTTTATTTTTTTAATAATGTCGGACGATACAACATGTATCGTCCCAATTATTTTATTTATTTTTTAATAACGTCGGACGATACAACATCTATCGTCCCAATTATTTGAATTTTTTTAATAACGTCAGACGATACAACATGTATCGTCCCTTTTTTTTTTTAATAATGTCGGACGATACAACATGTATCGTCCCATATTTTTTAATTTTTAATTTTTTACTGGATCGAACGGTCAAGATTCGCCGGAAAAAAAAATAAAATAAAAAAATAAAAATCTCGGATGGGACAACATGTCCCGTCCTTGATTTGAGGAGGGATTAGCGAGTAGGTTTAGTTGGTTTTAATTAGGTTTAGTAGGTTTTTAATTAGGTTTATGTGTTATTATATTATTTATTTTATTTAATTAACATATTTTAATTTAATAGTTAATCAGTATTTTTTTTAAACGAAAGAGACGATACTTGTTGTATCGTCTCTCCCATTTTCAAAAGAAAAAAAAGCGTGACGGTAAATGTTCTACCGTCCCACGAATTTTTTTTTAAAATTTGAGAGTGACAAGACATGTTATCTCGTCTCTTTCTTTTTTTATTTTACGCGTCAACGGACGATACAACATGTATCGTCCGACTATAAAAATGAGAAAAATATAGCAAACAACCACTGCAGACTATTTCGCTAAATGCTAATACTGTAGCTGCCATTTCTTAAAATTTGAGAAATACCATTGTGGATGCTCTAAGAGCATTTGTAATCGTTTGCTAAATATCGATAATATGGATATTTGGCTAAAAAACGCGCTGCACTCATTTGCCAAATATCCATATTATCGATATTCTGCTAAAGTCGTTTGCTATAAATGAGAATCGATATAGGATTTATCCATATTTGAGCGACGGCACTCGAAGTGCCGTCCCACCAAAAAAAATAATTTTTTTTTCGTCGGACGACACTTGAAGTGCCGTCGCTTGATTTTTTTTTTCAATTAAAAAAACCCCCAAATCCCTCGGACGGCACTTCCCTTGATTTTTTTTTCCCGATTAAAAAACCCCAAATCGCAGGCCCAAATTCCTCGGACAGCACTTCATGTGCCGTCCGGAGGTTTTTGTAATTTTTTATTTTTTTTGCAATTTTTGAAAATATTTTTGCAATTTTTAATTTTTTTTGCAATTTCTGAAATGTTTTTGTAATTTTTTGTAATTTTTTCGTAATTTCTCAAATGTTTTTGTAATTTTTTATTTACGAAATTTTCCAATTATGTCGGACGGCACATGAAGTGTCGTTCGGGTTTTTTGCAATTTTTTATTTGTTTTTGCAATTTCTGAAATGTTTTTGTAAATTCTGAAATGTTTTTGTAATTTTTTGCAATTTTTCGTAATTTCTGAAATATTTTTGTAATTTTTTTAATATTTCTGAAATTTTTTATTCTGAATTTTTTTCATCTATGTCAGACGGCACTTCGAGTGCCGTCCCTCCCTTCCGCTTTAATATTTTTGTTTTTTATTCCTCCGATGGCACTTCATGTGTCATCGCTCCAATAAAGCTAGAAAATAGCTTTCAACGACTGCAGCAAAACTTTGATTTCTATTTCTATTTATCCATATATGCATATTTTTCACTTCAACGACTACAGATGCTCTAACAAATGACTCTGGATGCTCTAATAATTTAAATTAAGCTTAATTTGAATTTTAATGTACATTGGCTTTAAAGCCTAGATCCCAAGAGGGATTAACCCTACCCATCTGGAATTTTTTATGGTTTGCTTGTAGGCCCCAAACGAATCACATTGGTGTGCTATAAACAAATTTACGTACGTCCCGTGCCCCCTTTGATTCCTCCCTTTCTTTTTTTATCAACGTATTCTGTTGTTTTTTGTTTGGTCATCAATGTATTCAACAAGTCTGTCCTGATGCGGCTGATGCGGCCTGCAATCATAACTCCAATTTACTGGTACTATTTGATGGGTCATTAATCTCTACTACTATAATGGGAAAAGGCTTTAGTGTAATTTATCCTTCTACCAACCCGTGCAACACGCGTGCCTAAATTTTTACTTTTAAAAATAAATATATGTATTTATTAAGCCGTGCAACGCACGTGTAAATTACTAGTATCTATTAGAGCATTCAGGATCGTCTGAGATATAATATCTCAATCGGTTTTCAATTGGTTTTCTGCATATCTATATAATAAATTACAAAGAAAGCTATCAAGTGGCTCTTATTCAATTTTCCCTCAAACTAATGACCTAAATTAATTCTTCCAAAATATATTTTTTCGCTCAAAAATTTCGAACTCCAAAATTAAAATTTTCCCCCCAAAACTAAAAAACTCATTACTTTATTACTATTTCTCTTTCTCTCTTCACTTTTTCAAATTTCTCTCTTTCTCTTTCTCCCTCTCTCTCTCTCTCTCTCATTCTTTCTTAACTTATTTAGAAATTTAGATTTTAAGATTTTAGATTTGTAAAATTTTCAGAATTGTTATGTTTTTTTTATTGCATATGTTATATTGAAAATAGCAAATATCTCTTCAACAAGTCAAATTTCATTATTTATAATTATTTTTCAACATATACTAATAGAAACATGGACTTTTATTTACAACTAATTATTGTCATACTATTCAAACTTGAACTACATAATTGTTGTTTTACTGTTTACAGGGCTTTTCGTGTGTTGTATCGTTCTGACGATGTGCCATAGGCACGTGTCCACGGGCAAATCTAGTTACTTTATAATATGCATATTATAAAGTAACTTTTCAATCGGTTTTCTGCAGTTGTTAAAAGGTATAAAATACAGAATCGAAAGAAAAAAAAATCAGTCGAATTTTTTTTTGATTTTTTTTTGGAAATATTTTGAAGTGTTTGTTTTTAGAAAAGAAATTCTCGTGGCCCCACATGACCCCGCTGTGTATTTTCTTTATTAAAGTTTTAATTAAGTTATTAATTTACTAAACTTAATTAATTAACTAATTATTTAACTTAAATTCTAATTAAACTAATTAACTACTAATTAAGACTAATTAAGAGGTTAAGATTTTTTTTTAAAAAAAATTTCGTCCGATTATTTAAAAAATAATTAAATCGATATTCGTCACGCATAATATGTATATTGCAATATCCCAAACTATATTTATCTTTTACTGTAGCGAAAAAGATAAAATATGAATAAATAGCTAACGAGTGCAACAATTTTTAAAGACAAATATGCACAAAATATATTTATAGCTAATGACTGTGAATGATCGTAGTACACGACCCTCTTACCATTAAAAAAAAAAGGAAAAAAGAAAAAAAAAAAGAAAGAACAAAAACATCCATCCCCATAAATAACTTTTCCATTAACTTATTGCCAAGTAATTTATTGCACATTTTAATAAATACTATACTGTATATTTTAAAGTTAAAATTTGGATATAGTCTGACTTCAAATCTGATTTCTTTATTAGTTACTAGTATCATGCACGTGTGATGTACGTGGAGGAAGAAGGAAAAAGACAAAAAAGAAGGAAAATAATTTCCAAACTGATCCACCGTCAAAAATATTTACCAAACTGGTCCACTTTCGCACGTGCACGCGGAGAAAGAAGGAAAAAGACAAAAAAAAAAGGGAAATCATTTCCAAACTGATCCACTGCCGAAACTATTTACCAAACTGGTCTACTTTCGAAAATATTTACCAAAATGAGTCATTTGGCTTCAAAATGACAAAATGAAAAAAAAAAATAATAATAATGACAAATACCACTAAGGCCTTCTCCCATTATAATAGTAGTAGAGATATACGAATAATACACGTAAATTGTGATGTGATTATTTCTGTTTTTCGATGTATTCCGGTTCTACAAGTCTATCTTGTGATTAGCCTGATGCGGGCTTGCAATCATAAGTTCATAATTCTAATTTACTAGGGTCGTTTATTATATCTATTTTAGTACATGACCTCTTTGAAAAAAGAGAGAACAAAAACATCCATGTCTCCATAAATAGATCTTCCATCAACTTATTGATTTTTTTACCAAACTATCCCACTTTTTGTAATTATGTACGAAACTATTTCTATTTGAAAATTTAATATCAAAACATCTCTATCGCTAACTGAGTTAGTGCGCCTAGTAATTTTTTCATGCTAACCCATTTAGCTTGCTGCAGGGGATACAACTTTTTCCTTGTTATTTGGGTGTGGCAAAAAACTCACTCAATATAGACACGCTAATCTCGTTATCGCGCCTCTTTATACCAAGGTCATTAACTGGGTAAGCGTGTGTCGATTGGGATCATATTAAATAACACACACGCCTCTTTTTAGCTGAAGGATTCTGGCTTAGTTTTTGTTGTCTGCAGATGTGTGGAGATATGTTTGAGATATGTTGTTTGAAATATGTTGAGATATGCCTGAATTATTGTTGAGATATGGCTGAATTATTGTTGAGATATGTAGAGATATGGGATTTTAGATATGATTTTTGGGTGGAGGATTTTGGCTGAAGGAATTTTGGGGTGAAGGATTTTGAGATATGTAATTATGTATCAGCTTCAGATTATTATTAGTCTGTTTGTGAACATAGGCATACACGTTAACTCAGTTAACGGCCTTGGTAAAACAAGGCACGTTAATTGAGTTAACGTGTGTGAATATCTCCAATTTCCAGAAAGTTTTAACTTTCTGGAAACTTAAAATCTTCACAGTTGTTAACTCAGTTAACGACCTTGGTAAGAATAGGCACGTTAACTGAGTTAACGTGTGTGAGTATCTCCAATTTCCAGAAAGTTTCAACTTTCTGGAAACTTGAAATCTTCACAGTCGTTAACTCAGTTAACGACCTTGGTAATAATAGGCACGTTAACTGAGTTAACGTGTCTACACTTAGTGATTTTTTACCCACACCCCTCTTTAAGGTAGTGCCACATACTGTCCTATCTACAAATGCTAATCCCGTTAGCGCGAGTGGTTTAAACACACACGCTAACGGAGTTAGCATGTCTATATTGGGTGAGTTTTTCGCACACCCAAACTAGAGGGAAAAAGTTGTATCCCCTGCAGCACGCTAACTGAGTTAGCGCGAAGAAAATTACTAGGCGCGCTAACTCAGTTAGCGACAGGGATGTTTTGGTATTAAATTTTCAAATAGGGATAGTTTCGTACATACTTACAAAAAGTGGGATAGTTTGGTAAAAAATTCCAACCTATTAACCAGTAATTTATCAAGTGCCTAAATAAATAAATATATTTTTAAAGTAAAACTTTCCATGTTATATGGTCTCGAATTTATATTAATTATGTGTGAACAATACACCGTAAGTTGGTAAATTTATAAACTCCAACTCCAACTTTCTGATTATAATAGTTACTAGTAATTTACACGTGCGATACACGTTTTAATAAATATAGTTTTTCAAAATGGAAAAATTCAGGCGTAGTCTGGGCTTGAACCTAAAACCTCTTTTATAATAGTTATGCATAAGTAGTGCACGTAAGTTGGTAGATTTACTAACGATAACTTCAACTCTCCCATTATAATAGTTACTAGTAATCTGCATGTGTGATGCACGTCCTAATATTTTTATAAAAAAAATAAGACGTAATCTGTCACGAACATGAGACATCCCTTTACTCCTTACTTACTCTTTACAAATTATTCATAGCGGTATCAACTTTTATTTTATATGAGTAATACTTTTGTAAATAATCATGTCGTAAATAAATTTGAACTTTGAGGGTATTATGGTAACCAACAACAGTTGAGTAAATGGATGGTTAATACAATTCACACTTAAAATGAATGGTTGAGATTAGATGGTTGATTGTCCATAAATTACACAACCCCAACTCTTCTAATTAAATGTTTTATATATAGTAAATAATAAGACGTAATCTTGGCTCAAATCTGAGACCTCCCTTTACTCATCACATACTCTTTACAAATTACCCCTAGTAGCACAAACTTTTATTTTATATGAGTGACACTTTTGTAAATAATTATGTCGTAAATAAATATGAACTTTGAGGGTATTATGGTAACTAACAACAGTTGAGTAAATGAATGGTTAATATAAATCCAACTTAAAAATGGACTAGTAATCTGCACGTGCGATGCACATTCTAATTAATTTTTTAATATAGTAAATAATAAGACGTAATCTGACCTCGAACCTGAGATATCCCTTTACTCATCACATACTCTTTACAAATTACCCCTAGTGGCACAAACTTTTATTTATATGACTGAAACTTTTGTAAATAATTATGTCGTAAATAAATTTGAACTTTAAGGGTATTATGGTAACTAACAACAGTTTTTTTTATATCGTTAAACGGTGGGTAAAACCCCCCGCGTTTCATTAAAGAGAATTTAACAAAACATACAACAAAAAATAAGGCTTATGATGTTCAGATCCCAACAGGCTGGGATCTGAAACTCATACACCCCAACCAACAAACAAAAAATACAACGACATGTAGTCCTACTGATCAGCCGCCCCTGCCAGAACAAATTTCTCGTGCCAATTTTGGCTCACTTTCTCACTCAGTCCTTCGCTTGTACACTGTTTATCATCTCCAACTATTGTACGCTCTCCCTCGTCATCCTCAGCAGCGGCCGAAACAAGTATAAGCACCATATTAGAGACACCGCAGGCACTCCACCAATCTGACAACTCCATGTCAAGATTGAGTCTTCGTTCTCATCCCCTTGCTTCATACTCGATGGCTCTCACCGCAACCTCGCAACGAGGGTAGACATCGCACCTGACCCCTGCGAGCCCTCTGACATGAAAGAAATCAACGACACCCCTCACTTTGATCAACCAAGGTCAAAGTAGAGCCCAAACTATAAATTTGTCTGACAATCGTCGTCCACACCAATTAGGGTACATTTCATTGCTAATTGTGAATCGGTTGTAATTTGGATATTAAGGACGAGTTTGGAACATAGAAGCTCCCCACCGTTCACTCGAATTTCAAAACTTGACTTGAAATTCAAATCTCTCCCCTACGACATGACTTCCCAGATCAAAATCGAATTTTGAAATTCAAAAATCTCCAACTCTTTACTCTCTCACCGACCTCCTCACATGCCTCCACGGCAGTCCCGACTATTCCAAGTTCGCCGATGCCACCTGACGCATTGCTTGGCAACACTCCCGCTGCAAGCTCCGATGCAACAAACTCGAGCCCCGACTGTGAGCGCGTCGCCATGCCCGATGTTGCCAATGCTAGTCAGCAACTCCCACACCCACGACCAAGATCAGCCCAGCCAAATGGCTGCCTCCAGTGCTGATCGATCATCACGATGCCTGGCCGAACTCCTTCGTCGCCGACCGATCGCTCGTCCAGCGCTGATCGAGCCTCTAATGCTGGTCGCTCGTCTCTGTCACCCCCGATCGATGCCAGTGCTCCCCTATGCGTCGCCTTTCCTCCAATCATAGCCGACCTTGGTCGCGCCCTACTCCGGCACCAAAGTTTACCCCCCCCCCCCCACCCACTGGTGGCCGCAACCACCAGACCTCCTCCATCCCGCCTCACGGTAGGAGGCCAGCAACCGTCGAACCCTCTCAGCAGCCAAAGAAGGATTTGGAGAGACAAGGAAAGGTTAGAGATGATGAGATCTGGAAGAGAGAAAAAGAGGGGAAGAAGGGAGCGGGAGAGGGGGGCAACGCAAGCCTAGCCGCCGCCCCCCAAACTCAGATCTAGGGTTAGGGTTTTTAGTGTTTTGGGTTTTGGGGAGAGCTTCTCTCTCTAGAATTTCTAGAGAGAGAAGCATCGGGTTGTATATCACATGCTCTGTAACTAACAACAGTTGAGTAAACGAATTGTTAATATAACTCCTACTTAAAAATAAATGATTAAGATTAGATGATTGACTGTCAATAAATTACACGTTGTCTACAAATGATAAACCCAACTCTCCCATTATATCTTTAGTGTTAGATTAGATAGATTATAGATAGATGATTGGTCCATGTGACAAACACTGTGCATTTTTAAAAAAATACAAAATAAATAAACATAATAATCAAATAAAAAATTACGATATGATCATGATGGCAATCCCACGAGTTGCTGTCCACAACTCAGAATGCCAAACTCGGGAGCATATTGACATACATTCATTCCATCTATTCTACAGATTTCGAACTACTACAATTAAGGCGCTGTGAGGCGATTACTATAAATATAAAAAATATTTCCTCCCATCTATTTGTTACATCTCTGCTACTTCTCTGCTCCTATAATGAGAGAAGGCCTTAGTGTAATTTGTCCATCTACCAATCCCCATATATAGCAATTGTAAATGAGGTTTTAGATCAAATTCAGACTACGTCTGAATTTTTACTTTGAAAAAACTATATTTATAGTGTTGCTGCTGATTTTGGTGTGGGAGCAAACAGATGAATTTGTGGATTCTTGGAGAAAACAATAAAGCAAACATGTTGACCTGTTGACCTTCACCAACTTGTTGACTTGGTCTCTTACCGCTGCCGCTGACCTGCAAAAAGTGCAAGACACCGGGATGGATCCCGGTGACGCACCCTCCGACGCTCTTGTCAGTAATCTGAATGATTAAGAAAGAGATTTAATTGGAAAAAGATTGATTACCTGGTAATAGTGGGGGGTATTTATAGTCGCCTTAGGGATCCGTTTCAAGATAAGAATATATCTCTACTTCCCGGTGTGAATGGATAGAAGCGGTTAAGATCACTTCTTAGGGATAATTATGAATCTGAATTCTTCTTATCCTTCTGAACTGGTTTGTAACGGGTTGGGTCCCGTACCCAGTAAGACAGATCCGTTTATGGGTTATTGGGCTTTGAAGAAAGACCCAGTCCCCATTTCAGACCCGTTTGTAGGTGAAATTACCGTTTTAACCCTGGGCTTTAAGATCTGTGTCCGATTTAAACGGTCTCGATTTAATCCCATTTTTAGCCATACCACGAGCCCCCCACTCCTGGAGATTGAGTTCTACAGTCTTTGAGAAGTAGTTTATTGTTCTAATGGCGTACGGGATTTTATCGGAGTTCTTAAGGAAGTTCGGACCTTGCTCGAGGTGTAACGGCGTTATTCTGAGCATGTAAAATGCCCAAAAATATCCTCTGAATTTTCTGGAATTTTTTTTTCCAGATTTTTTTGAATTTTTTATTCATTTTTCGAATTAAATAATTAATTATCGAAAATATTAATTAATTATTCTAATTTAATAATTACATTTTTCATAATTTTAAAATAATTTTCCTAATTAATAATTATTTTTAGAATTTTTTAATTAATTTTTTTTGATTTTTAAGTATTTTTTCGGATTTTTTAAAATATAAATTCAATTAAATAAATAAATAAATTAATTAATTATTACCTGGACACGTGGCGCATTTCTGGATGTCGATCATGATCAAATGGCGCGCATCGCAAAGCAGATCATTTTCTGGACACGTGGCGCGTTTCTGAGCATCGATCGTGTCGTGGCGCGAATTTTGAGATGATCGGACGGCTTATGTAGCTCGGCAGCGTTTTTCTCCACTTGTGCAGCTCGGAACACCTTTTGCTCAGAATCCAGTGCCGACCCTTCAGATTGACACGTGGCCGGTCAACGTTGTCCGTTGACCGCCACGTGGCACCCCTGATTTTTTTATTTATTTATTATTATTATTTTCTTTCTTTCCTTCCTTCCCGCCCAACTCTTTCTCTCTTCTTTCTTAATTTCCTTCCTCTTCGCTTTCGACTCAGCTCCTCCACTCTTTTATTTTTCTTCTCCTTCGTCGAGGAGGCGAGCTTGTCAGCGGAGCTTGGCGAGTCAGCGAGGAGTTGGGAAGGTGGTGAAGAAGTTGGAGCTCGGCAGCTCTGAAGTAGGAGCTCGACACAGGGGTTCGGTGGCTCGGCGAGGGGAGCTCGGCACTTGAAATTCGAGCTCGACGAAGCTGAGCTCAACGATGGCGCGAGCTCGATACCAGCTTGGAATTGGGTTCGAGCTCGGCGGGGAGCAGTTCGACGAGGAGGAAGCACGGCGAAGGTGAAGCTCGGCAACTTGGCGAAGGGTGGAGCTCGACGTCGACGGAGCTAGGGGTGCGGAGAAAGAGATGGAGAGGCCGAGGGGAGCTCGAGATGCTCGAGCTCTGCATTGTGGGCTCGATGATAGAGCTTCGGCCATGGGGGGCTCTTGGGAGTTCGACGAAGGAGGATGGAGCTCGACTCGGCACCGGTTGGAGAGCTCGGCGGGGTCTTGGCCATTGCTGGCTTTGGTCGAGGCGCTCGCTGAGCTCGGAGGCGAGGAGCTTGGATCTCGACAAGGAGGAGAGACCGCTCGAGGTTGAAGGAGGAGACATTGGGTTCTTCGTCGGAGATCGACGCGGGGGTGCTTGAGATGGAGAAGCCTGGCGCTAGGTGATGGAGGAGCCCGGTGCCACTGGCGGAAGTGCGGAGGTGAGCTCGGAGTGGGTTCGAAGTAGGGCATCGGAGGTTGAAGAAGCAGCTCGTGTGGAGCTTTTTGGCGGGAAAAGCTAGAAGAGAAGTAGAGAAGTAAGGTAGCGGGTTTGGTTCCATATCGGGTTTGAACCCACTCCGTTAACCCCTTCACTCCTAAGTTTATTTTTTTGGCTTGTTCGGCAAATCCAAGCACGGATTTTGAGGTACATTTTTTGCCATTTTGCAGCTCGGTAGCACAATACCTCGGATCGTAAATCCAAGCTACATGGCTCGATCTGGACGGTTGATCACGATCGTGGTGCAAATCACGACACAAGAGGCTCAGATCACGAGAAAACGTGATGTTGTCGTTTTGGGGTCGTGGCACAATCTGAGCCGTTTGATTGTGATCTGGCGCGAATCATGATGGTGAAGTCGTTTTTCCCCAATACGCAGCGCGGGTTGCAGATCCGAAGTACGTGGCGAGATCTGGATGGTTGATCACGATCATGGCGCGAATCACGAGGCAATAGTTTTTCCCATTTTCTCACTCGGCGTAGCTGTGTTGCGATCCACTTTTCTGGTGCTACGGAAGTCCGATCGAGGTGTGCGACCCCTCGTCTCGAAGCTAACTCGAAGATCTACAACTTCTCTTCAGGAGCGGGATGAAGGTTCACCCTTCTTTATGGTCAAAATATCCCTACAACATTCTTGTTTTCATGAAGTTGAGGATTGTTTTGGTCTTCAGAATCTTCGAAGAGGAGCTCCACTCCTAGGGGCAAAGGAGATGAGTTAGGAGGATCCTTGCAAGGCCCATTCGAGAGACGAGTTTGATGAGCAACTCTAAGGGAGAGTTTTGAGCTCCGTACTCGCTTAGAAGAGAACCACTCAGGAGGCGAGTAGGACGAAGAACTTTGTCCTAGGAGAGAGCCATTTGGGAGGCATGTTTGAGGAACAACTCTAGGAAAGAGTTTCTAGCTCCGGACTCGTTGAGAAGGGGTCGCTTTGGAGGCGAGCGGAGCAGAGAGCGCGACTCTAGGAGGGAGCCATTTGGGAGACAAGTTTGAGGAGCAACTCTAGGAGAGAGTTGTGCTCCGAACTCGTTGAGAAGAGGTCCGCTCTAGAGGCGAGCGGAGCGAAGAGCTTGGCTCTAGAAGAGAGCCATCTTGGGAGACGAGTTTGAGGAGCAACTCTAGGGGAGAGTTTTGAGCTCCGAACTCGTTGAGAAGAAGTCCGCTTTGGAGGCGAGCGGAGCGAAATGCTTGGCTCTATGAGAGAGCCATTTGGGAGATAAGTTTGAGGAGCAACTCTAGGAGAGAGTTGTGAGCTCCGAACTAATCGTTTAAGAGAGATCAACGGTTGTGGAAGAAGTTCCGAATGGCGAACCACTTCTTACCCGCTTATGAGCGAGTAATTTGAAGCAGAATCGAGCCAAGTGTTGAACTCCGAACTCGTCGTTTAAGATAGATTGAATGGTTGTGAGAGCAATTCCGAATGGCGAACCACTTCTTACTCGCTTATGAGCAAGTAGTCGAAGCGGAGTCGAGCCAAGTGTTGGACTCCGAACTCGTCGTTTAAGAGAGATTCAACGGTTGTGGGAGCAGTTCCGAATGGCGAACCACTTCTTACCCGCTTATGAGCGAGTAATTTGAAGCAGAATCGAGCCAAGTGTTGGACTCCGACCTCGTTGTTAGAGGGGGTTAACGAGTTGTAGGAGTAACTCTGAATGGTGAGCTGCCCCACCCTTACTTGTTTGCAAGCGGCTAAAGCAACGTCGAACCAAGTGTTGGACTCCAAACTCATTTTTTGAGCTTTGTAAGTTGCGGGAGCAGCCATGTAAGAGAAGCTGGACTCTGAACTCACCATTTAGCGAGTCGTGACTCGAAGAGATAGAGATGAAACAAGAGCAATAATTTTCAATGAAAAAATATAAAGTTTTATTGAAATAAACTAAGTGGCCGCTTCAATAGGGTGAGCCATTATTACATGCTATTGGCCGGGTTACAAGCATCGGCCTTATTGAAAAATAAGATCCTACTTCTACGATAAGGTGAAGGCCTCTTAGGAGGAGCTGGGTTCTCCCTTCATTGGACCTCCTTTGATGAGGTGGAAGACGACCCCAGAATCTGAGTCTTGAAGCTCGGCGGGCCTCTCTGTTCGTTTGTAGGCTTCTCAGGGGGGAGGCACGACCCCATCTTTTTGGACGAACTTGGTTAGGTGTCCCCGCTGTATGAGTTCTTCGATCTCCTCCTTGATAGCCCGAAAATTATCTGTGTTGTGGCGTCTGAAGCATGGTGGATCATCATCAGAGTTTTGAAACTCTCTATGTGATCCGCGGGGTCCGACTCCCCGGTATACGACTCGAAGTGAGGCGACTTGAAGTTTTCTGGGACGGGGGCCTCCATGATGGTGCGGGAGAATGGAGGCTTGCTCGGGCGGAGGTTTATCGTCCGTTGCTCTTCTTCCTTGTCAATTCGGCCGAGGCGCCTCTCCATCTCGTGGAGACGGCGGTAGACTGAGTCTTCTCTTTGATCATATCTTGCCGAGCCCCGGGACTCATCTTCGTACGAGGGTGGACTGGGGCTGCGGCGATGGTAGCCTGGAGATGGACGAGGAATGGGAGTGTGAAGGCGGTGGCTCTTAGTTGGCTCATGAGTAGGTGGCCTCTGGTCGTTATTTGAGGCGATATTGAGGGCCCGTAAGACTGCCGCTTAGAAGTCTTGAAGAACTGCCCTTGTGACTGGTGTCTCTCCAATTTGGCGGTCCCTATGTGTGGCTCGGCTTACTGGAGAATGAGTTTTCTATCGATGACGCTGACGGAACTCTCTTCGCCTCCTCGGGGGAGGGGATCTTCTAGTCCTCGGTCAGTGGGGGGTCCGGACTCTTGAGGCCCCTGGGTGCTCAGGTTGATGGACTCCCGCAAGCGCTCGCCATCCATTCAGGCGAGTTCGGAGGTCGACCCCCTTTTGGCGGTCGGCAATCACTTGACGAAGATCCCGCTCGAGAGGGCTTCGAGAAGCCATAGATTCAACTGAAAGATTTGGACCCGCGACATGGTCATGACACTACAAAAGAAAGTAGCTTTCCCAGCGGTTTTTTCCGTCTATACCGGCGTTTTTTTACGCCGGGGAAACTTTCACCGGCGTTTACAATAACGCCGGTCCAACTGCCGCCGAAGCGGGCGTCGCTGAAACGAAGGGTCCTACACCGGCGTTTTTGGGGGACGCCGGTAAATACTAGGACTACACCGGTGGTCATAAAACGCCGGTGTATGTCCATTTCTGGGTGCCGTGTTTGTGTGCCTATATACATACACCGGCGGTCGTAAACCGCCGGTATTTATCCATTCACCGGCGTAAATAAAAACGCCGGTGTATATGGAAAGTATACTGGCGGTCATAAAACGCCGGTGTATGTCCGTTTCTGGGTGCCGTGTTTGTGTGCCTATATACATACACCGGCGGTTGTAAACCGCCGGTATTTATCCATTCACCGGCGTAAATAAAAATGCCGGTGTATATCGAAAGTATACCGGCGGTCAGGAAACGCCGGTGTATGTCCGTTTGTAAGCGCCTGTTTTTCCCTGTTTACGAACACCGGCGCGACTAAAAACGCCGGTGTAGTTATATACACCGGCGTTTATAAAACGCCGGTATATACCTGTGCCGTTACAGATGAAAACTTTCACCGGCGTACGTTGAAACGCCGGTGTATCATACACTCCAACAATTAAATTATATACACCGCCGTTTTTTAAAACGCCGTTCTGGCTATGCCCGTTTATTTTCGATACTCCGCTTTTCCGTTCGATTTCAATTCACAGTTTCATTTACATAACCTGTAAACTAATTCTCACAACTGATTCGATCAATTTCGTTGCATACTACTGCGCAAACCACAGCCAAACACAAGAATAATTAAAGATAATCAAGTTTCACACGTGTCATATCAACGTCCAAATTCATTGATTAATTAACAATGTCATAATTAACAAATTAATATAGAGACTAACATCCAAAATATCCAAACAAACCAGTCTGACAAATATCCAAAATATCCCAAATTCAAAGTATGACATAACTCTCATAAAAAAAACCAGTCTGACATAACAACGGCAAGGAGGAGGACATAAGAACAACAACCATACAGCAAGGAGGACATAAGAACAGCAAGGAGGACCGCAGATTCATACCCCTCGAGTAGCTTCAGCTCTGATCATCTGCATTTCCTTCATCTTGACGACCACTCTGTGAATAAAAAATAATAGTTTAATTGAACAGTAGATCACAATACAGAATATACATATTTTTTGAACTTGCAAAAAGAACTACCTGTGTCTCGAATTATAAGATGAAAGTGCCAACTGCAAATGGAATTGTTAATGCTATATACAGAGGTAAAATAATTACATTGCAATGCTAAAAATTTCGTACTTAATTTTGTTTTTAAATATATCTAAAATAACAAAACAAATGAAAATTCAGTATCTAACTTGAAACCTTTATATTCTCCTCTGATTGGGAATATCAACTATCTAAAACAATAAAACAAATGAAAATTCAGTATCTAAGCATGTCCTTCATGGATTGTTCAGACAATCCATGAAACTGTCATCGTGGACGGAAACCAAATATAAGAAAAATAAGAAAAAATAAGATAGGGCTCATATCAAGTATATTTTTAGGAAACTGTCATCGTGGAAGGAAACCAAATATATATAGAAGCCAGAAATGGAAACAGGAAGAAGAAAGGTAGAGACTTTGGATACACCAGGCTACCATAGCGGCATTTTCCTCATCTCTCTCTCATCCCTTATTTCCCTTCAGCACACGAACAGAAAGAGACATCAGCAACCACCTTAAGAGCGACAAGAACAACAATAATAATAAATTATTATGAACAAGATGTCTCTATATGGGTTTCCAGTTCTCCACTCGAGCGCACTCTTTCTAATCACAGCCCAATTAAGAACATAGACCACATCCACTAAACAATCCAATCATAGCCCAGTCAAAATTTGCCATCCTGGATCTTAATGAAATACGCTTCATTAACAGTGAAAGAAAATGAGGATGCTAGCAGCATACTTAGTTTGGAAGTGAACCCATTTTTGTTCAAAAATCATGCCAAAGATGGCAATCAGCTTCATTAACAGTATCTGAAAATGAAAATTTCCATTAACTGAGCTTATATGTTGCTCTACTAATTCACTGTGCCCAACTAAATCTAAAACCCAATTGTTGTGCGTATCCGGAGGATTTTGGCATACGTACCTATAGCATCCTCAGTTCACAGTAAACCCGTTTTGCTCAAAAAAACATGCCAAGATCACAATCAGATGCATGAAAATAAGCTTCACTATCAACAAAAGAAGAACTGAGAATGCTATGCAGCATACTTAGTTTGGAAGTGAACCCATTTTGTGTTAAACAATAAGGTTACATTGACAGTATCCGAAAATGAAAATTTCTCCATTATCTGAGCTTATATGCTGCTCTACTACTTTTTCAGCACCAACTATATCGCAAAACCCAAGTGTGGTGCATATCCGGCCGGATAATTTTGGCATGCGTACCTATACAATATCCTCAGTTCACAGTGAACCCATTTTTTGGTATAAAAACATACATGCCAAGAAGACAATCAGGTGCCTGAAATCAGCTTCACTAACAGTTAGTGAAAATGGGACCATAGAATAGCTTAAGAAGACCATCAGGTTTGTGAAGTAAGCTTCACTAACAGTGATAGAAACTGGGGATGCTATGCAGCATACTCATTTTGGAAGTGAACCCATTTGGTGTTAAAAAAACCGGTTACATTGACAGTATTTGAAAATGAAAATTTCTCCATCATCTGATGACCACAGTGAACCCATTTTCGGTATAAAAACATACATGCCAAGAAGACAATCAGGTGCTTGAAATGAGCTTCACTAACAGTTAGTGAAAATGGGACCATAAAATAGCTTAAGAAGACCATCAGGTTTGTGAAGTAAGCTTCACTAACAGTGATAGAAACTGGGGATGCTATGCAGCATACTCATTTTGGAAGTGAACCCATTTGGTATTAAAAAAACCGGTTACATTGACAGTATTTGAAAATGAAAATTTCTCCATCATCTGATGACCACAGTGAACCCATTTTTGGTTTAAAAACATACATGCCAAGAAGACAATCAGGTGCTTGAAATGAGCTTCACTAACAGTTAGTGAAAATGGGACCATAAAATAGCTTAAGAAGACCATCAGGTTTGTGAAGTAAGCTTCACTAACAGTGATAGAAACTGGGGATGCTATGCAGCATACTCATTTTGGAAGTGAACCCATTTGGTGTTAAAAAAACCGGTTACATTGACAGTATTTGAAAATGAAAATTTCTCCATCATCTGATGACCACAGTGAACCCATTTTTGTTTTAAAAACATACATGCCAAGAAGACAATCAGGTGCTTGAAATGAGCTTCACTAACAGTTAGTGAAAATGGGACCATACAATAGCTTAAGAAGACCATCAGGTTTGTGAAATAATCTTCACTAACAGTGAAAGAAACTGGGGATGCTATGCAGCATACTCATTTTGGAAGTGAACCCATTTGGTGTTAAAAAAACCATGCCAAAGATTGCAATCAGGTTACATTGACAGTGCCCGAAAATGAAAATTTCTTCATTATCTCAGCTTATAAGTTGCTCTACTACTTTTTTAGCCCAACTATATCACAAAACCGGCCGGAGAATTTTGGCATACGTACCTATACAATATCCTCAGTTCACAGTGAACCCATTTTCGGTATAAAAACATACATGCCAAGAAGACAATCAGGTGCTTGAAATGAGCTTCACTAACAGTTAGTGAAAATGGGACCATAAAATAGCTTAAGAAGACCATCAGGTTTGTGAAGTAAGCTTCACTAACAGTGATAGAAACTGGGGATGCTATGCAGCATACTCATTTTGGAAGTGAACCCATTTGGTGTTAAAAAAACAGGTTACATTGACAGTATTTGAAAATGAAAATTTCTCCATCATCTGATGACCACAGTGAACCCATTTTTGGTTTAAAAACATACATGCCAAGAAGACAATCAGGTGCTTGAAATCAGCTTCACTAACAGTTAGTGAAAATGGGACCATACAATAGCTTAAGAAGACCATCAGGTTTGTGAAATAATCTCCACTAACAGTGAAAGAAACTGGGGATGCTATGCAGCATACTCATTTTGGAAGTGAACCCATTTGGTGTTAAAAAAACCGGTTACATTGACAGTATTTGAAAATGAAAATTTCTCCATCATCTGATGACCACAGTGAACCCATTTTTGGTTTAAAAACATACATGCCAAGAAGACAATCAGGTGCTTGAAATCAGCTTCACTAACAGTTAGTGAAAATGGGACCATACAATAGCTTAAGAAGACCATCAGGTTTGTGAAATAATCTCCACTAACAGTGAAAGAAACTGGGGATGCTATGCAGCATACTCATTTTGGAAGTGAACCCATTTTGTGTTAAAAAAACCATGCCAAAGATTGCAATCAGGTTACATTGACAGTGCCCGAAAATGAAAATTTCTTCATTATCTCAGCTTATATGTTGCTCTACTACTTTTTTAGCCCAACTATATCGCAAAACCCAAGTGTGGTGCATATCCGGCCGGAGAATTTTGGCATACGTACCTATACAATATCCTCAGTTCACAGTGAACCCATTTTCGGTATAAAAACATACATGCCAAGAAGACAATCAGGTGCTTGAAATGAGCTTCACTCACAGTTAGTGAAAATGGGACCATAAAATAGCTTAAGAAGACCATCAGGATATGTGAAGTAAGCTTCACTAACAGTGATAGAAACTGGGGATGCTATGCAGCATACTCATTTTGGAAGTGAACCCATTTGGTGTTAAAAAAACCGATTAGATTGACAGTATTTGAAAATGAAAATTTCTCCATCATCTGATGACCACAGTGAACCCATTTTTGGTTTAAAAACATACATGCCAAAAAGACAATCAGGTGCTTGAAATGAGCTTCACTAACAGTTAGTGAAAATGGGACCATACAATAGCTTAAGAAGACCATCAGGTTTGTGAAATAAGCTTCACTCACAGTGAAAGAAACTGGGGATGCTAGAGAATGAGGATACACCAGGCACCAGCCTATGCACCATCCTCAGTTCATGGAAGAAAAATACGAATAGGGCTCATAGCAAGTGTAGTTTTAACTGGAATTGTCATCGTGGAAGGAAACCAAATATAGAAGCCAGAAAGAGGAATGGTAGAGAATGAGGATACACCAGGCTAACATAGCGGCATTTTCCTCATCTCTCTCTCACCCCTTCTTTCCCTTCTCCACTCCAACTCGTCTCTTTCTAATCACAGCCCAATTAAGAACAATTGTTCACAGTCACTGCTAAAGAAACATATATGCTCAGATTATGAAAAATTTATATGCTCAGATTATGGAAATTTTCAGTCACTGTTAAAGAAACTAAGTAGGCTGCATAGCATCCCCAGTTTCCTTCACTGTTAGTGAAGCTTGTTTGGAAAATTGTTCACTCAAACATGCCCCTTGTTTCTGAACTCAAACATGACATTAATAAACATCTTTTCTAATAATGGCTACACTTGTGGAAGCTCTCTCTAAGCCTCAATTCTTCAAGGTTTTGTTGCCTACTTCTTTACAGAAGTTGGTACTCCATTCTCCTCTCTTTAAAGAAGAATAGAGTACCAGCTTCTGTAAAGAAGTAGGCAACAAAACCTTGATGAATTGAGACTTAGAGAGAGCTTCCACAATTGTAGCCATTATCAGAAAAGATGTTTATTAATGTGATGTTTGAGTTCAGATACAAGGAGCATGTTTGAGTGAACAATTGGGTTTTGAATGGAGATTGTAGTCATAGATCAATTCTTGATGGAATAAAAATACGAATAGGGCTCATAGCAAGTGTAGTTTTAACTGGAATTGTCATCGTGGAAGGAAACCAAATATAGAAGCCAGAAAGAGGAATGGTAGAGAATGAGGATACACCAGGCTAACATAGCGGCATTTTCCTCATCTCTCTCTCACCCCTTCTTTCCCTTCAGCACACGAACACATAGAGACATCAGCAACAACAGCAAGAGCGACAAGAACAACAACCATAATAAATTATTATGAACAAGATGTCTCTATATGGGTTTCCAGATCTCCACTCCAACTCGTCTCTTTCTAATCACAGCCCAATTAAGAACAATTGTTCACAGTCACTGTTAAAGAAACATATATGCTCAGATTATGAAAAGTTTTCATTTTCAGATACTGTTAAAGAAGCTGATTTCATGCATCTGATTGCAATCTTTGGCATGGTTTTTTTAACACAAAATGGGTTCACTTCCAAAATGAGTATGCTGCATAGCATCCCCAGTTTCTTTCACTGTTAGTGAAGCTTATTTCACAAACCTGATGGTCTTCTTAAGCTATTGTATGGTCCCATTTTCACCTCCTCCAAATCAGTACAATGTCATCTATACCAGGTTATGTGCCAAAATGGGATTGGGCATACGATGCAAGGCCGACAAGTATTAGTTGTTTGTGAGTATGCAGTAGGATGCAGCTATGAACATGGGCTCATATCAAGTGTAGTATTACGGACTGTCATCGTGGAAGGAAACCAATTTAATATAGAAGCCGTATATGGAGCCAGAAAGAGGGATCGTAGAGAATGAGGATACACCAGGCTAACATAGCGGCATTTTCCTCATCTCTCTCTCATCCCTTCATTCTCTTCACCACACGCACCCAAAGAGACATCAGCAACAACAGCAAGAGGGGATTGGTCCAACAGTAAGTGTAGATTATAATAAACGAGATGTCTCTATTTTGGGTTTCCAGATCTCCACTCCAGCCCTTTCTCTCTAATCACAGCCCACTTAAGAAACATAGACGAAATACGACATAGATGTCTCCCACAATGCAGACTCACAAACACTAGTACGTGTCTTTCATGCATTCAAGTAACATAATCTCTTTAAAAATACCAATTTCAAGACTTACCGATGTTTTTTGACAGTGGGCGGCGTGCCACCCTCACTCTCATATGTTTGCCTGCCACTATTATTTAGTGGCTGCTCATCCCCATGGCTCTCGTTGCCATCATTTATATTTACCCTCTTTCCACGCCTCGGCATGTTGTACCTATCAAGGATCCGATAACTTGGTTCAAATGATAGTTTGGTTCAAATGACACTAAGCATAGTTTAATGTAAATAATACCAAGCAGTAGAAAATAGAAAGACAATTAAACCAGTGTATTAAATTCATAATGAACATATTCGAAATTACAGACATAATATTACAACAAGATTTAAGACATAAAATTACAGACATATAATAAACTTGCATAAAAAATCATGTAAACTACAATACGACATCTTCCAGTACATCGCCCTCTTCTCCATCCTTGCGGAGCCAAGTCCCGCAAATTCCAAGATCGGTTGTGTTTACATCAAACACAGGAAACTCAGAAGCAATGTAACTGTTCATGTCTTCACCGTCTTCATCGTCTGAAGTATCGCCCAGTTGGAATACATCTCTTGGTTGCATAGGGATAGCCACATACGATTTTGGCAGGGTTGGATCTGCAATGTAGAACACTTGTTGGACTTGGGATGGAAACACAAATGGCTCATGGCTAATGTGTGTACCGATGTGAATCAATTTTGAGAAGTTCACAACTGTGAAGCCAAGCTTGTCCTTGTTGTTAGCAAAATTCCTATCAAACTCAGCCCAATCCCCACGAAATAAGACAACACGGAAATGGCCAAAATAATTCAACTCAATGATATCCGTGAGCACTCCATAGTAGTCGAGATCCCCATCTACAGGCCTCGTGTCCGATTTGGAAGCATAACTTCTAGTCTTAGACGTCACTACCATTCCACTATTTTGAGACTTCAAATTAGATTCACGATCCTTAGTACGAAATCTAAAACCATTGAATATGTATCCTCCGTATCTTTTGGCCATCTGATAGGGACCTTTGGCAAGTACTTGTATTTCAGATGACGCACCTTCAGGACCCAAAGAATGTACCTATTAATTTTGCGCAAATCGTATCAACACCATAGAAAATATAGATATAATAAAGATTAACTTGCATAACTGTAATTCACCTACATGAGATTCAAATCACTTATGAAATTTTTCATTCATCAGCTTGTTTTGTTCACGTGGTGGTAGTCTTCTTGGTCTAGCCCTTCGTTTGATGTCCCTGACAAATTCGCTAAAAAATAAGCAATTGAAATTAGGAATAAGAAAAGTATCAAAAATATCGAACTCCGCGGTTTTCACTGTATTCGATTTACATTTAAAAGCAACTTACTTTCGAAATGGTTCCACTGATGCATGATGGTCTAGCACATATCGATGTGCCTGTTCCCACGCTAAGTTATCGAGCTCAAATGCATCAACTTTACCAACAGTGGTGCCAGCGGTATCAAAAAGATATTGTGCACCATCAAGGTTAGAAATGTCTGGATTTCTAGGTGGTCTACTGGAAGATGTCTCCACACCAGGCATATACCTGGAAAAAAAATGTGAGCACTCCTCTGATAGATATCCCTGGGCTATTGACCCTTCAGGATATGCTCTAGTTTTCACATAACCCTTTAGCCGGTATAGGTACCTGAACATGTACAATTAATAAACTAGAGCGGATTAGGGGATTAAAAGAAATGAGCTTTTGAAAATTCAATTTCGTAAGATGAACGAATTATTTTACCTCTCAATGGGGTACATCCACCGATAGTGAACAGGACCACCGATTCTGGCTTCACCAGCAAGGTGGATTATCAAGTGAATCATAATAGTAAAAAACGATGGAGGAAATATCATCTCCATTTTACTAAGTGTCTATGCCGCCTGCTGCTCCAATTGGTCCAGATCTTCAACACGAAGCATTCTTGAGCAAATACCTTTATATATGCTACAAAGATCTTTCAGGACAGTAGTGACTTGCTCACACATTGAAGACCTTAGGGCCACAGGAAGGAGATCCTGCATTAGGATGTGGTAGTCGTGTGACTTTAGCCCCTGAAGCCTCTTCTCTTTAAAGTTGACACATTTTGCCATGTTAGAAGAATAGCTATCGGGGACTTTCAGTTCAAGTAGTACTTTGCAAAACAACTCCAACTCCGATTTTGACATTGAATAGATTGCAGGAGGTAGGAGCACTTTCCCGTTCGGCAATTCTTCTGGGTGCAACTCATGTCGGATGCCCATTGACTTCAAATCAAGTCGGCTCTTCAGATTGTCCTTTGTCTTCCGATCATCTCCCATAACTGTTCCTATACAATTCTCACCTATATTTTTGCCGATATGCATCACATCTAAATTATGTCTCAGTAAGTTGAATTCCCAATACGGCAACTTGAAGAAAATACTCTTCTTCTTCCATGCACCTAAACTCGTCAAGTTTTGATCCTCATCCTCGCCATATAGATCGGTCTCCTCATCTTGCTCCGGCCTTGCCCTTTTCTTGCCCTTTGTCCTGACTTCTGGTTCCTTTCCATATTTGAATTGATGACCATCTACCCGCCTCAAAATATCTGAACCAGAGGAAGACCCAGGAGCATGTTCCCACTCGTCGGTGCCATCAAATGTCGCTGCCTCTGCCCGAAATATATGTGTGTCAGGCAACCATCTCCTATGACCCATATAGCAAAACTTTCTGCCATTGTACAACCACCTTGAACTAGTTTGGTCAGCACAACATGGACATGCATAACGTCCTTTAGTACTATATCCAGATAAATTTGCATATGCTGGAAAATCATTGATGGTCCAAGACAACACGGCACGAAGAGAAAATGTTTCTTTAGCCACAGCATCATAGGTTGGAACACCCTCCCACAACTTCTGAAGTTCATCTATTAACGGTTGTAGGTACACATCTATATCATTTCCAGGACCTTTCGGTCCAGGAACTATCATGGACAAAATAAATGAGGACTGCTTCATGCATTTCCAAGGCGGCAAATTGTATGGTATCAACACAACCGGCCATATGCTGTATGTACTACTCATTTGCCTGAAAGGGTTGAAGCCATCACTAGCTAGTCCAAGTCTCACATTTCGAGGATCTTCCGCAAAATCAGGATATCTTTCATCAAATCTTTTCCAAGATTGAGAATCAGCAGGATGTCTAAGAATCCCATCATTAGTGCGGCCTTCAGCATGCCATTTCATATCAGAAGAAGTTTTCGTGGACATAAACAACCTTTGTAACCTAGGGATCAGAGGAAAGTAACGCAATGTTTTGGCAGGCTTCTTTTTCCTACTTCGCTTAGTAGATCCGCTGGCTCCCTCGTCTTGATTTGGTCTTTCTTTCCATTTCGAAGAACCACACACTTCGCAATTATCCAGACTTTCCTTACCACTCGTGAAAAGCATACAGTCATTTGGACATGCTGCTATCTTCTCATATCCTAGATCGAGAGAACTTAGGAATTTTTTGATTTTATAGGCTGAGTTTGGAATACAGATTTCAGGAAATGCTTCATTCAACAATTCAAGTAGCATAGTGAAGGACTTAGCAGACCACCCGTTTAAACATTTAATCTGAAATAGTCTGACAATGAATGAAAACTTAGAAAATTTGGTGCAGTCGCGGTACAACGGGATACTAGCATCTTCAAGTAACTTAGCGAAGGATTCTTGCTGCTTATTATTTTCATGGGTGGGGCCAGACATTTCCTCGTCCACCCCACCACCAATCTGGTTTGTTTCTATTGACTCATTGTGAACTTCGGTTGTTGGGTCATTGGTGTGGAAAGGAACATTATGATTCCCCATGGCATCTTGTAACAAAGCATGCATCTCATCGGGAACGCTTAAGTCTTCGTTCACTAAGGACTCAGCCTCATTTTCTAATACAACCGGACGAACAGGAGCTGCCGTATGATCCTCTCCATGACAAAACCACCTTGTGTACCCTTGAAGAAAACCGTTGACAGCCAAGTGTGTATGTACTACGTCACATGTCCTCAGCATACAATTTGTACAGCGAAGGCATGGACAAAGGATTAGGTTGGGATCACGGGAATGTCGTTTGGCAAAGATAATAAAATCTTTAATACCATCACGGTACTCCTTGGATAATCGTGGTTTACTAATCCAACTTCTATCCATTATATCAATAGCACACAGTCTGAAATTAAAATTTTATATATTAAATAGTAATAATAGTAAAAGGCATTTTGTATATTAAATTTCACCTATTTGAAAATCAACCCTAGCTGCGAATAAATGAACGATATAATCTCTAACTGTAAAATAAAGAAATTGTGGCTCCAAAAAATGTACAAAAAAAAACTACTTCTTAATACAATCTACTCTATTCACCAAACCCTAAACGACCTTTTGTGGAAATGATCACAACCACCTTAGACGGTATTTTATCACACACCCTGTGTTCGAGCATAAAAAAAAATCGACTATAGTCTCCCCTGTATTTGGCTTTCCGTTCAAGGAGATGATGATGGTAAAGGGTATTTTGCTGATGAAGAGGAATCGGCCGAATAATGAGTGCGTCCTGTTGTAACTACGGTAACAAGAAGATCTGATGACTCATGAACTATTCTGTTCATGACTACTAATAATCACTTATCTCATAATAATAATAATAATAATAATAATAATAATAATACTAAACAAAAGAAACAGTAAAAGAAAAATTAAAATGTCTAGTATGTAAGCATATATTTTGCAGACTGAACCAATTGTTGTACATAGCCGGAGAATTTTGGCATAGAGCTATAGCATCCTCAGTTCACAGTGAACCCAGTTTGGTCAAAAAAACATGCCAAAATGACAATCAGATGCAGGGGATAAGCTTCAATTAATTAACAGTGAAAGAAACTGGGGATGCTATGCAGCATACTTAGTTACGAAGTGAACCCATTTTGTTAAAAAACCATGCCAAGGATTCCAGTCAGGTTACTTTAACAGTATCTGAAAATGAAAAATTTCCCATTATCTGAGCTTATATGTTGCTCTACTACTTCTTCATCCCAACTAAATCTAAATCCCAATTGTAGCCGCATATCCGGCCGGAGGATTTTGGCATACGTACCTATACCATCCTCAGTTCACAGTGAACCGATTTTGGTAAAAAAAACATGCCAAGATGACAATCAGATGCATGAAAATAAGCTTCACTAACAACAAAAAAAGAAAATGGGGATGCTAGCAGCATACTTAGATTGGAAGTTAACCCATTTTCGTATAAAAAACCATGCCAAAGATTGACAATCAGGTTACTTTAACAGTATTTGAAAATGATAAATTTTCCATTATCAGAGCTTATATGTTGCTATACTACTTCTTCAACCCAACTAAATCTAAAACCCAATTGTTGTGCGTATCCGAAGGATTTTGGCATACGTACCTATAGCATCCTCAGTTCACTTAGTCTGGAAGTGAACCTATACAAACTGGGGATGCTATGCATGCAGCATACTCATTTTGGAAGTGAACCCATTTTGTGTAAAAAAAACATGCCAAAGATTGCAATCAGGTTACTTTAACGGTATCTGAAAATGAAAATCTCCCATTATCTGAGCTTATATGTTGCTCTACTACTTCTTTAGCCCAACTAAATCTAAAATCCAATTGTTGTGCGTATCCGGCCGCAGGATTTTGACATACGTACCTATAGCATCCTCAGTTCACAGTGAACCCATTTTGGGTAAAAAACAATCATGCCAAGAAGACAATCAGATGCATGAAATCAGCTTCATTAACAGTGAAAGAAAACGGGTATGCTATGCAGCATACTTAGTTTGGAAGTGAACCCATTTTGTGTTAAAAAACCATGCCAAAGATTGCAATCAGGTTACTTTAATAGTATCTGAAAATGAAAATTTCCCATTAACTGAGCTTATATGTTGCTCTACTAATTCACTGTGCCCAACTAAATCTAAAACCCAAGTGTGGTGCATATCCGGCCAGAGAATTTTGGCATACGTACCTATACAATATCCTCAGTTCACAGTGAACCCATTTTGGGTAAAAAAACAAACATGCCATGAAGACAATCAGATGCATGAAATCAGCTTCATTAACAGTAAAAGAAGATGAAAATTTCCATTATCTAAGCATATATTTTTCTATTAATTCTTCATCTCAACTAAACCGTTCATGCTAAGGAAATCGAACACGTAACAGGCATATATTTTTCATTATCTAAGCATATATTTTTCATGCCAAACTGAAAAAAGCTGCCTTTTTTGGAAAATAAGGGAAATCAAGAGATCATACCGAAGAGAGAGGGAGGGAGCGGGGCGACGAGGGCGGGGGCGTAGGAGAGAGAGAGAGAGGGGGCGACCGCCGATTCACCTCCAGATCGAGAGAGGGAAGAACGAAATCGAAAAGGACGAAGGGAATAAGGGACGATTTCGAATGGTCGAAGGCCGTCGAAGAGGACGAAGCGGCGGAGGCAAACGCGCGGGAAATAGAGCGGGGAAGGAGGGAAAGGAAGCGCCTTTTTTCGCTTTTTTTTGGGGGGGGTAATGGGTAAATGGCGAGCGAACGATTAGGGTTCGCGGGTTTTATTCCCAGTTATTCACCGGCGTTTTAATTGGAAACGCCGGTGAATGTGCCAGTATATTCGCCGGCGTTTATAATAAAAAACGCCGGTGAATAATAAACTTCACCGGCGTGTTCAGCTAAAACGCCGGTGAATACTAACATTCACCGGCGTTTTAAATAGACCGCCGGTGTATGGCCATCCCATCTGGCGCCCAATTCCTACTGGCTCCCTACCCCGGCGCTACTAGTAAAACGCCGGGAAAAAACCGTCGGGAAAGCTACTTTCTTTTGTAGTGTGAGGAGGACGTTGCTTCAGACAACTCTGACGAGAGCCCCCCTGGGCAGCCCTCCGAGACCCTGGAGGGGCCTGTTGAGGAGGAGTACCTTGAGCTGGTGGAGGGGGAGGAGGAAGAGAAGTGGTTTTTCGACTGGAGACCGCTGCCTTCCCCTTTTGTTTTGGATGCATGGCTTGAAACTAGTCTCGCTAATGAAGTTAGGTCGGGTTGCTTTGTTCGATTCCCACAGACGGTGCCAATCTGTTGCTGGTGATTTTGGTGTGTGAGCAAACAGATAAATTTGTAGATTCTTGGAGAAAACAATAAAGCAAACCTGTTGACCTGTTGAACTTCACCAACTTGTTGACTTGGTCTCTTGTCGCTACCGCTGACTTGCAAAAAGTGCGAGACACCGGGATGGATCCCGACGACGCACCCTCCGACACTCTTGTCAGTAATCTAAATGATTAAGAAAAAGCTTTAATTGACAAAAGATTGATTACCTGGCAACAGTGGGGGGAGAGGGGTATTTATAGTCGCCTTAGGGATCCGTTTCAAGATAAGAACATATCTCTACTTTCCGGTGTGAATGGATAGAAGCGGTTAAGATCACTTCTTAGGGATAATTATGAATCTAAATTCTTCTTTATCCTTCTGAACTGGTTTGTAACGAGTTGGGACCCGTATCCAGTAAGACAGATCCGTTTATGAGTTATTGGACTTTGAAGAAAGACCCAGTCCCCATTTCAGACCCGTTTGTAGGTAAAATTACCGTTTTACCCCTAGGCTTTAAGATCTGTGTCCGATTTGAACGGTCTCGATTTAATCCCATTTTTAACCATATCAATTAGAACGTGCATCGCACGGGTAAACTACCAGTTACTATAAAATGGAATAAAATATCCTGATCTGTTTGATTCAGTTCTTACAACACTGCCTTCTTTAATTACTATTTTTCGTACCTTTCTTTAATTTCATAATCATTTATTTGCCTAGCTTGCTGCTTGCCCATGCATGCACCATGCACTATAACATGCACTATAAGTTAAATTTCTTACAACAGCTATGCAGGGCCAATAAATAATATATAGACAATCCAGACAAAGATAAAAAAACAAGAAATAAAATTAACCAGTGAGGGATCGGGATCGGGATCCTATAACTATTCTCAACTTCACCTAGCTCCACCTACACTCTCTCACTCTCTCTTCTCAATCAATTAATGGCCAGCAGCGGCAATGAGAGTGTCGCCGATAGCTCGAATGCGCAGCTGGAGAGCATACTGACAGATATATCTGTTCCGTTGTCGAGGCGACTATGGCTAGCCACCGGAATCGAGATGAAGCTGCTTACTTATCTTGCAGCCCCAGCTGTGGTTGTCTACATGTTGAACTACTTCATCTCCATGGCAACTCAGATTTTCTGCGGCCATCTCGGAAACCTCGAGTTGGCCGCAGCCTCCCTTGGCAACAATGGGATCCAAATCTTTGCCTACGGCCTCATGGTATACGGAAAATTACTCTCAACTTATTTCTAGTTTTCATGTTTTCAGTAAACATATTTTCATTAAAGCTGTGAGGTTAGAAAACCTCTAGGCATTTCATTAATAAGTATTTAACAAAACAATATCAAGAAATATCAAGAAATGGCAACAAACCAGTCTGGATATTCTTGGATGTTTTTGGTGTGGGGGAGAAGAGGTTGGAGGAGATGTAGATGTTGTTTGGGAAGGAAGGAGAGAGAGGGAGCGGAAGAAGATGTTGCTAGATTTGGAAGAAGAAGAAAGGAAGATGAGCACATCTCTCTCTCTCTCTCTCGAATTTCTAGAGAAAGAAGCAAAATTAAGATTAATGTTTCAAATATTTATTTAAATTGTATGAATCATCACTTGTTATTTGAATGACATTACCCAGCTGCATTATACTGTTTACCATCTATGTATTTTAAGAAATGTTTTTTTTCCCTTCATATCTGTACATTTTCTATTTACTTAATTTTATGATTTTTTTTGGAAAATAAGTAGGTTCATAATCTTGAAGATGGGTATGAATGTAATTTTCCGGGGTAATGCTACACCTATTACTAAATCAATTACTTTTCTCTTTACTATTTTAGGTGACACAATACTATTTGATGTTTTTACTACATACTCTACAATAAATTTTACTAATAGTGTACCCTTAAAATAGTAAAGAAAATAGTAGTAAATTTTGTAGTAGCTGTAGCATTATCCAATTTTCCGGGAATTCTACCGGAGTATCAGCCACTAATTTTTTTTTTTTTTTTTTTTTTGAGCAGTTAGGTATGGGTAGTGCCGTAGAAACTCTATGCGGACAAGCCTACGGTGCACAAAAATATGGTATGCTAGGCGTATACGTCCAAAGATCTACGATCCTCCTCATGGCTACGGGTATCCCACTTGCTATAATATACACCTTTTCCCGCCCTATCCTGATCCTCCTCGGCCAATCCCAAGAAATTGCGAAATCCGCCTCTATATTCGTCTACGGTCTCATCCCTCAAATCTTCGCCTACGCCGCCAATTTCCCGATCCAAAAGTTCTTGCAGGCACAGAGTGTGGTTGCACCGAGTGCCTACATCTCAGCTGGCACTCTTGTGGTGCACCTTTTGATGAGCTGGCTGGCTGTGTACAATTTTGGATTGGGGCTTTTGGGTGCATCTCTTGTTTTGAGCTTGTCTTGGTGGATTGTGGTAGTGGCCCAATTTGTGTACATTGTGACGAGCCCGAGGTTCCGGCTCACTTGGACGGGGTTCAGTGTCGAGGCTTTCTTGGGGCTGCCAGAGTTCTTGAAGTTGTCAGTATCTTCGGCATTGATGTTCTGTTTGGAGACTTGGTATTTCCAGATGTTGGTATTGATTGCTGGGTTGTTGAAGGACCCGGAGCTGGCACTTGACTCCCTCACAGTTTGGTAAGATACGTTTGTACTTAGACGTACAGCTTTAATTGGTTAATTTAGTGCAGTTTGTTCATTGTCTGTGTATATGTTCATACATATCTTTATGACTTATCTCTCTCTTTCTCTATATATAATGAGAGAGGTGGAGTTGTAATTTGTCAACAAACAAACAAACAAACAGGTGCGTTGTACGTGCAACTCCAACTCTTCCATTTTTACTTAATTTTTTTTAATTGACACGTTCTATGCACGTAAAGCATATATATATATATATATATATATATATATATATATATATATATATTACTTTAAAAATTTTAAATTAACACACTCACAAGTGTTTGTTTTCTACTTACATACAAGACAACTAAATTTTTTTGAGTTATACGTAGAATGCACGGATTTCTATGTTGACAAATTACAACTCTAACTCCCCCATTATCTATAGAGATCGATGACCTACAAAGTGGTAAATGTAGAATTCAAATATAGCAAACAAATTAAGTGGTAGAGCGAATGTTAATATTTTTCTTTGTATGTGTGTGAAAAAGCGAAAATCTTGTCTTTCTAAGATTTCATTAGATCTTTTAACAATTTTAGTTAAAAAAAGCATGATGAACTTTTTTTTTCAGAGTACTAATAAATTCCTTCCAAAAATAATACTACCACAAATTTCTAAACTTCCAACTCTCCATTAAAATCGTCGACCGCCAGTACCAAAATAAATAAAAGAAACAAGATTGGTTAGGTCTTTTGAGGATTAATGATTTATGTAATACTAACAATATTGGATTTGAATCCTTATTCACTGAAGAGGTCGTGTACTCTATCCAGCCGCACATGCTTGCATCAAGATTTGTGTCTCCTTTGATGGAGCTGATGTGTGGTTTGAAGTAGGTATCATCATTATTGAAGTAGGCACGTGTGACATCATCTAATGTCAGTAACTATGCCAGTATAATAAAATAGGAGATAGCAACATTAGTATCATCACCTTACTGCCGATAATTGAAGTGCACCACAACATATGAGTGCATTTATGGTTGTGTTTAGTGTCCTGGAGAGACATATATCAAGTAGGGCCGGCTCCCCACCATGAAGCAGGTGACGCGGCCGTCTCAGGCTCCCGATTTTTTTATAATTTTAGGGGTTTCCAAATTTGTATTCCTCTTATAAATATAGACACGAATTTTGCACGTAAAAAAAATTATATTGTAATTAGGAGCCTCCAAAAATAATTATTTGGTTCTTTCGCCTTGGCCCCCGGAAACTTAGGGCCTGCCCTGATACCAAGCATGCGTCATACAAGATATCATCGTTAGTAGCGAACAAACATGTACAGTACTGCATTTGCATGATTTTGTACACATAGTGTGTTGGAATTAATTTTTGCAGTTTTCCGGGCCGGATTCCGGCAGGTTCCGGCCACCGGCGGTGCCGGAAAATGAGTAGATTGCGATCCTCTCGACGAGTACTATTCCGTAGTATACTCACTTGCCAAAAACGAATTCCGTATGAATGAGAAATGTTGATCCAAAGTTGGGTACTTGAAATGTACTAACTTGGCAAATGGATAGTCCCATATCGGAAATTGGAAAGGATATTTTCTAGTATATATACTAGAAAACTGGACTAAAGGACGAGGCCCGAGGGTTACCATTAACGTGTAGTGGAGAGAGGACTTAGCCAAAATGACAAACACACACGCGCCCGTCCGGCCTGGTTCCAGCCTCAGCTTGGCTTGGTCTGTTCTGGTACTGATAGATACTCCAGGCAATTCGCCGGTAACCGTCACACTACGGGGCGAATTCTGCTTTAAGGACAGAGATTATCAATCTCGACTCTGTGCAATTTCTTTTACTTACTGTTTTCTTCCCTGTATTTGATTTCTTCGTAATTTCTGTTGGGTTTTTCTATTATTCTATATTCAGGTTCTAACATAGTGAAGGTTTATAGACTGTAATGAATTGACTGATGTATTTAACACTTATTAGCAATCAGAAATTTATTTGTTTATTTTCATATTTATTTTATTGATTAGCTTATTTGTGGACCCAGCACGACGATTTCTGGTTGGGTGTTCATGATCTCTGTTGGATTCAATGCTGCTGCAAGGTCAGCCCTCATTTCTGACAATCAAGAATTAACTACTCAGTATTTTTAACTTTTTTTTTGAAAGTTC
Source organism: Hemerocallis citrina (assembly GCA_017893485.1). NCBI lineage: Eukaryota > Viridiplantae > Streptophyta > Magnoliopsida > Asparagales > Asphodelaceae > Hemerocallis > Hemerocallis citrina. The sequence continues at coordinate 277,559,821 of CM030364.1, read as the reverse complement.
TTTGGACATAATTAAAAGTTAAAGCACGAAAAGATGTTATCATTTGAGAATACTTGCCAACAATTTTATTTAATATATTAAATATATTGCAAACTATACAATTTACAGTGTTCGAGTGAGCAACGAATTAGGAGCAGGAAATCCCAAGGCAGCAGAGTTTTCTGTTTGGGTGGTAACATTGTCGTCAACTGTAATATCAGTGATCATAGCAGTGGTCATCATGTATTTTCGCAACAACATTAGCTATATCTTCACCGAAGGCGAGAGGGTTTCCCAAGCTGTCTCTGATCTCGCTCCGTTGCTTGCGATTACCCTCATCCTGAATGGCATCCAACCGGTCCTATCCGGTTAGCATCTTCTTCTCTATGATATACTAAATATAGTACCATTTGTACTTCCTTTAGCAACATTGCTAGTGATTGCATTTGAATACTAAAATATTTTAAGAAAATCTATCATTAATAGATTGTTTTTGTTTTGAAGGTGTTGCTGTTGGTTGCGGTTGGCAAGCATTTGTGGCTTATGTTAATGTTGGGTGTTACTACATTGTTGGCGTACCCTTGGGTGCTCTCCTCGGTTTCACATTTGATCTAGGAGCTAAGGTAATTGAGTTAAAATATTCATTGTTTCTTAATCAACCATGTTAGTTATGAATGTCGGTAACTGTGATGTACTTAATCAATCTATCAAGCGCGTTTACATCATATGATATGTTGAACTGCATGAACGAACTAATGATTTCATGATATGAAAACAGGGAATATGGAGTGGAATGATTGGAGGAACACTAATGCAAACACTCATTCTGTTGTGGGTCACTTTCCGGACTGACTGGCACAAAGAGGTGAGCGCAACATTCTCATGATTTTGGTAACTTCTCAAACAGCTTGTCTCAAAGTGGTAAACCTAGCGTTACGAGCGTATCTGAGTTTCACGGAGCCCTAAGCAAATTTTCAAATAGGGTTTTTGCATATTGACAAAATAAAAATGAAAGTTATTTAAATACAAACAAACTTGAAGTAACTGGGCTGGTGGATTCACATCGCTCGAAGAGTAATTGACATCAAGATCAGATATATTAAAATGCAAACAAACTTGGAGCTTTGAAAGACAAACTATTTAAATGAAAATAAACTTACATATATATATGCTTCCAAAAAAATATTAATTGATAACGTACGCATTTCAAATGAAATACCTCATGACAAAAAGAAACCCGGACAATCTCTAACTACAAAAATGAAATAAGTCACAACTATTTTCAATAGTTTGCTACGTACATTTAAATCTTTAACATTGCATATACAATCCATGTTTCCTAAAGCAAGATCCATTTTTCTATTCAAAATTGGCCTACAAAATAAAACACACAACAAAATATCACTTAAACATGACTCTTCTCACATTTAGAAGCAAAATCATTGGTTGTGCTTTGGTAGTCAAACTTTTCTATTAGATCATGTTCAATTGATAACATGGCTAATCTATTTAACCTTTCTTGTGACATGGTTGACCGAAGATAAGTTTTGATCAACTTCAACTTTGAAAAGCTTCTTTCTACAGATGCAATTGTAACCAGTATAGTTAGCAAAATTCTATAGGCTATCAATGCATTAGGAAAACAAAAAAAACTTTGTCTAAGAAATTTGAATACACCAACCAAATTTTATCTTGTTTCTCTCCGTTTTGTAAATGTCTAATATAGTATGAGTAAGGAAAATGTCTATTGATATCATCAACTCTAGTTGGACATTTTTTTTTACTTATAAGTCATTAAAATCTTGATTAACAATCCCCCAATTTTCTGGATCATAATTTAAAGGTTCATCTTCTTTATATAAATCTTCATTGTGATCAATTTCATTTACCAATTTATTAACTTGATTAGCTTTCATTTACCAAAGTTTCAAGTACATCATCATTAATCTTATGCTCACAATTCAGTACATGTTTAATTTCCTGATCAATTGATTAATTTCTATGTTTCTCATCAACCAAAGCTTGAGGTTCATCACTTTGACTAGTCAAATTAGTTTGTTTAGTATTTTTTAAAAACTTGTCCATTGCACCATTTTGAGATTGAGTAAATTCTTCAATTCTTTGTATTCTTTTTTCATGTCCTGAATCATACTTTCTAGGATGCATGATTCAAATATTAAATAAACAACACAAAATTTAAATAACAAAGTTAAAGAACAATAGCACCTAGTTGTTGCAACTTATAAAGTTTACTTTTCCTTCAAATATTCATTCATTTTCTCAAATTTCAGTCCTAAATAAAAAATTGAATACTTCTTCTCCAAATAAATTATGAAATTATAAAATAAAAATACTAAATTACTAATTAAATGATTTAAGGCAGTAAAAATTATTCTTTACTAATCACTAGTCATCACTACTTTACCATTTCACCACTTCACTATTTGAGAACATCAAAAAAAAAAAAAAAAAACTATCACTTTGTCAGATTATTGTGGACCTAGTGGTAGATGTTGGAAATTGAAAATAGTGGGAGAGAAAGACAAACACTTCATCCCAAACACTTGATAGTCTCCATTAGAAGAGAGTGAGAGAGAGGCACTACAACCCAAAAAAAAAAATTTAAAAGAAAAAAAGAAGAAGAACCCAACAGCTACCCAATTAATTAGAACTTAGAAGAAAGAGAGAGGGGGGGGGGGGAATACCCGAGTTAACCAAATTTTGGATTCCACAAGACCACAGTTGAGTTTGTCGGAGGCCCGAAGTCAAGCCCGAACTGCTGCCTCTCCAAAAGGGTAGAATACAAAACCCTATATGTCAATCAAAATGAGAGAGCTAGTTGAGGTTCAGAATGATAATCATTAACTATTCACAAGATCTAAGAGGTATCGGATAAATATTTTTTTCCCAACATTATAAGGATTTCAAAAATATAAGGCCCCTATAAAATTGGGGGCCCAAAGCAGTTGTTTCTGCTGCTTAGGCCCAGATCCGCCCATGCTTGACATCTCCCTATTAAAATAATTTCTAGTCTTTACAGCTCGTGTTGAGGGAGCAGGCCATCTCATGAAAGCTCTTATGGGAACCTATACTTACCGAGTAATACGGGGTTGTTTTATTAATTTCTTATTAATAAAACAGGGTGGCATTATTCCACCTTTTACCTCAAAAAAAAAACAACAATAATAAAGTCTTTTTCCCAACTAGTTGGAATCGGTTTATACTTACCCAGTAATGCAATTTGAAAATGTGCGCAGGTAGAAGCAGCACAGCAAAGATTGGATAAATGGGATGAAAAGAAGAAACCACTTCTCGATAATCATAAGTGAATCAAGAGATTAGATCATAGGAGTTTAATTACTCATTCGTCGATCCAGCACGTGCGTTACTCGTGGCTTAGTTTTTTAATTATTATTTTGCCATTTTTGGAAAATACGTAAAAACTGTAACTTCTTGCCCTTCTGAACGGGACTGAGCATCTGAGATTCTATTCCATGTCAAGGTTTTCTATATTTATATTTTGAGTAAATTGAGTCGTATATTTGTATGTAAAAAATTTTCTCATACAGAATGATTATATTCACTTGGTGGGACCCTAATGAAAGATCAACTCCGTTCATCATATTTATCATGTCAATGAATGTATATGTAGAAAAAATAAAATAGTTTGGAGGTCATTCACCCATGCATCATGTTGATTCAATTTGTGGTTCGATTTATATTACTATTGAAATCGTTTATTTTTCAACAACATGATGCTTGGATGAATGACCACCAAATCACTTGATTTTTTCTACACATACATTTATTAGCATGATAAACATGATTAACGAAGTGGATCTTCCATAAGGGCCCCACCAAGTGAGTATAATCACTTTGTATGAGGAAATTTTTCTCATACTCTATGAAGCTCGTTTTTCTCTTATATTTTCCTATTTTATTTATAGAGAAACAGGAATAACAAGTAGTAATAATTTGGCAAAATTTTTCTAGGAGATGAACATCTTTTATAGGTTGAAGATATTAATGATCCATCAATTTGTGCTGCTTCTTTCCAATAATCACAAGTTCCTAAACTTTCAAGGCATCAAGAAGTTAGTTATGAGTCCAAGTCGTCAGACAAGGCATACATTTGGAGGATCTGGCCGCAGGCGGGAAGGGGGTTCTCGTTGAGGACCCCTAAGAGATCACGTAGTGTTGATGTCGTGCACTAGTGTCAGTCTGAACACCATTCACGCCCTCTCCCTCCCTACCTGGATCTCATCATAGTCATTGCAGGTGCTCTGTACCAACTTTACCTCGCATATCTCCTCCTCGTGCTTGTTGTTGAATGTGATCGTGTTGGCTACTGTGTCCTCCATAACACCTGCATTTTGAGTTATCCCTTTTGGAGTGGAGTTCCTGCATTCTACCGCAACCTTTGCGCCTGAGGAATCAGAAATTAATTAAGATTTAGTACTCATTCAAGTTATTGAGGATTGCAGGAAATTTTCAAACCTATAGTGGATTATATCATCTTTCTTTGGCGTCCTTTTGTTTTTTTTTTTGTTTCTTTTTTTGATTTTTGATAAATAGTATAGAGTCGAACTCCAGCCCCAAGCAGAATATATATAAATAATAAAAGAGTAGTGTACAACGAATAAATTTACAAGATGTAAAACATAAAAGAATACTATACGAGTACAACAACAGAAGTGACACAGTAGTCATACGACGCAAAAGAGGAATTTGCTTCAGGCAACAACAACCACCAAAAACATGAGAAGAGGAAAAGCAAGCATCAATGTTATAAACTAGAAGCATCAGCACAATCGCCCTAGACACAGCGATGGACAGAGCAGCGACATCAAACTATAATCAGCACATCTAAACACATCAATGCATAGGAGTACCATAAGCCACCAGTACAGCCACAACACCCTGACCAAAACCAACGAGAACAACCCAGAAGAATGCCACAGGTGCACAAAAAGCAGAAGTCTAACAAAGAACCAAGGGGCACCCGAGATACAACTACGAAACAGGGAAATAAAATATGAGTATATACTGAACAAGGAAGAGAACATAAGAAGAGAAGCTAGGAAACACATTAAGTTGGGGTTCGATGCAAAGAAATACATAAACCGCCCAAGAGACAAAAAAAACAACAGTCCATCAACTAGAGGCAACAGAACCAACCACCAAGACAAAGAGTAAACATGGCCAAAAGAACCAAAAACACCTGTAAAAAGAAAATCAAAATAGAAGAGAGAACAGCCCGAAGGATCCTCTGAAAGCCACAGAAGTTCAACACAAACTGGAGCACTCCAAAACGACAACAGAGGATCGACTCCCAAAACCAACAGCGTGCAGATGGCTCACTGCACGGACAAAAAAAATTCAAGACAGTGTTAGTACTAGCAAAAAATATTGGAAACTTAAACACTAAATAGCAGGTAGGTGAATGTAACACCCCGTTTTAATATATATATATATATATATATATATATATATATATATATATATATATATATATATATATATTGTAGGATAATGGCTCGATTCTGGTATTTGGTATCTGCAGTGTTCGAAAGTTTCAGAGCTTCAGTCGACTGGATGGAGGAGCAGTCGACTGTCCAGAGAGGAGTTTTCGAAGACTGAGAATACAGCAGCAGCAGTCGACTGTATGTGGGAGTCAGTCGACCGTCCCGAAGGAATCAGTCGACTGGTAATTGGACCAGTCGACTGTCGGCGGGTTTTGGATCCAGATTCGGCCCAATTCGAAAAGGCCCAATAGTTTCCCTATAAATACACCCGTTAGGGTTTTGTAAATTGTAACACCTTATTCGGATTTTGCAGCCGTCATCTCTTGTAAAGGCTTTGTTTGCCCATTGGAGATCATAGTAAAGAAACCCCAACCGCCCCTTGTGGATGTAGGCATCGTTTTGCCGAACCACGTAAATCTTGTGTTCTTGTGTTGCTTGCTTTTCTGTTTTTCTCTCGCTGGTTCTCTCTTTGTTTCCGCGTTGGTTTGATTGTTGGTTTGATTTGTATTCCGCACAACAAGTGGTATCAGAGCTATTGGTTCGACCTAGAGGGAGATGGCGGGTGATGCAAATGCAACCAAGGATGTTGTGGGATCAAGTTCGTCAAGAACAACGATTCACAACGCAAAATTTGAAGTTGAAAAATTTGATGGGACAAACAATTTCGGGATGTGGCAATGTGAGGTGTTGGATGTTCTTGTTCAACAAGAACAAGATGTTGCTTTGGAGAAAGAAAAACCTAAGGATATGTCCGAAGCAGATTGGAAGAAGTTGAATCGAGTTGCGTGTAGGACTATTCGGCTCTTTATTGAGAAGGCTCAGAAGTACGATTTGATGAGGGATACCATTGCTGCGGTGTTGTGGAAGAAACTCGAAGACAAATACATGAGGAAAAGTTTAGAGAATCGGCTGTATTTGAAGAAGAGACTTTTTCGCTTCACCTATACGGAAGGTATGTCTATGAATGCTCATGTTGAATCATTTAATAAATTATTGGCTGATTTGTTAAATTTGGATGAGCAAATTAAGGATGAAGATAAAGCCCTAATTCTGTTGAATTCATTACCTGAAAGTTATGATCATTTAGCAACTACTTTATTATATGGAAAAGATACTGTGAAATATGAAGATGTTGCAAATGCTTTGTTGAATAATGAAACTAGGAGAAGGGATAAAATGGTTGATAGAGAAACTTCTGAAGCTTTGATTGTAAGGGGCAGGACTGAGACCAGATCTGAGTCCAAATCTGGGAAAAAGGGAAACAAATCTCGTTCCAAATCGAGAGGAGTTTCGAAGGACAGGAAAATACCGGCCAAAGATGAATGTGCTTTCTGTCATGAAAGGGGGCATTAGAAAAAGGATTGTCCAAAGCTACGAAATAAGGGAAATTCGACTGCAAATGTGACTGTTGATAATTTAGAAAGTGGCGAGGATTTTTCTTTTGCACTGGCTTCTAGTCCCTCACTTTATCAAGAAGTATGGTTTCTTGATACAGCAGCCTCCTATCATATGTCTTGGAAAAAGGAGTGGTTTACTTCTTTGGAGTATATGGATGGTGGTGTAGTTTTGATGGGAAATGATGCACCTTGTAAGAAGGTAGGAATCGGGAAGATTGAATTGCTAATGCACGATGGTCTTATTAGGGAGCTTTCAGATGTATGGTATGTTCCAGATTTGAAAAAGAATCTGATTTCACTAGGTGCTTTGGAGGCCAGTGGATTGAAATTTGCTAGTGAAGGTGGCATTCTGAAGGTGACTAGCGGATCACTCGTGGTGATGAAAGGGCAAAGAAAGAGGAACTTGTTTTTCTTGCAGGGAAAAACATATTTGGGTCAGGCTGCCAGTGTAACTGAGAAGCCTAAACAGGTTGTTCCCGACTCTACCAGGTTGTGGCATATGCGACTCGGGCATGCAGGAGAAAAGGCCGTGCAGGGGCTTGTGAAGCAAGGGTTGCTTAAAGATGCTAAAGGGTGCAAGTTGGAATTTTGTGAACATTGTGTTTTGGGTAAGCAAACTATGGTGAAATTTGGTACAGCTGTACATCAGACAAAGGGTATCCTCGATTATGTGCACACAGATGTTTGGGGCCCTACTCAGACACCTTCTATGAGTGGAAGACACTGGTTTGTTACTTTTGTTGATGATTACTCCAGACAAGTTTGGGTATATACCATGAAGCACAAAGATGAAGTTTTGACATTGTTCACAAGTTGGAAGAAGAAAGTTGAAAATCAGACTGGTAGGAAGATTAAGGTTCTGAGGTCAGATAATGGAGGGGAATACAAGAACGATCCGTTTCTGAAGTTGTGTGAAGACGAAGGGATCCAGAGGCACTTCACAGTTAGGAAGACTCCACAGCAAAATGGGGTTGCAGAAAGGATGAACAGAACCTTACTTGAGAAGGTGAGATTTATGTTAGCACAGTCGGGATTGAAGAAGACATTTTGGGCAGAAGCTGTTATATATGCAAGCCACATTGTCAACCGTTTACCATCAGCAGCACTTGAAGGCAAAACGCCTATTGAGGTATGGAGTGGTAAACCTGCATCTGATTATAGTTTTTTGCATATATTTGGTTGTCCTGCTTATTTTCATGTAACTGAAACTAAACTTGATGCAAGAGCCAAAAAGGCTATATTTGTTGGTTTTAGTACTGGTGTCAAAGGTTACAGGTTGTGGTGTCCAGAACAAAAGAAGTTAGTAATCAGCAGAGATGTGACTTTTGATGAGACCAGCATGATTAGCTCGGGACAGTCGACTGGTGGTATGGGACAGTCGACTGGTGAGCAGCAGAAGAGTGGGACAGTTCTCCAACAGGTGAGTAGCAGAATCTCGGGACAGTCGACTGATGTACAGGAGCAGTCGACTGGTGGTCTAGAACAGCAGAAGAGTGGGAGCTCGGGACAGTCGACTGTTGGCAATAACCAGTCGACTGGTAGGAGAGTTCTCCAACAGGTGGAGTTAGAAAAGTTGTCAGTTGAAAATCCTGTTCCTGTCCAAGATGAAGATGATGTGGTTGATACTGAGAATGATGAAGAAGTTCCTATCCAGCAGGAAGAATCAATTGCAGTAAGAAGGCAAAGAAGAGATATCAAACGACCGTCTCGTTTTACAGATACAGTTGCATTTGCTCTTCCCATTGTGGATGATGAAGTTCCCTCCAACTTCAAAGAAGCCACTAGAAGTTCAGAAAATGCAGATTGGAAAGTTGCTATGGATGAAGAGATAAACTCTCTTCATAAGAATAAGACTTGGGATCTAGTGCAACTACCAAAGGGGAAGAAAGCAATTGGTTGCAAGTGGGTGTATACGAAGAAAGAAGGTCCAAAAGGCAGTGTTCGGTTCAAGGCTAGACTAGTAGCAAAGGGGTATGCTCAAAAGGAAGGAATTGACTACAATGAAGTGTTCTCTCCGGTGGTGAAGCATCCTTCTATTCGGATTTTGTTGGCATTGGTAGCACAGTTTGATCTTGAATTGACACAGATGGATGTGAAGACTGCGTTCTTACATGGGGATCTAGATGAAGAAATTTATATGTCGCAGCCAGATGGGTTCAAAATTGTTGGGAAGGAAAATTGTGTTTGCAGGTTGAAGAAGTCTCTCTATGGGTTGAAGCAATCTCCAAGGCAGTGGTATTTGAGGTTTGACCAGTTTATGAAGGTGCAGAGATATTCCAGAAGTGAGTTTGATCATTGTGTCTACTTCAGGAAATTGCAGGATGGTTCTTTCATATATCTGTTATTATATGTGGATGACATGTTGATTGCCTCTAAAAATGCTAAGGAGATTCAAAATTTGAAGAATCAGTTGAGTTCTGAGTTCGAGATGAAGGATCTTGGTGAAGCCAAGAAGATACTTGGGATGGAGATAGCTAGAGACAGAGCAAAGGGCATAGTGAGTTTGACACAGAAGCAATATCTTTTGAAGGTGCTGAAACGGTTCGGTATAGATGAGAAAACTAAACTAGTTAGCACACCCTTAGCCAGTCATTTCAGAATTAGTGCTTCTCAGTCTCCAAGTACAGATGAAGAGAGACAGTATATGACGAATGTACCTTACACTAGTGTGGTTGGCAGTTTGATGTATGCCATGGTTTGTACTCGACCAGACATCTCTCAGGCGGTGAGTATGGTTAGTCGATATATGCATGATCCAAGCAAAGAGCATTGGCAAGCAGCTAAATGGATTTTGAGGTACATAAGTGGCACCACAGATGTGGGTTTGAAATTTGAAAGGGATGACAATATTAGCAAGTTATTGGTTGGGTATGTTGATTCTGACTATACAGGTGATCTAGATAAGAGGCGGTCTACTACAGGCTATTTGTTTACTATGGCTAGAGCACCTATAAGTTGGAGGTCAAATTTGCAGTCCACTGTAGCGTTGTCTACTACTGAGGCTGAATACATGGCGGTTGCTGAGGCCATGAAGGAAGCCATTTGGATACATGGACTTTTGAAGAGCTTGGGAATTCATCGGGAGAAGGTGGAGGTACACTGTGACAGTCAGAGTGCTATTCATTTAGCGAAGAACCAAGTTCATCATTCGAGGACCAAACATATTGATGTCCGTTATCATTTTGTGCGTGATTTGATAAAGGATGGTGATATTCATTTGGTGAAGATTGGAACAGCTGATAATCCTGCTGATATGTTGACCAAAGTTGTTGGGGCAGCCAAGTTCAAGCATTGCATGAACCTGGCTAATATTTTGCATGTTTGATAATTTGGCATGGGCGATTGGGATAGTACTTTGCTATTGGTTTGTTTAGTATGTGATATCATACTAAGGTGGAGTTTGGGTTCGTTTGTTGCATTTGGTGATGAGCAGTTGTTTTGAAGTATTTGTGGAGATTGCTTGGGCTACTTGGAAGATTTCACCAAGGTGGAGATTGTTGGATACTTGACTTGGAAGATCTCGCCAAGGTGGAGATTGTAGGATAATGGCTCGATTCTGGTATTTGGTATCTGCAGTGTTCGAAAGTTTCAGAGCTTCAGTCGACTGGATGGAGGAGCAGTCGACTGTCCAGAGAGGAGTTTTCGAAGACTGAGAATACAGCAGCAGCAGTCGACTGTATGTGGGAGTCAGTCGACCGTCCCAAAGGAATCAGTCGACTGGTAATTGGACCAGTCGACTGTCGGCGGGTTTTGGATCCAGATTCGGCCCAATTCGAAAAGGCCCAATAGTTTCCCTATAAATACACCCGTTAGGGTTTTGTAAATTGTAACACCTTATTCGGATTTTGCAGCCGTCATCTCTTGTAAAGGCTTTGTTTGCCCATTGGAGATCATAGTAAAGAAACCCCAACCACCCCTTGTGGATGTAGGCATCGTTTTGCCGAACCACGTAAATCTTGTGTTCTTGTGTTGCTTGCTTTTCTGTTTTTCTCTCGCTGGTTCTCTCTTTGTTTCCGCGTTGGTTTGATTGTTGGTTTGATTTGTATTCCGCACAACATATATATATATATATATATATATATATATATATATATATATATAGTGTGTGTGTATATATATACATGTTGAAAGGTGGCTGTTTGGTAACATATGTATGCAGATGGCATACTTGTAAATAAATGGATGTTTGGGGGGGGGGGGGGGTTGGGGGGGCATGAGCTTGTACACAACATGCCTTGGCTGTTGTATGAGTCTTGTTGACTTCGGTCAAAAAAAGAAGCTCGGTGACGTGGCTTCACCTAGCTTGGGCCCACCTTCAACACACTCACGTGGGAGAGCTTACGGAAAGGAGAAAAGGTAAGTTGATTAAATCCCATATCAGGAGATTAAAGGAATATAATAATATATAAATATAATAGTCTATGATCAAGAGTCACCAATCCGGTTAACCACCTTTTGAGAGCCAGCCTGTGGTGGGCAGTTGTACTACATAATATCTAATTTGTCTTATAAATTGTATAAATTGCCTGAGTTAGGGGCAGGGGCGTGTTAAAAAATATATATATAGTATGTATGTATGTATGTATGTATGTATGTATGTATGTATATATATATATATATATATATGTATATGTTGAAAGGTGGCTGTTTGGTAACATATGTATGCAGATGGCATACTTGTAAATAAATGGATGTTGAATAGTGGTGGGGGGCCAACGAGCTTGTACACAGCATGCCTTGGCTGTTGTATGAGTCTTGTTGACTTTGACTTCGGTAGAGCTCAAGGAAAGGAGAAAAGGTAAGTGGATTAAATCCCATATTGGGAGATTAAAGGAATATAATAATATATAAATATAATAGCCTATGATCAAGACAACCTGTGGTGGGCAGTTGTACTACATAGTATATACCTTTTTCTTATAAATTGTATAAATTGTCTGAGCTAGAGACAGGGGGGTTACAGTGAAAGAGGAGAGTAAACTCTCTACAGGCAATAGGCAGAATGCAGAAAATAGTCACCAAAATAGAATTACAGAACCCCATTCAAACCAACGTAAATATGAGACAAAACAAAAGATTCCAAGTAATAAAGTTGAAGAGGTTCTTTTTTGTAGTCTTTGTTGAATGTTCCATAAGATATCTTTGCAATTTGATCGATAATCAACTTGTCGAATTTCAATTTTTTCTGCAAAAAAGTTTCTTTTGAAGGTTAAAAAGGATTTTGACTTCATACTCCTGAAGGGATTAAATCATAAAAACGGTTTCAATCATAAAAATTTAATAGAAATAATTAAATCATAAAAACTGTAATAAACTCAAAGAATAATGTCAAATTACCAATATTCACCTATTCTCCCTCATTTTTCAATAAATATTTATGTCCAATGGGTAGTTATTGGAATTAATTTTTGCAGTTTTCCGGGCCGGATTCCGGCAGGCTCCCGCCACCGGCGGCGCCGGAAAATGGGTGGATTGCGATCCTCTCGACGAGTACTATTCCGTGGTGTACTCACTTGCCAAAAACGAATTCCGTATGAATGAGAAATGTTGGTCCAAAGTTGGGTACTTAAAATGTACTAACTTGGCAACATGGAGAAAATGGATAGTCCCATATCGAAAATTGGGAAAGATTTTTTCTAGTATATATACTAGAAAACTGGGCTAAAGGGCGTGGCCCGGGGGTTACCACTAACGTGTAGTGGAGAGAGGACTTAGCCAAAATGACAAACACACACGTGCGCCCGGCCCGGCCCCGGCCCCGGCTCGGCTCGGCTTGCTCTGGCTTAAATTTTTTTTTTGTCCAGACAAAAACTTTTCTCTACTGAACTGATAAGGCTTTTCAGATTCAGTAACTAGTACCATTACTCTGTAACAGCAGAGTAATGGCTCACCAGTTATGAATCTGAAGAGTATCCATTACTCTGCTGTTACAGAGTAATGGGCCTCTGAAGAGTCTCCAGTCTCCATTCTCTTTTATAATAGACTACTGAATCCAGACAGAGTCTTTTACACAGTCAGAGTTTTATTCTTCTTCTTCCTCTTCTTCTCCTCTGAGTCAACTGAGAGTACATTACAGACAGCAGTTCGCTGAATCTCTGAAGTAAGGGTGCTACTCTTCAGAGAAGATACAGTTGTATCCTGGGAAGCAATTTGCCAGCCACCGTCACACTACGGGGCGAATTCTGCTTTAAGGAGAGAGATTCTCAATATCGACTATGCGCAAAGTCTTTCATTTTCTGTTTTTATTTCCTGTATTTCAGTTCTTCGCAATTGCTGTTGGGTTTTTTCATATTTATAAAATCGGGTTCTAACAATCTTAAAGCAGAATTTTTTCCTCACTGATTCTAACAGTTTTGCGAAGTTTATTTACAGGTGCTGTTATCAATTTGGAAAAAATAACTACCAATTTCTCTTTCAAACTATTTCAGAGAAGATAAGAATATGGAGAACACACAAAGTGATATTGCCAGTGGGCTTATCAGTACCGAAACACCGGTGACCCAAAATGTGACTGCACAATCGGTTGCGGCACATTCGGTCGTTCTGCCCTCGCACATAACCGTGGGAAAAAAACGGAGAAGTTCAATGGAACTGGATTCAAGAAGTGGTAAGGGAAGATGCAGTTCTACCTGACCACATTGAAGCTGGACAGATTCCTCACTGAATCTGCCCTGATGCTGGTACCAATGAATGCACACTCCGTTGCTGCAGTTGATGTGTGGACTCAAGGCGACTACCTTTGCAGGAACTACATCCTGAATGACTTGGTAGACCCCCTGTACAACGTCTACTATATCTTCAAGACGTCCAAACTCCTGTGGGGTCCTTGGAAAAGAAGTACAAAACAGAAGACGCAAGGTCCAAGAAGTTTGTAGTCGAAAAATTTCTGGACTACAAGATGATTGACTCCAAAACTGTTGTGAGTCAAGTCCAAGAACTGCAGGTTATAATGCATGACATTGCTACAGAGAACATGATGTTGTGCGAACCATTCCAGGTTGCAGCGTTTATTGAAAAACTTCCACCTGGATGGAAAGACTTCAAGAACTATCTCAAACACAAGCGAAAGGAGATGTCTCTTGAAGACCTAATTGTCAGGTTGCGGATCGAAGAGGAGAATCACAAGACTGACAGGTCCTATGGAAATCAGTCCATAGAAAAGGCCAACGTGGTGGAGCACGAACAGAAGGGCAAGAAGAGAAAATTTCTGCCACAGACCTCAAACAAAAAAACTCTTGCAAAGAGGTTTGCTAGGAAATGCCTCAAGTGTGGTAAGTTGGGGCACAAAATTTCTGAGTACCGCAGTAAGAACAGTAATCGTTCAGCAACAAGACATGTAAAAGGGAATGAAAAATCCCACGCACATATAGCTGAGAACTTGTCCACTGGTCTCTCTGACCTGGACCTCTGTGCTGTAGTATCAGAGGTAAATCTTGTGGGGAGCGATCCTCGTGAATGGTGGTACGATACTGGGGCCACCAAGCATATCTTCTCGGATAAGGAAATGTTCACTTCATACCAGAAGTGCAACAAAGATGAACAACTATTCATGAGAAACTCTTCCACCTCCAAAATTGAAGGAACAGGAAAGATAGTGCTGAAAATGGCTTTAGGCAAAGAACTAACACTCACAAATGTGCTGCATGTTCCAGATATTAGAAAAAACTTGATATCAGGTTCTTTGCTAAGCAAGAATGGGTTTAAGGTTGTTCTTGTTTCTGATAATTTTGTATTGTCTAAGAATGTGGTATACTTGGGTAAAGGATATGTAAAGGATGGACTGTTCAAGTTTAATGTAATGACAGTCATCCCTAAAACTATTGTTCATGCTGTTCCCAATGTTAATGAAATAACTCCTATTGCCTATGTTATTGAGTCTTCCTCTGTTTGGCATGAAAGACTAGGTCATGTTAATGTCAATTCTATGCGTAGATTAATTAACATGAATTTGCTACCAAAATTTAAGGTAGATAACTCCGAAAAATGTGAAGTTTGCACGGATGCCAAACTCACTAAAATGCCATCACGTTCTGTAGAAAGAAACACAGAAACTCTAGGTCTCACACGGATCTGTGTGATTTAAAATATGTGCAGACCAGAGGTGGCAAAAAGTACTTTGTGATATTCATAGACGATTGCACAAAATACTGTTATGTATATTTGTTACATAGCAAAAATGAGGCTCTGGATAAATTCAAAGAATATAAACTTGAGGTTGAGAATCAACTTGGCAAAACGATTAAAATCGTTAAAAGTGATAGAAGAGAAGAATATGATGCACCATTTAACATGTTCTGCTCAAAACATGGAATAGTTCATCAGACAACTGCTCCTTACTCACCCAAATCAAACGGTACTGCAGAGCGCAAGAACCGAACTCTGAAGGAGATGATGAATGCCTTGTTGTTGAATTCTGGCTTACCCCAAAACATGTGGGGGGAAGCGTTGCTGACTGCCAAATACATTCTCAATAAAATACCTCACTAGAAAACCAGCAAGACACCATATGAACTATGGAAAGGTAACTTACCTTCGTATAAATACCTCGAAGTGTGGGGGTGTCTAGCAAAAGTGGCAGTACCTAACCCGAAACAGGTCACCATTGGACCTAAGACGATTGATTCATAGGCTATGCACACAACAGTAGTGCATATCGGTTCTTGGTATACAAATAAGATATACCGGATATCCATGTGAATACAATAATAGAATCAAGAAATGCTTCCTTCTTTAAACACGTGTTTCTGTGCAAGGATACTACGTACTCCAAATGTACACGTGAACAAGGGAATGCAAGCACTTCAGTCGATGAACCAGAACATGATACTGATGAGCCTAGACGAAGTAAACGGGCTAGAACATCAAAATCATTTGATCCTGACTTTGTGACGGCCTTTCTGTTAGAGAATGAGCTCAGAACTTTTAGGAAGCCATGTCTATGTCTGATGCTCCTATGTGGAAGGAAGCAATCAAAAGTAAAATAGACTCCATTATGCAAAATCATACTTGGGAGTTAGTCGACTTGCCTTCTGGATGTAAAGCTCTAGGATGCAAATGGATTTTCAAACAAAAATTGAAACCAGATGGTTCAATAAAGAAGCATGAGGCAAGACTTGTGGTACAAGGATTTAGGCAAAAGGAAGGCCTAGATTTCTTTGATACATATTCTCCAGTTACAAGAATAACATCCATAAGAATGTTGATAGCTATTGCAGCTCTACGTAACCTGGAAATACATCAAATGGATGTTAAAACTGCATTTCTAAATGGGGACTTAGAAGAAAAAATATACATGAAACAACCTGAGGGTTACGTAGTTTCTGGACAGAAAAACAAGGTGTGCAGGCTTGTAAAATCTCTGTACGGCCTGAAACAAGCTCCAAAGCAGTGGCATGCAAAATTTGACAATGTTATGATGTCAAATGGTTTCAAAATAAATAAATGTGATAAGTGCATCTACATCAAAGATACTCCAAATGGATACATTCTGGTCTGTCTGTACGTGGACGATATGCTCATTATTGGAAGCAATAACGACATTATCAAACAAACTAAGAGCATGCTTAATGGCAAATTTGACATGAAAGATTTGGAAGTTGCAGATGTCATACTAGGAATCAAAGTTTCTAGGATATCTGAGGGAATTACTTTCTCTCAAGCTCATTATGCTGAGAAAGTACTTGAAAGATTCAAGAATTACTCCAATGGGACAGCAAAAATTTCCGTCGATCCAAGTCTTCACTTGTTCAAAAACACAGGCGAAAGCATATCACAACTGGAATATGCACGTGTAATCGGTAGTCTGATGTACCTAACAAATTGTACAAATTGTACAAGATTGGACCTAAATAATGAAATGAATTTGTTTTTACAGTAATACTTTAAACTAGTTGATTTGTCCAAAGAGGATAATAACTATAGGAAGTAAGTAGGGTTTTGAAGAATAAAACTTAATTTTGACTGCTCAGTAGCAATTTTAATGCACCTTTAGTAGCTAAAGAATAAACTGAATAAGCGTGGTAGAATGATTTGATGTTTACTCACATGTTTGTCATATTATCACAAAAAAATGTTTCTTCTAGCCCTTAAAACTATTAAAAAAAAATTTATTCATTAAAGATGTTGTAAACAGTTTTGTACTGAATTTTTTTTTAACGACCTGAAAGTTCTGTACTAAAGTGTTTAGTAAACAAAATTTACAAATTTGTAAACCATTGTATTAAATCTGAGGCACGAATAATTTGACAAAATTTTAAAGAGTTTAAATTTGAATCAAGTAATTCCGATAAATATCTTTAATTCTGTGCTAAGTCAAATATAATGGATATCATTTATTTGTACATTGTTGACATGCTTGTTGTTGGAAGTGACCTCTCTATTATAAATGAAGTTAAAACTGTGTTATCCAAATAATTCAGCATGAAACACCTAGGCGTTGTGAACACCATATTAGGTATAATGGTGAGTTTCAATTGGCAATGAATAACCCTTAATCAAAGAAGTTTAAATAAACTCTCTAATTCTGTTTTGCGACTATCCAGCTACAATGCACTATAGCTCATAACTAACTCTATAATAATAAGAGAAACACATTAAGGTTGAAAGAAGCCTAGTTGAACTTTCTCATAGAAAAGTGCAATTGAGACAAAATATGGCTTATGTTCTTGCTAAGATACATCAAATTGATCTAATTATCAAAACTCTGTGTGTGTGTGTGTGGGGGGGGGGGGGGGGGGGGGGGGGGGTTAAAAGCTATTGAGCCAAAAGCTTTAACATCTTAGTTCTTTTGAAATTTAGAATCTAATTCGAGCCATAAAAAAGTCAAAACTTAAACATCAATTTTAGGCAACTGACATGCTTTAGATAATTTAAAATTTTCCATGTAAATTTTGTTAATATATGACTTCATTCAAAATTTGATGATGATATATATATTCTCATGACTTACTTTAAATCATCTCATTATTTCAAAAGAAAGCGTGAAAACTTATCGATGTGTTCCCGATGCTTAAAATTTTCGTTATATCATTCCAATTTTGATGATATATCTCTTTTATGTATTCATATTTTATTCCAGTTTTGATGATTCATAATTTAACCATAATTGATTTTATTGTTCTATCAATCCAAAATAAAACATGTAAATCACCCTAAGGGGGAGAATATGGTGATTGTGCGGAATTAAAAAATTAATAAAATAAAGTGCAAAGTAAATAAAAGAGTTAAGAGCAGCAAACACAGATGACGCAGCGATATAACGTGGTTCAACCCCGAGGTCTACGTCCAAACCACCTACTTGTAGCAATTATCTGCCACAAGCGTTCCATTATACTTAAAACCCTTTGTACAGTGATTCTTGGATTCAGGCCGAGAGATCTATTACACCCACAGGAATTCCAATACAAGTCCCGTCAATCTCACCGGAGTGGAAAAGAAAGAAAAACTAAAAACTCAAGATCGTTAATGATCCAGACTGAAGAATACAGAAAAATTATCGCTCACACTCGGATTGATTATCAAAATATTATTCCAGAATATTTTCTCAGAAGTGATTCGTTGAAGAATACATAGTGGACTCGTCCAATATAAATAGACGGGAAAGTGTATCAATAGAAAATGGAAACGATACATTCCAAGAATACACACAGCGCAAAGTACGGTCGACCGGCATATTGGTGCGGTTGACCGTTCAGCTCTCTGACATAAAGTAGAGAGGTAAAAGGTCGATCGTTTCTCAAGAAACTCAAGGTTGCGTTCGACTGCGATGCAGTCGACCGGTATCGCGATGTATATTCCGAATCCACTCTGTTTTTTCCATAAACTAATCAATCTTTAATCAATATTATACAATTAAAATCTCACAAAAATAGAAGGGAAAATTCAGGTCTTGATATCTTCCTCTTTTGCTTGTAGACCAATTAATCATGAACTCTTTTTCAATATCTTCCTATTTTGCTTGTATTTGCAATCTTTCTTTATTGCTTTCCTTGTTTAAATATTCTTGAATCTCTTTTGGATATCTTGTTGATATTATTTGATCCTGAAAATCTGAACAACTATCTTTAAACTTATTAGTATTAATGAGCACGTTTTATGCACACCAAACTAAGAGTCAACAATCTCTTCCTTTTGGTGTGAACAAAACATGCTAGAATGTTTGAAAATTAAAATAGGCCACATAAATACTCAGATTTTCATAAGAGCTTTTATGAGAGATAAAAATACTCCCCCTTAATTCAATGCCACATGTTATACAGAACTACAACATATATGATTAGTGTAAAACTTTTGAAACCATATTTGTAGTTGAAAACATTCATAGAATCATTGTAAAGTATTTGAAAACATTTCATGAAAACATGTCATGAATACTTTAGACTTTATTTGAAAATATTCCAAAAAATTCTCTCCCTTTTTGGAACACACCAAGAGAGATTAAATAGAAGAAAAGTGAAAGCACGTTAAAAAATATTCTAGTGAAAGCACGAAAAAAAAACTCCTTAATCAAAATAGACATGAGGGATAGAGTTTGAAAAGAACGAAATGTTACTGTAAAAGAGTGGAAGAGAATCTTCTTACATGATACCGTTGATAGCGAGACTCTTTGCTATACAGTGAAAGCTCTTCATAATATCATAGATTTCAGATCCTCCCCAGTACAAGTATAATAAAAAATTGAACTTCACGAATCACAAAAAAATGGTTTTAAAAAGGATTTTTATCAAAGACCAGAGAGGAGACCGGTCGACTGTACGGTCGACCGCAAAAGAGATGATTCAAACATTTCCTGAGAGCATACCGGTCGACCGCACCTCTTTTGTCAAAAACATAACGAATCACAGAGGGCAAACTGGTCGACCGTTTATCTTGTAAAGACAAAAAAGAATTTCGAGAGGATGAGCCGGTGACCGCACAGTTGACCGTTAATACCAAAAACCTATATTTTAAAAATAGTGTATACAACAAATTTTGACCGAGAGTAAACTGGTCGACCGCAAAATAGAAATTCATGCTGAGATCAATCACATTTAGTTCTCCTTTCAAAAGATGAAATCGTTTTTCATCTAAAGGTTTTGTAAAAATATCAGCAAGTTGTGAATCTGTGGAAACATACTCAAGAATACTATCCCCTTTTTGAAAATGATCTTTAATAAAGTGATACCTAATATCAATATGTTTTGTGCGACTGTGTTGATCAGAATTCTTTGTCATATGAACAGTGCTAGTGTTATTGCATTTAATTGGAATGTGATCAAGAAATACCTTGTAATCTTCTAGAGTATTTTTCATCCATAGTACCTGCGTGCAACAGGATCCTGCGGCGATATATTCAGCTTCAGCAGTTGAGAGAGTTACAGAGTTCTGCTTCTTGGATGCCCATGAGACAAGGCAGTTGCCCAGGAAGTGACATGTGCCACTAGTACTTTTTCTGTCTGTTAAGATCCTGGCATAATTTGCGTCTGAGAATCCTACAAGAGAGAAGTTTCTATTTTTCGAGTACCAAAGTCTAGTATTTGGTGTGCCTTTAAGATATCGAATGATACCCTTAACGGCAACCAAATGTGATTCTTTGGGACACTATTGAATGCGTGCACATAGACAAACACTAAACATAATATCTGGACGAGATGCAGTAATATAAAGTAAACTACCAATCATACCTCGATAAGTAAAGATATCAACATTATTACCAGATTCATCTTTTGAAAGCTTGGTGGTAGTGGCCATAAGTGTTTTGTAAGCAGTTGCAGTTTCAAGTCCAAACTTTTTGACTAATTCCTTGGCATACTTAGATTGATTTATAAAGATGTCATCCTTTCGTTGTTGTATTTGAAGCCCAAGAAAATAAGTTGGTTCTCCCATCATACTCATTTCGAATTCATCCTGCATTTGCTTTGAGAATTCCTTGCAAAGATTTCATTAGTGGATCCAAATATAATATCATCAACATATATTTGAACGATTAAAATATCTTTAAAAACATGTTTTATAAATAGTGTAGTGTCTATTTTTCCTTTAGAAAAACCGAAATGAACTTAGTCGTTCATACCAAGCACGAGGAGCTTGCTTCAAACCATACAATGCTTTATCAAGCCGAAATACATAGTTTGGGTGTGTGGGGTCAGTGAATCCTGGTGGTTGTGCAACATAAACTTCTTCCGAAATAAAACCATTTAAAAATGCACTTTTAACATCCATTTGAAAGAGAGTAAAATCCATATAAGCAGCAAATGCAAGTAAAATATGAATGGCTTCAAGCTATACAACAGGTGCAAAAGTCTCATAAAAATATACACCTTCTGGTTGATTATAACCTTATTCAACAAGACGGGCCTTATTTCGAGTGATTAATCTGGATTCATCTAACTTGTTCCTGAATATCCACTTAGTTCCAAATATAGTTCTATTATGAGGTCTAGGAACAAGTTTCCATACTTGATTCCTTTCGAATTGATTAAGTTCTTCTTGCATGGAAATGATCCAGTCATTATCTTGCAAGGCCTCCTTAATGTTCTTAGGTTCAAGTGTGGAAACGAATGCGGAAAAACACATGAAATTTTGAGTTTGTATGCGAGTAGTTACCCCTTTTGACATATCTCTTCGTATAAGAGTTGGTGGATGGCTAGACATGATTTTCCATGTGGGGCGTCTTTCACCTGTGGAAATTTGATATTGTACATGTTCATCTTCCATGGCATCAATTTGTTCTGCAGGCATCTCTTCTATTTGCGATTTGGATGCATCTTCACGTTGATGGAATTTCTGATTTTGAGCATTCATATGTGGGTCTTCTTCAACGTGAACCTATTTCTTTTCAACCCGAACACCTGTCTCATCATCATCAACAACATGCAATATTTCTTTGGTGTAGGGATTAGTTTCATCAAAAATAACATCAATAGATTCCTGAATTGTGCATCTTCTTTTATTAAATACACGATATGCTTTGCTACTAAGAGAATATCCTAAGAATACACCTTCATCACTTTTACGATCAAATTTTTCCAAATTATCAAGAGTATTTAAAATAAACATTTTACATCCGAAGACGTGAAAGTAACTTTGGTTGAGAATTTTGCCATAATATAGTTCAAAATGAGTTTTCTTAAGATATTTTCTAATGATTACTTGGTTAATTGTATAACATGCTGTATTGACAGCATCCGCCCAAAATAATTTAGGTAAATCTTTTTCACTAAGCATGGTTCGTGCCATTTCTTGAAGAAATCGATTTTTCCTTTCAACAACCCCATTTTGTTAGGGAGTGTGAGGACAAGCGAATTCATGTTTTATTTCCTTTTTGTCACAAAATGAGGTGAAGAGTTCCTTTTGAAATTCTCCACCATGATCACTACGAATAGTGATGATGGTGAGGCTTTTCTCATTTTCCACTCTTCGACAGAATTTTTGAAATACATACAATGTATCATCTTTTTGTGGTAAAAAGACAACCCAAGTAAATCTACTATAATCATCAATAATTGCAAAAGTATATCGTGCACCTCCATTACTACGTGTCCGTGATGGTCTAAAAAGATCCATGTGCAAGAGTTCAAAGGGTCTAGAAGTTGATACCATTTTCTTGGGTTTGTGAGAACTTTTATTTTGCTTACCGAATTGGCACGACTCACACGGTTTATCTTTCTCAAATTTGATTTTAGGAATCTCCCTTACAAGCTCCTTGGTTACAAGTTTGTTGAGATTGTCCATAGCCGTGTGTCCAAGTCTTCTATGCCATAACCAACCATCCTCATTTCTTGTAACAAAGCACCTCATATTTTCCTGTGCTAATTCATTAGAATTTATAACATAGACATTGTTACATTGGTTAGCTAGAAGTAAACAAGATTTATTACTATCTAGTACATTGCATGAATTTTTATCAAAAATGACTGTATAGCCTTTATCACATAATTGGCTAACACTAATTAGATTATGTTTCAAACCTCTTACCAATAGAACATCCTCAATGGAGCATGAGGAACCAAAGTTTATTTTACCTTTACCAATGGTTTGTCCTCTGCTATTATCTCCAAAGATGATGTACTTTCCTTTTTTCCTTGATAGTGATGCAAAATATTTGCTGTCACCTCTCATATGATTTGAGCAGCCACTATCAAGGTACCACCGATCTTTAGTTTTGATACGCTGAGGTACCTACACCAAGATTAGTAGGTATAATTTTGCGTGCCCAAGTTTGTTTTGAATCTGCATTTACATCCTTTCTTACCCACACACAATTAGTATTCATTTTTAATGGACAATTAAAAGAAATGTACCATAGTCTACAACAATAATGACATGTGATACAACTATATCTTGAGTCATGCACACTTGCATAGCTTTGGGTTGGTTTATGATTATGTTAGAGTTTGTGCAAGTGTGTATGACATGATGATTTACTTTTTTGATGGTGTATTGGCTCTTCGTAACCAAGCTCTCGATTATCATGATAAGATCTTGAATTTTTTGTAATAAGGTAACTGGGCCCTTCATATTTTTCAACAATCTTTTCAAGCTCAGTTACTTTTTTACATAATCTTTTCCTAGTCATGTCATCGTCTTTTGTGTTCCAACGAAAAGTGTCTAGTGTAGCATCAAGAATCCTATTTTCTTCAAGAGCTTCATTACATCCTTCCACTACCTTATCAAATTTCTTTTTACATTCTTTTAAATCATCTGTGAGTTTGACGATATAAACATATTTCTCATGAATTTCTCTTAAGTGATCATCATGCGTTGCTAAAGACTCTCGAATTTCTTGTTTTAAGATTTTATTTTCCTCTAGCAATTCATCATGATCTTTTCTAAATGACTCAAATTTTTCCAAGATTAAGGCATTCTTATTTTTAAGTTTTTGATTTTTTTTGTAATACAAGAGTCATGGGTATCATTTGAAATTTTTTTATATTGCCTAAGTTCACGACTTAATTTTTTAGCATAGTCTTTCAAACCATTACACGTGTCTACTAGTTCATCATAAGTGGGTTCTTCGATTACCTCTTCTTGAGATGATGATTGCACCTTACCATTCCTAAGAGCCATGAAGCCGACGTCATCGTAGCCTTGCTCTCCCTCACTTGAATCAGAATCTAACCATGTTGCCTTCAGTGCCTTCTTTTTATGACCTAGGTTTGAGCGATAGTATTCCCTATTCCTGTCTTATGAGACGGGAAAATTTGCACGAATGTGTTCAGGCTTCTTGCACTTATAGCACACATCATCTTTATCCTTCTCCCTTTCTCCTTGGTACCTGCCATATTTCTTATGTTTGAGGTACTTACGAAATTATTTTGTCAATAGAGTAATGTCCTCGTCTTACTCTTCACGATCTGATTTTGCTTTTGATGGTTGGGATGATTCTACTTTTAGTGCAATGTTCTTCTATTCAGTCTTTGGTTCAATCCCAATGTTTTGTCTGTATCTTTTGGTCTTCGACTTTTCCATCTCGTATGTCTTCAGCTTTCCTTGGAATGTGTAGTAGTCGAATCCCTTCTCTTCAAGAGTCTCTCTTATTGCAGCGGCCTTTACATCCCATTTTGGCATGATACAGCTTATGAGCTTTCCGACCTTTCGGTCATCATCTAGCCCCTTACCTAAGCTCTCCAGTTCGTGGGCAATGATATCGAAGCGGGCGAGCATTTGATCCATATTTTTCCCTAGCAACATGCGAAACACATCAAACTTATAGAAACATAAATTAACTTTAGCTTTTACCTTTGAAGCGGTTTCTTCATGCCGTTTCAATGTGTTGTTCCAGATCTCATATGTTGTTTTTGTAGTTACGCCTGCATCGTATTAGTTCTTCGTTATTCAACCCTGCATAGAGAGCCGTCATGGCTTTGGAATTTGCCGTCTTGAGGGCCAACTCTACTTTTGTGAAGGATGTCTTCCCGTCGCTAACTGAAATATCTGTTTTATTGATGCACACATTCCATACTTCTTCTCCAAGCATCTGTAAAAAATGAGACATACGAACTTTCCAGACGTCATAGCATTTTCCATCAAAAAATGGTGATCGTGTAAGGCTTGTCCCATTGGAGATAAATGGCTCTGATGAGTACAAGTTATCGTGAGGAAGGATTTCGGCCATTGAACCTTTTGCTTAAGCTTTTAAGCTTTTTGATAAGCACCTCGCTCTGATACTACTGTAAATCATTCTGGGGAGGTGAATAGGGTGATTGTGTGGAATTAAAAAATTAATAAAATAAAGTGCAAAGTAAATAAAAGAGTTAAGAGCAGCTAACACAGATGACGCAGCGATATAACGTGGTTCGACCCTCAGGTCTACGTCCACACCACCTACTTGTAGCAATTCTCCGCCACAAGCGTTCTGCAATACTTAAAACCCTTTGTATAGTGATTCTCGAATTCAGACCGAGAGACCTATTACACCCACAGGACTTCCATCAATCTCATCAGAGTGGAAAGAAAGAAAAACTAAAAACTCAATATCGTAATGACCCTGACTGAAGAATACGAAAAAATTATCGCTCACACTCGGATTGTTTATCAAAAGATTAGTTCAGAATATTTTCTAAGAAGTGATTTGTTGAAGAATACACAATGGACGCATCCAATATAAGTAGACAGGAAAGTGTATTGATCAAAAATAGAAACGATACATTCCGAGAATACACACAGCGCAAAGTGCAGTCGACCAGCATATTGGTGCGGTCAACCGTTCAGCTCTCTGACGTAAAGTAGAGAGGTAAAAGGTCGATCGCTTCTCAACCAACTCAAGGTTGCGATCGACTGCAATACGGTCGATCGTCATGAAGTACGGTCGACCGGTATCATGTTGTATATTCTGAATCCACTCTGTTTTCTTTCCATAAACTAATCAATCTTTAATCAATCTTATACAATTAAAATCTCACGAAAATAGAAGAAAAAATTTAGGTCTTGATATCTTTCTCTTTTGCTTGTAGACCAATTAATCATGAACTCTTTTTGAATATCTTCATCTTTTGCTTGTATTTGCAATCTTTCTTTATTGCTTTCCTTATTTGAATATGCTTGAATCTCTCTTGGATCTCTTGTTGATATTATTTGATCCTGAAAATCTGAACAACTAACTTTAAACTTACTAGTATTAATGAGCACCTTTTGTGCACACCAAACTAAGAGTCAACAAAACATAGTATAGTTCTTGTGTATAAACTATAATAGTTATTGTTCTTTATTTTGTTAAAGAAACTTGATTGTGATGCTTGTGTTACATTTTTGCTAAGCTAATTTTTGAATTGTACTAAGTTCTTTTGTGGAACTAGATACTTTATAAAATTTGCTAGAATTCTTATAGACGTGTCATGAAATCCTTTTTTGTAATATGCTAGCAAAGGTGGAGGAATTGAATCTGTTAACACAGATTTTAAAATAATTATTTCTCAAAATGGACGAATAAACAGAAAGCAGCTCATAAGGATAGAGTTTTAGTTTATTTATCTCGAGAATAAATCAGTTACTTGTTGAAACTTCATTTGAGTTTAAGACTCTTATGTTCATTGAGCTTAAAACTCTTTTTTTTTTTGATGAAGTTTATTTGCTTTGGGTGAATTTGAAACTATGACAGATTTTTTCAGTTTATTTAGTCATTGTGAACTATTCTGTTGTGATATGGTTTGAAAACTATTTAATTATTTTGGTTTAGTCTCATTTGAACTATTCAGATCTATAATTGATTTAGTTCTTATGAACTGTACTTTGTGTGATTTAATTTTTCTATTTAAAGACTGATATCGACCAGTCAGCTTTATGTTGAACTAATAAGATAATTCAATACTGCTTATATATTGAATATATGATGAGATTGTCGGATATATAAGTATATTCTCACTATATGAATAATATTATGTGTAATATTATTCTATGGGTAACACGTGTGTTACACATACTAATTATAAGGATATCGGACCATAGGTTGATTGGGTTAAGAACTCAGCATCTAAACAAATATTTATCATATAAATACTGGCTTGTGATAGTAGTCCAGATATTCCAGTCTTGATATATAGGGTAAATATCTCAAGAATCTTAATTTATGATATTAATCCTAATTTATCTTCTTATTATTTCTCATAATTTTCAACAAGTGAAAGTTTAAACTGAGATCTAATTTTTGATACAAAATACAAAGGCATGGCAGAATTCAAAGGATAACCCTTGGTTGATAGGGACTGCGCGCTGTAAATTGTTTTTTCTTGCTGGATATTTCTTGGTTCCTTCCCTACTATTTTCGGGTGGGAAAATTTTCGAAAAAACAATAATGTTACAGACATTATTGAAAACAATAATCGTTCCATTCTCCTTCAAAAAAAGAAACAATAATCGTTCCGTTAGTTTCTTTTTGACTCAAAAGTGGGCGAGCCAGATAAGAGTTCATCCATTGAGCTAATAATGAAACCTAGAATCGACAAATCAGTCCATGCATGAGAGCTAGATCATGGGGATGAGAGCGACATATCAGTCCATGCATGAGAGCAAGATCAAGGGGATGAGAGCAACATAAAGACCCTTTGCAATCATGAAGGCACATAGACACCAAAACCTTAGTACAAAAAGCAGAAATCTAGTGCACGGAAACAAAAAAATTAACACACGACAAATTAGAATGTTTTTTTTAAAAGAAAATGTAGAGTATGGTCACCATGTTTCATTGATAAGTGGTTAATAAAACAAACTCGGAATACTGAGCCAATTACAAGGTCCTACAAACAAAACAAAAGTACATAACCTCCACCCCAAACATGAGGGTTGGGACAAAAGCAAACCAGAAAGTCCGCAACATACATGCGACTAGATAAAATACATCACATCCCCCCAACAAACCCTGGGGCGGTGGGTTTCTATCAGCTGTAACTACTACTCTGGATGTCACACTACAACCAGCGACAGATTCACCGGCGCTTCTGTCTGGCTTCACCGGCATTTATAAACGCCGGTGAAAACCCTACCGGCGTGTCAAACAGCGCCGCACCGACCTGTGCGTGCCGAGAAATCCTGGGCTGGATGCCCCGGCATTTGCAGAACCGCCGGTAGTCAATTCACAAAGGTCGGCGCTTCCAACAGCGCCGGTGTATATTATTTCTTTTTTTTAAAAAAAGTGAGTTTTAACCTACCCCGACGTTTCCCAAAACGCCGGGGTATATATATTTTAAATAATATAATTGTTTTTATAATTTGAAATAATTAATTTTTAGAAAAGTACACTGCCGTTTTGTAAAACGCCGGGGTATTTTTCATTTAAAAAAATATGTGCAGATTTTTCAATTGAAAATCCGTATATATTTTTTGTTTTTACAACAGAAAAAAAAATTGTACAAATTTCCAGTAATTCACAATAAAAAATTTAACCGACAAAATTCATTATATTTTGTACTGATTAACATACACAACATAAGAAGTTTAAAGTTCTGTAAAATTCATAATCTAATTTTTCACTCACACAAGTATCAAGTTACATATACCCTATTTACATCAAAAAAGTTCTAACAAGTTTGATCATACAAACTGATTTCACCACAAAAAAAGACCAAAAATGACTTGCAATTAGTAGATTTTCTTAATCGGTACGCCTCCTTAAGTCGTTGCTTCCATCATGCTCGCTTTGGTTCTCTGGATTTGCCCGACTTGAATTAGTTGGAACTCTATTCTAAAACTGTGTAAGTCACATTGTAAAAAAAAATTAGGTAATAATTTGCAGGGATAAAGAGCAACTAGCTAAGTCTAATAAAGCAACCACATCCAAATGGAAGAACACTAAATGTATGACATGCTTATGGAATAAAGAAATCATGTCCTCAAGCTGAGCAAATTGTTCAGAAAATCGTATGGAATAAAGTGAAGACCAACTCAAAGTCTGAACATCTTTTTCTTTGTCTCTCTACTGCAGGATAGCTGTATTATGAAATCAAATCAGAGTCTAAATCAGAGTCTGTACAAATTTTGTTGGTGATTAAGGATTCAACTAATGCCGGCCAGTACGTCTCTAGGATGTTCAAGTGTCATTGGGCCCTCAGTATGGGTGAGCTAAAAATTGGTTGGTTTGAAAGCTATACTCCAACTAACACATTTGAGAGATGATTTGTTAAGCAGACAAAGCCACACCCTTTCTCTATATCTTTTGTATATATTTGTCACCAACAGCAAGATGTAATAATAAGACCAGCTTTGCTTCAAGTGGATCGTAATTATACAGGATTTTGTTTCATGCTTTGTATGTTTTCGTATCCGGTATATATGAACAAAGAATAAAGAAAGAAGTATAAATGTTCCCAGAGAAAGGAAACAGAACAACTAAGGACAATGGAAATTTTCAATATTTAAATTATGCCAAGAGGATTAGAATTTCAACATGCATGGCTCTGAATCCTCTGTTATTAATGAAGATGGCATGTACACTTCAACTTCATTTCTTGAAATTTTGAAATACTTTACTTTGAGAACTTGGGCAGGAAACAAGTGTTTGATACGAGCATTCAGATCTCTGAATGCGCTCTATTTTCTTAACCATGACAGTATCTACAGTAGGGAAAATAGAATTATCCGAAAAGCATAAGCAGCTCAGGAAGTGTGCTTTTTTATGGTTAGTTTTGAATGATGACATTTCACAATGTCAAGATTTCAGAAAATTAATGAACATTCAGGTAGATGTATGGTGTCTTAGATGCAAGGTAGCACGCACCTAAGAGGATTAAGCATTTAGTTTTAGGGTCTAAGAATGCGGGTATGATCATATAAAGGTTTTATAATGTAAACTTTCAAGTTTGCAAGTCGACACAAAACTGTGTTATTTTATTGTTATAATCGTATAGAGCAGAATATTTGTGATGTATCATTTTTAATTCATTAATTTTTTCCATAACACATAATAGATACATGACTCCACCTGTCTATCAAACAGAAGGGAAAGAAGAGTACAAAAATAAGATGATTTCAAGAACTAGAAAGCACACTGGTATTTTTGGAATTAACAAAGGCAAACAATTAATCAACTGTGTGAAAAGATAGTGCATTCTTAGAGTCAAAGATAACTGGCATTTGATCATTAATAACCAGTATGACGTAGTTCAAAAGAACTTGAATACAAAGAGACCATTCCTCGCAGTTCAAAAGAACTTGAATATAAAAAATTACAATTCATGGGTTTTTATTTCCTAGGTGTGTCTGAGCTACTTGTAGTGTCAGAATATCACTCACTATATTACCACATGCTTCCACTGAAAGAACTATCTTTTCTAATCAATCAGGCAAGCAAGCAACAACTTTGCTTTACATAATAATAATCTAAGTTAATTGCAAGTAAGTACTGACCACATATTTCTTTTGGTTAATATTAGTACATTGTTTGCTTAAGAGCTTGGGTTCAAAATTCAACTAATTCATAAGATCATGTGAACTGGTAGTAGACATTGTGATATATTCTGCTGACTCGATGTATATTCTAAGTTACAATTTCTAACCTGTGTCGGAATGGCTGGTTCTGGATTTTGTTGCCTCACCAAAGCTGCAACTACCTCTTGAATCTGTGACAACCCTGACCTTAGAGAGCGTATCTCCTCATCTCTAGGATCCTCAGCACTAGACGTACGAGCCTCGAAGACTTCAGTGGGCGTTGGGCCTAAACCCATTCCATGCACACGGCCAGGGCGCTCTGGGCCTCTTGTTTCGATCAAAGCATGACGCTGAAGTGATAATGTGTCAAAGTCAGTTGTGGTAGAGTCGGAGGCCATTGTGGAAGACAGTTCAGCATACTTGACTCTGGCAGTGCTCTGTTAAAATACAAATTGGCATAAAATTATATAAGTTATTTACTTCTATAAGCGACTTAACAAATCAAAGAACGCATACAAATCATTGTTGAAAAATTATCGATATCATTGCAGCTGTTGTGGAAACAAACTGGCCATCTAATTTCTTGTGGGTAGCATCAAAAAAACCTAGATCGCCGAACTTGTCTGCACCATGTTCCTCAACCTTTATATTAATAAATCACGGCTATAAGAAACTTTATAATCTTTGTATATTCATTAGTGGAAAAAAAAACACTTAACACATACCAATTTCTCACGAACTATAGCGAAGCTACTAGTTCCAGCAGTGTGCAATACATCTTGTTTTCCTCGACTTGCCGAACCAATTTCAGACCTATTCTGCACATTTTAGATAATTACAACTCAATCAAAATTAGTTTAAATAATCAAATGCAATAATTGTTATTGTATTTTTTTTTCAAACTTCTTCAACTTCTTGTCAAATTCTTGTCAAATTCAAAACCTTCACCACTTATCCAAAAAGTTCTGGGTCCCCCTGGTCATGCATTTCGATATAACAAAAGTTAAAAATTTTGGAAGATCTGCCTCTTCATACGTAATAACAAGCTATTATGATCAAGCACCTCTTCATACTATGATTAATTGCAGATTGCTTCACCTTCAATGTAGGCATATGTTTTTCAAATGAAATCAGGAGAGTGTGTTGCTTTCCTTGTTAACAGTGACAGAAACCATGATG
Source organism: Hemerocallis citrina (assembly GCA_017893485.1). Taxonomy (NCBI): domain Eukaryota; kingdom Viridiplantae; phylum Streptophyta; class Magnoliopsida; order Asparagales; family Asphodelaceae; genus Hemerocallis; species Hemerocallis citrina. The sequence continues at coordinate 277,528,404 of CM030364.1, read as the reverse complement.
TAAATGTGGCATTCTCGAATGTCTCATATGCACTACCCAGAAGATCAATCACCATTCTTTCCGACTGTATATACTTGTGTTCTTTAATACTGCGATGTAAATAATATATATGTATATATACTCACAAAGAAGTTTTCATCATATATATACTCACAGGTTAAGAAGTTTTCATCATATATATATCAGTTCTTTTATTCATCTCACGTTAAGAAGTAAATAATACATATGTATATATACTCACAAAGATAACCTTAACCCACTGTCATAATTTGAACCACTTTGCATATTATAGTCATGCCTTAATGATCTAGAACAAGGAAGTGGAAGAAAAGATAGATGCCACTCTTCCCAGAAACACAAATTCACAAATTTTTATCTGATTCTCGTCATTCTCGTCTGCTTCATTTAGTAGTTTGCTAGCATTTAGTCTGTACAGTTTTATATCACCATGTACAGTTTTATATCACCTCTGCTTCATTTAGTAGTTTGCTAGCATTTAGTCTGTACAGTTTTATATCACCATGTACAGTTTTATATCACCACGTATTGTTAAACTAGCAATCGATATAATTCTCCAGAGCTATACTAACAAAAAATAAAACATCATATCCAATAATATAATAACTACTAGGTCATTCATCAAGTGGTGCTTGATCATAATAGCTTGTTATTACCCCAGCCAGTGCATTAAAAGAACAAAACAGTTATGCTCCAATTAAGTGAATTAGATAGCAGATTCCAATCGAGATTTCTAGCTAAGTGATTAAGAATTATGAATGAATATAACAGGCACAGAGAGAGAAATATATAAAGTTTGAATACCTTTCCCTCTGGAGAACTCCAAAAATGAACAAGGTAGTGCCAATCGGAAGGATTCACATTGGAGGGGACAACCCTTGCATTCTCGGCTACGAATTTATTTTCAAAAAAAAATGCTGCTTTCAGTTCACATTTCCAGTCTCTCCACTTCTTTCCTATAGACTTATTCAACCATTTCTTATCAAGATTTTCGGGGTATTGAAATTTTTGCTGTATAATATGATTGATTAGCATATATATAGGATTAGGAAAAAGTAATATAGGCAAAACATATAGATGTTAATCTTAACAAGTAACATAGGTACGTATTTAATTAAGGCTATGGATTGCAGTTGGAGCCATGAGTGGACGCTCTTTTCTAATCTTGCGATTACTGATAGTCTCCATACATAAATTTGAACAAGTTAGTATATATACTCTACAAAATAATTTTTTTAATTATTAGAATGTGCATCCCGACAAGCAGGAGCTAGATGAAGCTCTACAAAGAGAGGTAAACATCCAGACAAAAGAAATTATTCTGGAAACTATATTTATCCTACTGATGTAAATTCTAAGTATCCAACTTTGCCTAATGTTCTTATAATACTTCTCATGAATCTGAAAGGGCCATTAGTTTCATACCTGTACCTACTGATGGGATATTTCAAGTTTGGAACTAAGTTTGGCTAGCCCAATTTGTCAGCATATCCATTTAGTATTGGAAGTCATAAATGGCAACAAACATTGTTGCAAAAGTTAGTCTCTATCAACAACTGAATCTCTTCAGTTACTTTCAGTAAAAGGGACCATCCACTCAGGGATACTTAAGAACATTTTAATCTTACCAAACAAATTGAATGAGAATGAATACAGAAGCTCCTCTAACCATACAGATTGAATAATCCTGTTTTTGGTTTAGATTTTAGCTGGTTTTCATTCTATTCTGCTATTTCTTTATAGATTCAAGCTGCCTTCAGAACTGATGAGATCCGGAGAACCCAACCCACTCCACAAGATGAAATGAGAGCAGGAATGAGTTATTTTCATGAAACTATATAGAAAGGTGTTCCAAAATTCTTACGAAGGGTTGATACTGCTCTAAAAAACATTGGAATTAATGAACGCATTCCTTACAATGCTCCTCTTATTCAGTTTTCTTCTTGGATGGGTGGTAATTTTAATTTCTATACAGTGGTGAAACAAGTTCATGAGACTCGCATAAAATAAAGGAAACAGAAATACCTTGATTGTATTGATGGCAATTGACTTAGACGTCGCCAAAATTTTTGACCATCTGTCGTAAGACGATGGTAGTATTTGACCATTTCTTGCAATTACCCCTATGAAATTAGCAAATGTAGATGCTTTCTTGCCCACAGGTTGGTTTGCATGGTTTATGGTCACCACAATTTTGTCGTTCGGCTGATGCTTCCAGACGTCTCCCATCCTCGTCGGTCTCCTGTTTTTTTATTGCCGGTGCACTCCCCTCACCGATCTCAAACTGAGTGTCAGTCTCTTCTGGAGACTGTCCCTGCACATCCCCCGTGCTTGGAGTTGGCGTAGGAGCCCTTTTTGTAGGTCGTCTCGGCATTTTTTCACTAACAACAAAAAACATCATATTAATATAATTAAAAAAAAGGTTAATAGTTAAAAGTTAAACTGATCTAGAAGTGATATAAACTGCAATGTGACAGATGTAAACTGCAATTTAAAAGTTAAACAGATCTAAAGTTAGTCGAGGATAACACTCTTCAATACACATGGGACACTTCTTATGGCAATGCACATGCAACTAAATCCAGTCAAGAATAATGCTTGCAGCTATATGATGGTTGAAAAGGTCAAATGCCAAGTAACCCGAAACATTGTTTCATGATCAAAGTAAATTTTACCTATAAAGATTCATATCAAAGGTCAAATGCCGTGAGTGCATTTCTCCAATTGATAATAATTGAGTAAGAAACTGTGTAAACCATGCTTCTTATCTAGTCTGACGCTTGCGATAAATCAAGTACACGTAAGTAATGTATAACTGCATCAAAAATAAAGTTCAAAAACTTGACATTGGGATAAGAATCAAACCATTTATTTTTCGTACCTGTTAAAGAAATATCAACTATGTTAAGCTGGATCACTATCATATGGATTATGGGGCAAGCAAGCAGAATATCATTATTGTAATTTTATGAAATTCTAGACCTTGGTTAAATTTACAACAGAGACTTACAGACTTGACGAAATTCAACTCGTTGATTCTTTAGACAACAGTAGTTATATGATACATATTATGTTATTATCAGCATCAGTTAACACAAAATAATATCAAAGGTAACACAGTAACGATTTTGTAAAGAAAGACTTAGGGGGGCTTTTGCAGCTAAAGAGAGGAAAAGTGCCAGCAAATTTTAACAACTCAGTATATACATTCAAAACCTGTTTAGTTTTTATGTTTGGAAATTTGAAGGGAGACTCTGATATTCAAACTGAAATTTTTGATATACAAAATTTTCTATGATAGATGTAGTCACATATACTTGTTCATAAAGATTGTAACAAAAAAGGAAAAGAAAAACCAAATACACATGTAAATTACTACATCTTTGAATCTAAGAACAAAGAATGTTTATTATAATACAATATCATCCAAGACATCTCCTGGATCTCCATCCGTACGGAGCCAATTAGGACTACTGTTGTCATCTGTTATGTTTACATCTAATATTGGAAACTCATTAGCAATATAATTGTTCATGGGATCATCGTTCTCATCATCTGCAGCCTCGCCCAACTGAAATACATCTCTTGGTTGCATAATAAGTGCAATGTGAGTTTTGGGGTAAACTGGATCTTCAACATAGAACACTTGAAGGACTTGGGATGAAAACACAAATGGCTCATGACTAATGTGTACACCTGTGTGAATCAAATTTGAGAAGTTTACAATTGTAAAACCTAATTTTTCCTTGTTATTTGGATAATTCTTATCCAAACCAGCCCATTCCCCGCAAAATAAGACTACCCGGAATTGACCGTAATAATCCAACTCGATGATATCCGTGAGTACCCCATAATAGTCAACATCTACATCTATAGGATTCGCGTCTTCCCTGGTAGCATAACTTCTAGTCTTTGGCATGACTACAATTCCACTATTCTGGGACTTCAAATAACGTTCACGATCTTTAGTATGAAATCTGAAGCCATTGTATATATATCTTCTGAATCTTCTAACCATTTTATGGGGACCTTTTGCCAGAATCTTTATTTTAGATGATAGATCCTCATCATGCAATTTAGAGACCTACATATGTGACGGTTAATCGTATAAGTACAGTGACGAATATAGATATAAAATATTTGCTAATAAGTTGGAATACCACTTACATGAGATTGAAACCAAGTATGAAATTTTTCATTCATTATCTTACTTTGATCACGTGGTCTCAGTCTTCTCGGTCTAGCTGTTCTTTTAATCTCACGGATAAATTCACTAGAAATAATAAAATGATAGAAATGGTAGTTAGTTAAAATTATGTCTCGATTTTATTGCAATATAAATGACTAAAAAATTGACTTACGCTCGAAATGGCTCAACTGCTGCATGGTGATCTAGTACATATCGGTGTGCTTGTTCCCATGTTAAGTTTTCTAACTCAAATGCATCAACTTTACCAATAGTAGTGCCAGTAGTCTGAAAGAGATACTTAGCCCCGCCAAGGTTTGACATGTCCGGGTTTCTCCTTGGCCTATTCAGACTTGTCTATACACCCATAAGATATCTTAAACAAAAATTAGAGCACTCTTCCGATAGATAGCCTTCAGCTATCAAGCCTTCTGGATATGCTCTATTTTTAACATATCCGATAAGACGATAAAGTTACGTATAGTTAAATATTTTGGTCATAAAAAATAAATAAATACATCACATAAAGTAGATAAACCAGATGTTCAATGAGGCATGGATATTACCTCTCAATGGGATACATCCATCGATAATGTACGGGTCCCCCGAGTCTAGCTTCACCGGCCAGGTGGATTATCAAGTGAATCATTATAGTGAAAAATGATGGAGGAAATATCCTCTCCATTTGACAAAGTACCACTGCAGCACGTTGCTCCAATTGGTCAAGATCTTCAATACGTTGAACTCTTGAACAAAGTTCTTTATAAATACTACAAAGATCCTTGATGACGGCAGTGACTTGCTCACACATCGAAAACCTTAGAGCCACGGGAAGGAGATCTTGCATCAATATGTGGTAGTCATGTGACTTTGGACCCTGAAGCTTCTTCTCCTTAGAGTTGACGCACCGTGCTATGTTAGATGAATAGCCATCAGTGACTTTAATCTCCTGTAACACCTTGCAAAATAATTCCAACTCTTTTTTGGACATTGAATAAATTGCAGGAGGGAGACGGACTCTGCCATTGGGTAAATACTCTGGGTGCAACTCATGTCGTATGTCCATCGAAACTAAATCAAGGCGACACTTAAGATTATCTTTGGTCTTCCGATCATCCCCCATGACAGTTCCTACACAATTTTTGCCGATATTTTTCCCAATGTGCATCACATCTAAATAATGATGTAATGAGTTGAATTCCCAATACAGCAACTCAAAAAAATGCTCTTCTTCTTTCATGACCCTAAATCAAACATGTTGTCACATTCATCTGTATCGCATAAGTCGGTGTCCTCATCCCTTGCTTTTCTCTTGCCTTTCTTGATGACTTCTAGTTCTTTACCGTAATTGAAGTTATGACCTTGTAATCGCCTAGACACATCTGACCCTGTCAAAATTTCAGACGCATGTCTCACTCCCGCAACCCATCAAATGTTGAAGTTTCTGACCTGAATATGTGTGTGTCATGCAACCATCTTCGATGACCCATGTAACAAAATTTTCTACCATTATACAACCACTTTGAAACAGTTTGATCAGCACAACAAGGACATGCATAACGCCCTTTAGTACTATAATCGGATAAATTTGCATTTGTAGGAAAATCATTGATTGTCCAAGTCAACGCAACCCTGAGACGAAAAGTTTCTTTAGCTGTTGCATCATAGCTTGGAACACCCTCCCATAATTTTTGAAGTTCATTTATTAATGGTTGAAGGTACACATTTATATCATTTCCTGAACTTTTTGGTCCAAGAATTATCATTGACAACATAAACGATGAAGGTTTCATACATTTTCAAGGGAGCAAATTGTACGGAATTAACACAACGGGCCATATGCTATATGTATTTCTCATTTGCCTGAATGGGTTAAAACCATCACTGGCTAATCCAAGTCTCACACTGCGAGGATCTTCAGCAAAATCAGGATATCTTTCATCAAACTTTTTCCAAGATTGAGAATCAGCCGGGTGTCTGAGAATCCCGTCATTCTTGCGACATTCTGTATGCCATCTCATATCCGAAGAAGTTTTAGATGACATAAACATTCTTTGCACCCGAGGAATAAGAGAAAAATATTGCAAAATTTTTGCAGGCCTCTTTTTCCTACTTGTTTTAACTGAGTCATCAGCTTCTTGGTCTTCATTTGGTTTTCCTTTCCATTTTGACGTTCTGCATATTTCACAATTCTATAGTCTTACCTTATCCCCCATGAAGAGCATACAATCAAATGGACAAGCTAAAATCTTCTCATACCCTAAATCAAAAGACTTTAGAAATTTTTTGGTAGCATGGGATGATTCTGGAATACAGATTTCGGGAAATGCTTCATTCAACAACTGAAGTAGCATGTTGAAGGACTTAGCAGACCACCCGTTTAAAGTTTTGATTTGAAATAATCTAACAATGAATGCAAATTTCGTAAATTTTGCACAGTCACGGTACAAAGGTGTACTAGTATCTTCCATTAACTTACTAAAGGCTTCATATTCTTTATTAACTTCAGAATCTTGTCTTTCCTCTTCCAATCCTCCACTAATGTCCTGTTACTGTTGGCTCATTATGGACTTGTGTTGTTGGACTATTGGAGTGTGTTGGATTGTTACAAATTCCAAATGCATCCCGCTATAAATCTTGCATCTCATCGGCCACATTTAAGTCGTCGTTTGATATGGGCTCGTCTTCATCCTCTAACACACCCGGTTCAACCGGAATTGCCTGGGCATGCTCTCCATGGCAAAACCATTGTGTGTACCCTTGGAGAAAACCATTGATCACCAAATGTGTTTCAACTTTGACGCATGTTTTCAGATGACAGTTAGTACACCGCCGGCATGGACAAAGAATCAAATTTGGATCACGAGAATTTTTCTTGGCAAAAATAATGAAATCTTTAATGCCATCCTGATACTCCTTTGATAATCGTGACTTGATCATCCAGCTTTTATCCATTTCAACAATATCACTAAATCTGAAATAAAAATTTTATATATTAAAATATTAATAGCATCTACCTTACTAAGTTGATTGCCCATGAATAGTGTGAAATAATTATTATTACACCTATGAATGGTGGAGTGTCATTTGCAGTGTCATTTGCAATGGTAGGCACAAAGGCCTTGCCTCCATGCTATGCATGTGGCCCTTGCCCCATGGCTGTCTAGTGCCTGAGTATTCATCAAGAAAGAAATGAAATTTTATATGAAATCCTTTTCCCTTTTTGGATCGTATCGCTACCCAACCAGTAGTGTAACTAATCTGTTTGGTTCACTATAATACTTGTATTTAATCATCAAAAGATTTGATGGTATACGTCTGTGTATGACTTCATTGATGTGTTCTTATAAGGACATGTAGTTAAAAAATCTTTGAAGTTACGCTATTGATTTTATTATCTTTTTTAGATGATGGGTCTTAAAAGTTAAAATTAAACATATTTTCTTAATAATTTTTTTCTTTCAGTTTAGCTTGATGATGCCAAACTAAGCTATAAATTCGGTTGGTTAAGCAATAATCATTGCTTAGTGTCCACATCGCACACTTAATTTGGTTGTGCTAATTTGGATAATTATAGAGAGAATTTGATTCAAAAGAAGGGCAGGAGCTAAAAGCCCCGAGTGAGTACTCCAATCCAGTTGACATCCCACCATGTAAATAATTGCGTATATATATATGTTGTTGATATAACTCAAAAAAATTTGTTGCGTGCGTGTACTGTGATGTAACTTATAGTAGCTCATGGCCATTCAAACATTTGAGCTTTAGATTCCCATATTTACAATTAGCAAGTGCATATGGCCACATCTCTCATTGTCACAGCTATCAAGTATATTCCCTAAATTAGAATGTACGTGCAATCATCTTCGATCAATCATTTTTTTAGCCCACTACCCACAAAATGTAGTGGCCCAACTAAAGAAGACAACAAGTTGTGATATGTTGCTGTTGCTTTCTCAATCAATCAATGGCAAAAAGAAAATATCATTATAGTTAGTCCACATCATGTAGAGGGGCTTAGATATATATACGTATGCTAAGTTATTATTTTGAAATATGAGGTCGAGAAGCCATTCTATTTTCAGAAGCAACTTCAAAACACGCAATTCCAACTATGTTAGTTTCTATCTTGTAAATTATAACTCTTTAGTTCAAATATGGATGCGTACATGATACATCTCAAATTACTTCGCAGACAATCATATCTGTGGAGTTTTTTCATATTAGGCAAAAATCCGGATAAGAATTGCATCAATGATCATTTGTAGAACTCTTGCACATATGGATGGGGAATTTTTGTGTGTGTTTTTGATTTTTTCAGGTTTGAATCTGTTTGAAAAATTTGTGGTATTCCCAAGCTACAAACTCTAACCAAACTTTCGGTTAAATTCATTTTACAGAGAAACAAACAAGAGGAAAGAAACAAGTGCAATGTACTCCCCTAAGATCTCATGATTTGAATGTCTCATGAAACAGTGATTGAGTTTTTTCTTAAAGACATAATTGTGGAATAATTAGCGGATCATCATTATAAACAATGATTGATTTATAAACAATTAGCGGATCATCATTATAGTCAAAATTGTTCCGATGTCCCTCTTTTGCTACAACTAGTACATCCACTACCACTATTAGTGTATCAGTTTTACACAAGTGCAATCTAGTCGCTCTCACATTTTTGTTGTATATGGGGAACTCACTAATATGCAGATGCAGGTCAAATACATATAAGCTAGACAAATCAATAGGAATTTACAAAATAGAAATTCCAAAGTCAACTTTTGACCTGCTTGTTTATGCAGACATATCAACACAAATATAATAAATTCTGGAACAAAAATTGAAACAAAAGAGCATATATTACAAGTAGAAACTACATCTTGTTCATTCATTCATTCATTAACGCAAGAAACATGCTTAATAATGATTCAAAGTTGCTCCAAGATACTTACTAATAATTCATTTGGACCTAGAAAGATACACATATATATAGACATATCTCAAATGTATACATACAGATAAACATATATATAAACATACAAATACAACAAACCCCCAACACATTCTCAAATCGCAAAATACTTCTAAATCACAGATTATTCAGCACAAAATCCCAAACAATTTCATTAAAAAATAAAAAATTTATTAAAAGCTGAAAATAATCATACCGGAGATGAGCGAGGGTTTGAGAGCTAGAGAGAGGGGGAGAACAATGGCGTGAAAGGGAATTAGGATGCCGGAGATACGATGGCGGGGAGCACGGCAGAGGAGACGAGCGGGGGGCGCACGGCAGAGGAGACGAGCGCTAGGGGATTTGGGTTGCGGCGCGGTGATTTGGAGAGGAGGGGATTTGGGTTGCAGAATTTGGAGACGGCACGGGGATTTGGAGATGAGAGGAATTTGTGAGGAGATTTGGAGAAGAGGGGATTTGGGGCGCTAGGGTTTTGGGGATTTCGCGCGCTAGGGTTTTGGGGATTTTGCGCAATCGTAAAGAGGCGAAAGATTAAAGGGAAAATAAAATGCTGGTTAATTCTTAATTAACTGATGTAATTAGAGGGATTCCCCGGTGCCTACTATACAACGCCGGGGAATATACGTAAACATCGGCGTTTTATAGAAAATGCCGGGGAATTAAGGGTTTTTTTTACTCCCAGATACCAACTTCGTTCTTCCCTGGCGTTTATTGAAAGCACCGGGGTAAAAACGCCACTGTAGGGTAATTTAGTTGTAGTGTCAGTCGATCGTCAGACCGATCTCGACTTCCTCATCATCAAAATTCTTAACCTGGAATACGCTCAATATCCTCCTCCTGGGACCTGCTGCTGCCATATTAGCCCAAAATGAAATAAAATGCATAATGTGAGTCAAGTTACCAAAAATATTATTACAAGTTTTGCGAAAATAAAAATTATTCCTGTCTAGCCAAAGAACCCAGGTTGTAGCGACCATAGCGATATACCACGCTTCTCTCATAGTTCTTCTGTCGGTGGTAAATTTTGACCATACCTACAGGTCCTCGTACACACTAGGGCACTAATACGTTCCCAGTGCGCTGAGTACCTCAACGAATACCGCTTTGCTCCTAGGACACTGTAGGAAGAGGTGGTCTTTAGTTTCTAGGGTATCGTGGCAGAACCCGCAACGAGAATCCACATTCGGTTGGCATTTAGGGAGATTTCTCTAGTCAAAATTGCATCGTTCAGCACCAGCCATAAGAAAACTTTGATTTTCAGTGAAGCTTTCATCCTCCAAACGACACATGCCCACTTTAGGGTACATCCCCTAAAGTGAATGCAGTTATACAGTGAGCGTACGGTGAACGTGCCGTTCTTTTCTAGACCCCAAGATTTTTTATCTGGACCTTGAGAGCAACTAATTCCAGCATTGGTGATATAGGTCTGAAGCTCTATGAGTCTATTCTGAGAGCCCAGGTCCAGTGATTGTTTAAATGGCGGTTTCTAGGTGCCTCTTTTCCAGACTGCGGCCACTGTACAGTGTGGTTGTGATGCATGATCATATAGATTGGGGAACAAGGCTCTAGAGTGTGATCACCACATCACTTGTCCCACCAGAATCTGGTGAGTCTGCAGTTACCTATAACTGAATTAACACAGCTAATGAAGGGATCGTAGGCCTTAGCTACGCCTTTCCAGAACCAGGAAACACATTGGCCTACCCTGAAGCCGAAATTTCTCGTCCCATTCTCATGCAGATATCCCTGAACAAAATCTTGTCACCCTTCTCCATTATGGTAGAGAACCTTCCACCACCATTTGCCCAGTAGAGCAAGATTCATATCTCGAAGATCAATGATACCTAGCCATCCATGTATCTTTTTCATGCATGCCTTCTCCCATCTGATAAGGGGGTAGCCGCCCCGATCCGGGTCTGCACCTTTCCATAAAAATCGTTTTCTGGTCCAGCCAATTCTCTGAATTACCCATCGTGGTATTTCGAAGAACGAATAATAATAGGTTGGAAAATTTGATAGACCGCATTAATAAGCGTGACTCTCCCTCTCAGTGATAGGGCTTTACCTTTCCAACCTGCTAGACGGCTCTCAACCCGATCAATAATGGGTTGCCAATCAGCCTTTTTGAGTTTCCCAGGTCTTAGGGGCAATCCCAGGTATTGAATGGGGAAGCTCTTTGTGGCACAATTGAGAATTGTGGCATGTTTTAGTGCTTCCTCCGTGGTCAGGGCATTGGAGATGAGGGCACTTTTGTGGAACTTTATCCTGAGTCCATACCAAGCTTCAAAACTATATAATATACCTTTGAAGGCGGTAGTTTTCCCGAGGTTTTCATTACCAAATAGGAGGGTATCATCTGCATATTGGAGTATTGAGCAACATTTGCAGTTTACTCCCTTGGCCACCGGTACAATCCAACCTTCTCTACTACAGTTAGCCATCATGGACCGAAGTACGTCTGCCACAATGGTGAACAGAAAGGGTGAGAGCGGATCCCTTTGTCTGAGGTGCCGTTTGTACGAAAATGGGTGGCCCGACACCCTATTTATCAAAATTGCAGTTCTGCTGGTGGTAAGACATGTGTGGATCCATCTGATCTATCTAACCCCAAAGGCTCTTCCAGCAAGCGCTTCCAGGAGATAGTCCCATTCGACCAAATCATAAGCTTTCTCGAAATCCAGTTTCATGAGATAGCTCTTAGTATTCAATGTGTGGCATTAATGGATAGTTTCTTCAGTCATCGCCATACTGTCCTGAATACATTGCCCTTGAATGAACCCTATCTGGTCGTGGCTAATGAGATCTCCATCACCTTTTCCAGTCTATTAGCGAGCGTCTTGGTGATGAGCTTGACAGATCATTAAAGGAGATTAATAGGGCGGTAATCTCCCACTCGCCGGGAGTCTTCTTTCTTAGGAATCAGCACAACCTCCTCAAAATTAATTCTCCCTAATTTGAGCTTATGTTCATAGAAATCAGCGAACATCCTCAGCAAATTGCCTTTGATTTTCTCCGAGAATGTCTGATAGAAGATCATCAGGAAACCATCTGGACCTGGGGCTTTGTCTTTGCCAAGTTTTTGGATTGCCTCCCAGACTTCCTTCTTACAGAAGGGCGCTTCTAGGGATTACAGCATAGGTCCGGAGTTGCCCGCCGAGTCCTGCTAGAAATCATGACGGAGGGGGACTCTGAGGTCTGCTTTGCGTCTAAATAGTAGTTTGAAATGGGACTGGAATTCCATTCTGATGTCCTTGTCGCCTTGGATCGTTCCAGAGTCTGAATGGATCGAGTGAATTAGGATAGATCTACGCCGGACACTGGCAACTTGATAGAAGAATGTTGTGTTCGTGTCTCCTTCTTTGAGCCACGAAATTCTGGACCGTTGTTGCCATTTAATTTCCTTAAGCCTATAGAGTTGATCAATTTCCTATCTGAATTGGAGCAACCTATTCTGCTCTTCCTATAGTAGATCTCTAGTTTCTTCAGTCTTCTCTAGTTCCTCAATTCCTTAAAGAAGGAAGTCTTTTGCCCTCCAAATCATCGCAAATCTGGTCCGGTTCCATTTCCTGAGCTTGCCCCTAAGTCTTCTGATTTTTTCACACCATATTGCGGTAGCTTCAGTCCCCGTCGTGGGTCGAGACCAACTCTTGTAGACCATGTGATGCAAGCCTTGGATTTCTAACCATGCCTTCTCGAATCTAAACTTTGGTGATCTCCTGGGTTGAACTTCCCCGGAGGATAGGAAAATAGGTACATGGTCCGAGGTGGGTTTAGGGAGTGATTTAGCCACAGACATCGGGAATTTGGTCTCCCAGTCGTGGAGAAAAAAATCCTATCTAGCTTCGCTAAAATGGGCGACGATTGCATGTTTGACCAAGTGAACAGTCTATCTGAGATGGAAATGTCCACCAGTTCCAGGTCCGTGATAACCTCATTAAACGCTTCCCGATCAGATTCACTAGATCCTCTGCCTCTGTGTTCTGAGGAGAATCTAGTGATGTTAAAATCGCCCCCACCACCCAGGGGTGTGGCCAGTGTGCATGAATCGCTCTAAGTTCTATCCAGAAAGTCATCCTAGTAGCAGAAGTGTGAGGACCATAGACCACCGTAATTGACTGAGTCCACAGGTCAGCTTTACGTTGGAGCAAGACCGACAATGAAAATTACCCGTATAGTTCGTCAAGACAACAAAATAAATCGGGGTTAAAACCTAGAGCGATACCCCCAGATGCCCCAACAGATGGGGACATTTTCCATTCGGAGATTCGATTTCTCCCCACCCTACTAAGTCTAGACATATGTGTAAGTTTGGTCGCTTGAAGACCAACAATATTAGCTTTTAATTTGGTGATGACCTCCTTAACCATTTCCCGCTTGCCCCGCCTGCCCAGGCCTCTAACGTTCCAGAATAGGACCTCCATTAACTACTGGTAGATAAGGGACCGTGACTCGATTTGGAAGTCGAGTTGGAAATAAGGTTAACCCTATCAGTTTCCCACCCCTAATCTTATTAAGGAGAAACGCATTCCGATCGGTATCGCTTACTGTGAGACCACATGTTTTAGCTAGACAAAAAATCTCATTATCATACATGAAATTAAAATAGATGCTAGGAAGAAACGTGTACCTCCATCGCTAGTTTTAGATGCTTTAGCTGCCGCAGCGATCTCCAGATAATCGTCTAGGGACTCCTCAATAGTCCTCTTAGCACTTTCTGTACTCTAAAGCCTTTGTCGCCTTGACTCGGGGCAGGGGCCAGGACATGGGCAGTGGGTTGTGTGTGAGGGAAGGTGGATGGGACAAACTCAGGAGACAAATCCAGTGCATCGACATTGAACTCCTCTGACTCCTCTTCAGAGTAGACAAAAACATCTTCTAGATTTAGTCTCGCTGCACGATCATCCTCTTCCAAGTAGCTCTCTAAAATAGTGGGTTTTTCCAAAGATTCAAAAATTGACTCCGTTGGGCTTGAGCACTTGGGTTGATCACTAAACAAAGTGTTAGTGGGTTTATTCAATATAATCACCGTAATGGGCCCCTCTGTAGGCCCACCTACACTTAACCCCTCTCCGTCCCTTCTTTAGGCCCATTCCTACCTAGGCCCACCTTCAAAAGAGAAGACGAGGCGTTGCCATCTTCAGACGCCTGTGACTCTTCGAACGAGGAGAGGTACGTGTCCCCACGCTTCCCCTCTTCAACTCTGGGCACTTCAACCGAAGCTAGAAGCTCCAGAAACGAGGCGTCTCTCTTAGACGCTCTGTTTCTTATCCTTTCGTCTTCCTCAATCCTAAAATTACCCCTTTTCTCATACGGAGCTTTCTCCAATGCTTTGATCTCCCCCCCCCCCCCCCCTTTCGTCTTCTTCCCTGAAGTTGCTCCATTCTTGTGGCGCTCCCCTTCCACGGTACCAACTCCTCCAAATCTCTCATAAGGACCTGTTCCTCATTTTGCTTCCTCTCTCCCTCAAAAGGAGCCACCTTTTTCCTATTTGGTGAATGTTTCTATCTGTTGGCAGAACAGTGAGTCAAAAGCTCCCTTCAGTGCCCCTTCTCAGTAGCTGGCAGGGGTTGACTACCATTTTGGGCGATTTGTATGATGGGGGTTCCAAGGCAGGGCATTGGGCCTGCAGATCTTGCCTTTTTTGTGCAAGACTGTTGTACCTCCATTTGGAGTACCTCTTGCCTGTTGGGTTTTAGGTTGTTTCCTTTGTTCAGTTTGCCACCGTAAGCCAGAGTTGTCTGTGGTTCAGGGTACCTCGTCGCCTCACCTTGGCACTCCTCCCTTCCTCTAGCATCTCTGATAACTTCACGGTACGCATGCTCAATTTCGTAGGCTCCGTCTATGGTGAGATTCCATTCTGGTGTTACCACCTGCTTGTAAGAGCGGCCATCTCTGAGTGCGGCGTTAGGCGAAGAGAGAGCCAGTTGCTCCGTCTCCGGCTCCTCTTGCTTGTCCAACACAAATCTTATGAGGTATGATTCCTCAAAAGAGAACACCTTTGCAAATCTGGGCATAAGCGTGATGTCGGGACTACGGATCAATACTCTGGCGGAGACGATCTCCGATCGCCTCACCGTCTTGTCTTCAATGTCCTCGATGGTACCAAACTCCCAAATCATCTCTTGAAGAACTTCTTTTTTTCAAAAGTGTAGAGGAACATTGTGCATCCAAACCCAAAACCGTTTCCCTTTCGGCAGTTCAGCTCCGAATGTTGGCGACCACGGTACGAATTCCACCTGAAAATGCCCAAAGTCCACTACACCCATTGCTGTAACTTCCGTCATCTTCTCCGTTGAGGGGAATGAAACCAAGAACTATAAGTGGCACATTTTCTTAGTGACCCAATTTCTGAAAGCTCGCATCGGCCACTTTCCGTTCGAAGCTTGGAGTAGATGATTCTTCGATGGGCAACCTGCTTTCACCTTAGCAATGGCACACCATTGGCGTAGCACTTCTCCTCCTTTTAATTGTCTCAAGGTTGTTTGCAAGTCGAATGAGCGTGGGGTTCTCTGGTGAACGTCCTCTTCTCACAGGCCGTTCTTCGTCATTGCTAGAAGTCTTGACGTTTGTACACACGTAAAACATGTGCCCCCATTTCATACACTTTAGGCATCGGATCTCTTTCGTACAGTCTTTTCGGAGATGTCCCAGATCGCCGCAATTGAAGCACGACACTGGTTTACGTTTCCCTTTTTGTTTCTTCTTTGTGAGCTCTCGATGGTTTGAGGGGGAAAGACTGTTTCTATTCTTTGATTTTCTTTGTAACTCGATCCATGGCTCCTCCTCTCTAATCTCCCCACTGCACACAGTTGTGCCTTCCCTGCAAGCCATGTACTGCAAATTGCCTTCTTGGGCCCGCTCGACGGTGGGCTTGCTTGGGAGTTGTGCCACTTTTGTTTGCCGTGGGGATGCGCCGGGCGGTTGAAAGAGGGTTGTTTTGTAGTGTGACTGGTGGTTGAGGTGTGATGGTCTTGGGTCGTAGAGGGTTTAGCATACCATTTCTGAGGTGATGGAGGTTGGGGGAGCTTGTGGGTTGAGTGTTGGGCAAAGTGGTTACGGTTGTAACTGTTAGCATAGCCTGTAGAGTTGGACTTTGGAGAGGCCTGGTGGCCCTTGTTCCAGGATCGGTGGTGGGAGGAATGTTGATAAAGATCTTGTGCATCCTCACTACTGACAAATTAGCCTATTAAAAATGGAGATCTTCACTACTGACAGATGGTAAAGAATTGAAAGATCTCAAGGTCAAGATCAGACTACGATGTAACCCTTATTCAAAATAAATAAATAAACAATCAGATCTTTACTAAGAAGTCTTGCTCCACTGATCGATCCATTGAGGATGTTCGGTTCTTTGTTAAGTTTTGGTCTGAGTTATTGACTCCTAATAAAAATGAGTCCCTTGAATTCCATGTGCTCGATTCGTTTGTTATGTCTTTGATTCCGCACATTTCTAACAGGGTGTCGTAATTGAGTGGTGCGGTTGCTTTGGACATGCCTGCATTTTTATTATAGGGAGTTATCTTTATTCGATCTCTGTTTCTTATTTTTTCTTCTTTCTTATTCATTGTTTTCTTTATATTTCAGTAATTATGTGTTAATGCTCTCTCTAGTATCTCTGGTCTGTGCAGTGAATCTCGCGGGTGTCTGACTTATTTTGGGTGCCCCTTTGCTATGCTTTGTGAGGCAGAGTTCTTGGATCTGGCTGCTCCTACGTTGGATGTCCCTGTTGCTTGTTTTGGTTGTTGGGTCTGCTCTTGCTGCTCCATCATTGAGTTGCTTTTGGCCCTGCTTTGATGCTTCATACGCTTGTTGCTTTGTTGCACTGGTTTTGGGGGTTGTGTGTTTGTTCAGTCTTTTGGTGGCTGATGTTGCGGTTTCTTCCTGCTGAACGAGTCTTGGAGTCGTGTTGGTCATTTATCTTTTTTTTATTGTTGTCCTCCTGCTTGTTAATGTTCTTGTTCTAGTTATCCTGTGGCTGGCCTTTTGGCGTGGTTAGTTATATGCCTTTTTATGATGTCTGTCGGAGCTTTTATCTAAGGATCTGTATGTACAGTCTCCATTGTTATATATATCGGACAGGAGTTTCGCTCCATCCTTTTATTTTTATTTTTTTTTTTTAAAAGCATGCACACATATTCATTATGCTAGCTAGTACTGTAAGTAGGGCTGCAATCGAGCCGAGCCGAGCCGAATACCTTCAGGCACGAGCTCGGCTCGTTTACGAAACGAGCTCAGTTTTGAGCTCGAGCTCGGCTCGAGCTCGGTTCGAGTCGAGCTTTGACCGATCTTTGACTATATTCGAGCCGACTAGCTCGCGAGCTTAGCCTGAAAAAAAAAAAAAACCAAACTCGAGCTCAGTTCGAGCCGAGCTTTGACCTTTGACCGAGCTCGAGCCGAATAGCTCCCGAATAGTTTGATTTGTTTGCTGCCCTAACTGTAAGCCAATCCTCTTCCCCATCACCCGGTAATGTGCTTAAAGTTGAAATGGTAATATCTAATGGAAGTGCTGCAATATACTCCATATGATATATAATTCTCGGAAAATATATAATATATACTTCTGTAGATTTTACCAAAGAAGAAAAATTTATGTTGATTGTTGTGGATCGGTACGTAGTCGTGATCAGGGAAACAAACTCAGGAGAAGGCAAGTTCAAATTCCCATCAATAATTAAAGTATATAATAGACTAATTAAGCATGCATCACAAATAATAATTTATTATCTTATGACAGCGATGAGATGAGTTCGTGGACTGGATATGCAATTTCAGACAAAGACAAGCCTCCAAAAAACGAACAGGAGAGATACACAAATGACCTCACTTCTTACCTCATATGGTCCAATTCAGTACATATTTATGGAAAAAAAGGTATAAGCAACTTACGCGTTTAGAAAATAAGCAATTGATAAAATTGCATGAATGGAAATGAAAATTTAAGAAAATGATTAGTTATTTAATATATCACATACATATCATCTCACCAATTGCTCATTTACTAAATGACTAAATGAGCAAGTTACTTATATATACTAGTAATTTACACGTGCAATGCACGTTTTAATAATTTCAAAAAATAAAAATAAAAATCTGACGTAGAGAGAATTTGAACCGAGAACCTCCTTTTTATTAGTTATGTACGTGCGTTGCACATGTTCATAGAATGACAAAATGACAAATGACACTAAGACCTTCTCCCATTATAATATATATATATATATATATATATATATATATATATACTAGATTTGCCCATGGGCACATGCCTACGGCATGTCTTCGGAACGATACATCTTATGAAAGTACTAGATTTGTCCGTGGACACGTGCCTACTGCACGTCTTCGGAACGATACATCTTATGAAAGTCTTGTAAACAGTAAAATAACAATTATGCAGCTCAAGCTTGAATAGTAAAACAATAATTAGTTGTAAATAAAAGTCCATGTTTCCACTAGTATATGTTGAAAAATAATTATAAATGAGGGTATAAAATCCAGCTTCTTAGAACGATGAGTATGAAAAATGATGAAATTTAACTGTTGATGAGATATTTGCTATTTTCAATGTAACATGAGCAATAAAAAAATGCATTTAAAAAATTGAAAATTTACAAATCTGAAATCTGAAAATATAAATTTTTGAGTAAATAGAGAGAGAATGAGAGAGAAAGATAAATAAATAAATAAATAAGTTGTTTTGGGGATTTGAATTTGCATTTTGGGGGGACTTTTGGGCGGAAAAATATGTTCTATAAGGTTAGATCTGGACCATTGATTTCAATCCCATTGAATGAGAGCCACTTGATAGCTTTCTTTGTGTTTTATTATTATTATTATTATTATTATTATATAAATTTATATATATATATATATATATATATATATATATATATATATATATATAGAGAGAGAGAGAGAGAGAGAGAGAGAGAGAGAGAGAGAGCGCAATGCTCCATGGTAAACCACTGAGAGAGAGAGAGAGAGAGAGAGCGCAATGCTCCATGGTAAACCACTGAAGCCGTTGTTCAGAACAACGACTTCGTTTATTTTGAAATGAATTTCAAATGATTTTATTTTACATATTTAGACTAATTTACATGTGAAGATTAATGTGAATGATTCGGTTCATCAATACGAAGGCGGGAAGGCCGAGTGCACACGGATGCCTCCGTGCCTAGTGCACAACGGAATGGAAGTACATATATATATATATATATATATATATATATATATATATATATATAGAGAGAGAGAGAGAGAGAGAGAGAGAGAGAGAGAGAGAGAGAGACCGAGAGAGAAATTTTTCATTGAAAACAACATGTTCATTTCTAATATGCCTTAATCAGTCATTGCCAATGACAAGTTACGTGGTTTGCACGTCTGCAAATGCTACAGTACGTTTATATATATATATATATATATATATATATATATATATATATATATATATATAAACGTACTGTAGCGTTTGCAAACGTGCAAACCACTTAACCCGTCATTGACACTAAAGGTTCAAGGCATATTAAAAATGAACCTGCTGTTTTCCAGAGAAAATTGCTATATATATATATATATATATATATATATATATATATATATATACTAGATTTGTCCGTGGGCATGTGCCTACAACACGTCTTCGGAACGATACAAAACACGAAAAGCCCTGTAAACAGTAAAACAACAATTATGTAGCTCAAGTTTGAATAGTATGACAATAATTAGTTGTAAATAAAAGTCCATGTTTCCATTAGTATATGTTGAAAAATAATTATAAATGGGGGTGTAAAATCTAACTTCTTAGAACTTTAAGTGTAGAAAATGATGAAATTTAACTGTTGAAGAGATATTTGTTATTTTCAATATAACATGTGCAATAAAAAAAATATTAAAATTCTAAAAATTTGCAAACCTGAAATCTTAAATCTAAAATTCTAAATAAATAAATAAAGGTTGGGAGAGAGAGAAAGAGAGAAATATGAAAAAGTGAAGAGAGAAAAGAGAGATAGTAATAAAGTAATGAGTTTTTTAGTTTTGGGGGGGAAAATTGGTTTTGGGGTTTGAAATTTTAAGGGAGAAAATATGTTTTGTGAGGTTAGATCTTGGCCTTTGATTTTTGGGGGGATTGACGGTGAGCCACTTGATAGCTTTCTTTGTGTTTTATTTTATATATATACACAGAAAGAGAGAGAGAGAGAGGTTTCTTCCATTGCAAACGCAAATATTTGTGCGCACAACTTAACCCGTCATTGTCAATGACCGGTTAAGGCAAAATATAAGCTTTTGCCTTATGCCTTAACCCGTTATTGCCAATGACAGGTTAAATGGTGTGCACGAGTTTGCATAACATTTGCTCCCATCAATATAATAAAACACAAAGAAAGCTATCAAGTGGCTCTTCTTCAATTCCCCAAAAATCAAAGGCCCAGATCAAACCTCACAAAACACATTCCCCCCCCCCCCCCCCCCCCCCCAAACTCATTCAAATCCCCCCCCCCCCCACCCACCCACCCAAAACAACTTCTTTATTTATTTAACTGTTTCTCTCTCTCTCTCCTATTTTAAAATTAAGAAAATAAAAAAAATTACTCTCTCTCTCTCTCTCCTATTAAAAAATTAAGAAAATAAAAATTTTTTAAATGTAAAAAAAATAAAAAATTAAAAAACTTTAAAAGTTAAAAACTAAAAAATTAAAAATTTAAAAACTTGAAAAATAATTCACAAAAATCAAAAACTTAAAAAAAATTATCAAAATTATTTTATAAAATTTAAAATTTTTAAAAAAATTTCAAAATTTAAAAAGTTTAAAAATATATAAATTTAAGAACTTAAAAAAATAAGTCAAAAAATCAAAACCATATAAAAAATTATTAAAAATTATAAAAAAGTTTAAAAATTTTATAAAATTAAAAAAAAATCAAAATTTTTAAAAATTATTAATTTTTTTAAAATTTTAAAAAAATTTGAATATTTTTTAATTTTTAAAAATTTAAAATTTTAGATTTTAAAAATTTTGAAAATTTTGAAAATTTTAAAATTTTGAAAATCTCAAAGCAAATCCAAATCCAAATCCAAATGTCGAACCCCAATCAAGAGGTCGTCGCCGATATTTGATCCGCTGCTAATTCCGTATCGGTGACTCCTCTCCACCAAATCGAGCGCGAATATCAAGCGTCTCCGTATCGGCGACTCCCCTCCACCAAATCGAGAGCCTCTATATGCGATGCGAAGACTCTAATTTCATCTCATTAACCGAATTCTCATTCTAATTTTTAATTTTTTTTGTAGGGGATTACTCAATTTTTTGCTGACTCGAATTTTGTGGATGCATGGGATCTAAGTTCAGAGAGGTATGATTATTTTATTTTTGGGTTGAAAATTTTTTAATTTGATGATTTATTTGATGAGGTTTTTATTGGTTTTGATTTAAGGTGTATGCAAGTGAGAGATGGATTATTTGGTGGCCTCAATTTGGGCTTCCAAACCATAGCAGGACAGATAAGCTGACCAATAATCTAAAATAACTTGACAAATATGCAACATTAATTTCTTTACTATAAGAGAAAATATTATCGTGAATTGTTCCCTTCGCTGGTTATTAGAAATCATAGATAACATAACATATAAGAACTTTTAGTGTATGTTTGGATATATAGGATTGGGATGAGTGGAGTTTACCAGTGAATGGTGCAAACTCTCTACTCAAGAAAAATAGCTAAAGTAAATTTGTTATTTATCCATTTTGATTTTTTTTTTGTAAAGGTGCAATAGGGAAACAAAGTGTAGATAAAAGAAATGATTAGCTTGGTTTAGAGTTTTGAGAACTTCATGTATTTCATTTTGGTTGAAATAATAATAAGAGGTATTTCAATAGCAAACTGAGTCTCAGAAAAAATAAATGTTTGAATTTTTGGTATTGTAGATACCTTTACACCTGCACTTGCGTTAACATTATATTTAAACATGCTCATAGTGGTTATGGGATTAGAGTAAACTCTATAAAACCTATATGATAATGTCCTTGCTTAACTATTATCAGTATCTAAAAGTGATGCTGAAGTTAAAAAAAATTATGCAGTGTTTCTAACAAACTATATGCATTTCAGGTAAGTTCAAGTTAATGATCAAGAATGCAATGGTTGAGCTTAAAGGTAGATATAATGCTTCCTCATATAATATGTTTGCATATATATATATGTAAAGAGCTTTTATGGACCAAGCTCCATAAGATATCATCACATGCACCTTTTTCCTCATCTTCCACTTACCATAATAGATGGAGACAGACTGATCTCAAGCTATAGGATTAATTTGATCCAGATAAAAAAAATTATCAGTTAACTGAATTTTTGGAAGTACTATATAAGGGTATATTTTTTATATTAATTTGAGTAGGGTTATTAGAATTCTGGATTTTCTCTATAAATATAAATATGTATAAACATATATATGATGAGAGTATCCTATAATTAGACAAATAAATGAGAAGAAAGAGAGAAAAGGAAAATTTTAGGGATTGGCTTAAAGAATGGCAAATAACACTTATTTGTAAATATTAAGTGATATAGTGGGAATCGATTCCAAGCTAGCATCTTCTTCTTAGTAGATTGCAGATCATATTGACCCAATCACAAAAATCGGATTTTTCAAAAATCGAATTTTTTTCGTAAATGTATTCTTTTTCAAATGCATTGTTAAATAAATAACAAATACGACAAGAAAATATTATTCGGTAACCACCCACATGTACAAGAAACTGATAATACCATATCAAAATATGTTTAGAACATGGCATCCTAAAGCATTAAAATTCACTCATGGAGTTATGCATGCATCTTGATGCAATAGCGCCTTTAGGTACTGTATGATATCCTCTGGTTTTCGCCCCATAGGATTACTTTTCCATCTATATATATCTCTTCCAATGCAAAACCTTTAGCGCATCTGTAGTTATTATTGTCAAATTTTACAAATTTAACTTATAGCAAATAGCAATAGTCGTTGTTAGCCAAAATTTGGTCAGACGATAAATTATCTCCCATCCGACGTTATATAAAAAAAAAGTTTAAAAAAAAAATAAATAACAATGATAGTGACATTTTAAAAAAATCCAAAAATCCAAAAAAGAAAAAAATCAAAAAATTTCCCACGAGGCCTAGGACGGTGTATAATACATCGGTTGTGAATTTTTTAAAAAATTTTTTGATTATGGTACTGTTCCTAAAAAAAATTCTTAAAATGTTCGGACGGTGTATAATGTCTTGTCCCGGTAAAATAAATTACAAAATATTGTACGATGGTGTATAATTTACCGTTCGTTCTTTTTTATTAAAAAAGAAATTTCAGACGTTATATTATACTTTGTCCGATCTTCAGACGAAATATAATATATCGTCGGATTACTTTTTCCATTCAGCCAATTCGTCTGCCAAATATAGCTTACTACTGTTCTCCAAAAGCTAAATTTTGGCTAAATAGCCAACGACTACAGCACCCCTTTCAGTAAAATTTTACATATTTTAGCTAAATAGCCAACGACTACAGCACTCCTTCGAGCCAAATTTTACGTATTTTGGCTAAATAGCTACATATGCTCTTAATTACATCAATGCACACGTCACCAAGGTCCATACCACAAACAATCATCCAAAGCAAACTACTCCTCTCATGTAAATAAAAACGGCAACACCTATCAAGTCTCTATACTAATAAGAGAGAGAAAAATAAAAGGAAACACCACTTACAACTAGCTAACTTCTTCTCTTTCTCTCTCTTCTTCTCACCAATTCTTATGGCAAGTGGTGGTGGTGATGATGCTGTGTCCCATGAATCGAGCGGGCCAATGGAGAGTATCCTCAACGACACGTCGATCCCATGGGGCCAACGAATACGGGCAGCCACCAGAATAGAGATGAAGCTTCTTCTCCGTTTGGCAGCTCCGGCGGTTATGGTGTACATGATCAACTATGTCATGTCTATGTCTACTCAAATCTTTTCCGGCCATCTCGGAAACCTCGAGCTGGCCGCAGCTTCCCTCGGTAACACTGGCATCCAAGTCTTTGCCTATGGCCTCATGGTATGAATTCATAGTTTTCTTCTTCTCATGACAAACAATAATAATACTTTTTATTGATAAGAAAATAATGAAATAAAAATTCCCAAAATTTATTTTGTGTATAAAATATTAATTCTAGTAGGTTGTCCTTGCAAATTTTAATTCTGGTCCATGTATTTATATTGTCCACGTGACACATATCTCCTCACCTAACTAATCGACAATTTCGTCCAACCTCCATTCAGCTTGGCATGGGCAGCGCCGTAGAAACTCTATGCGGTCAAGCCTACGGGGCCCACAAATACGACATGCTAGGCGTTTACCTCCAACGGTCAACGGTCCTCCTCATGGCCACCGGAATACCGCTCGCAGTAATCTATGCCTTTTCCCGCCCAATTCTCGTACTCCTCGGTGAGTCCGAAGACATTGCCAAATACGCCTCCATATTCGTGTACGGTCTCATCCCTCAAATTTTCGCATATGCCGCAAACTTTCCAATCCAAAAGTTCTTACAGGTACAGATCTACTACTTTCTTTTTAATAAATCGCAGCCAGTTAAGTTAGCTAATCACCGGTTTCATTAACGAATGTAGGCACAAAGTATTGTTGCACCTAGTGCCTACATTTCTACTGCAACTCTTGGGGTCCACCTTGTGCTGAGCTGGCTGATAGTATACAAACTTGGGTTGGGTTTATTTGGTGCATCTTTGATGCTGAGTTTGTCTTGGTGGATTATTGTGGCCGGTCAGTTTGTGTACATTGTGACTAGCCCGAAGTGCCACTACACTTGGACCGGGTTTAGTATGCAGGCATTTTCCGGGTTGCCCGAGTTTTTGAAGTTGTCAACCGCCTCGGCGGTGATGTTGTGTTTGGAGACTTGGTATTTTCAGGTGTTGGTGTTGATTGCTGGGTTGCTTGAGAATCCGGAGCTCGCGCTTGATTCGCTTTCTGTTTGGTAAGTAACTCTGCTGACAAGTTTGGCTCGCCTTGGTTTGGTTTGGTTTGGTTTGGTTTGGTTTTAAGTTTTGGCTTAAATAGTCTATATCTTCTTCTTTAGAAAAAAAAATAAATCAATAAATTTATGAGGAGTCTACGTCTTACCTAATACCAAAACTAGGATGTCGTTTGTGATCCACCATATGCATGCGATGATTATTTAAACAATTAAACCCGCAAAGTTTAATAAGAAATTAAGAATGGGCTTCTAAATTCTAATAATGAATTAACTTATAGGTCTCACTTCAAGCCCTAACATCTTTTATACACACGAAATGTATAGAATACTTCCAATAGACGGTTCTAAATTAATGTCCACATCGAAAAAAGAAAAAAAAAGCAAAAAAAAAGGGATATATGCTTTCTCAAATGTTCTTTGCTTGTATATCTAATATTGTTTCTTGGACCCAATTCAACATGCTCTTTGTGCTGCACGTAGGAAGGGGTGGGCATCGGTCGGTATCCGATCTAATATGAACCATTTACTATCGATTCAAAGAAGATCAGTTTTTTTAATTTTTTCATCTGCAACCAATCCGAGTCATAATTGGATCGGTTTCTATCCGAGCCGATTAAGCTCGGTTTGGATGATCGGTTTAGCGTGCTACTTTTCACCTCCAACATCATTTACAATTTCGTTGAAATTTAAAAGATCAACTTCAATCAATCTTAACTCAACCTGTTAGCAACATGTTAATTGTTGTTCAGAAAAAAAACTTAAAATGAAGATTCATAAAACCAAAAAGTTGCTAAAGAATTTTATATTAATTGTTTGAGATGATAACATTTAAATAGGTAAGATACATTGCTTTTTTACATGCATACTTCTGTAATCTTAGTTTATTATCATTAAAGAAACATCAAAAACCATAGCTAATTGAATTTCAGGTACGAAAAAAAATTTAGAAAATAATTTTTGTTTGACTTGATTAAAGTAACTACTAAATATTACATTAACTTCATGTATCTTTTAAGCTAGGCCACACTGTAAATCAAATATTTCTCAACAACATAATACAGAGAAATATAAAGAATCAAATCATAGGTAGAACAACTGCTCGGTTTGGATTAAAGAAATTAAAGGAGACTGTTTGTATCGCTAAGAAAATGAGAAATGTCTGTTTGTATGTCCAAGAAATTAAATGGTGAACTATATTTTTTATGGACTAATGCATATAGGTACGGTCAGTTCGGTTTCATCGATTTTTTTGAAAGCTCCATCCAACAACCGAACCGGTCCAATTGATTATTAAAGATCAAGAACCGGGCCAACCCAAACCCCCAACTGGTTCGGTTAAAAACCGGTTGGTTCGAATTGATCGGTTCGGATAATAGTTGTCACCCCTACATCCCTACATGTAGGTAACTATATATGGTATATGAGTAATCAGCAGGGCCGGCCCTACCATAAAGGCGGGTAAGGCGGCCGTCTTTGGCCTCCGGAGATTTCGCGATTTTAGAGGTCTCAAATTTGAACTTTCCTTGTAAATATAGGTACGTATTTTGCGCGTAAAAAATATATATGTTATTAGAAGTCCCATTTTGGAAGTTCGCCTAGGGTCCCGGAAACTCAGAGCCGGCCCTTGTAATCAGTTAGCATTCTTCTTGAGTATTTGAATAACACGATGATGAACTAATCAATTCCAAATTCAAACTAAATTAATTTATTGTTTTAAGACTTAACTGAAAAGGGAGATATAACAAGACTATCCAGTCTATTTAAACCTAGCAGGAAAAAGCTTTTCTTTTTCAGGAAAAGAAAATCAAGGCCATACGGTTATAAGGTAATAAGGTATACACGTGGTGTGCTAACCTCCGCTCATACAAAGTTCAGACATTGTGGTAAAACATTGTGAGCTGGAGAAAGATAGTACAGTTGGTTAGTAGTCCATTGTACTTTTAGGTATATCATATACTGCATATTGTGGAATTACCAGTTAACAACACAATGAGTATTGAGATTTAGGAGTTAAGTGATTTCTAGATTGGAAGTTAAGCCCTAATTAAAATGTGTTGAAAATTTAACATTGTGAGTTCTATGCTATATTTTTTTTAACATTGTGATTTCTAGATTGGAAGTTCATCACGTACGTCATCTTATAACTTCGCCTTCCATTTAAAAGAAGTATGTGCAATTTTTTTTTTTATTAAAAGATTGACAGCGTCATTGCTTCATTAATAAAAAATTAACGAAACAGAGTAGAACATATTACATCAAGAACTAAAAATCAATAAACAACAAATCTAAACTATAGTCTCTAATGCCAAAAAGAAGATACAAATACAGATACAAAAAGGCAATCTGAGCCTTTCGATTCCTTCCTCACGCGGTTTCCTGATCTACTCCTCTTCCATACGAAGCTTTTTCTTCGTCCCTGCCTAACATGCCCAATCGTGAATAAAGAAAAAGATTTTATGTATCATAGCAGGAAATCTATTATTAATCTTACGGAAACACAAATCATTACGGTCTAGCCATAGTCCCCATAAAGTAGCCGCAGCCGAGATATCCTAGGCTGAGTATGTGCAACATTGCAGAGGAATATACTAGTTTATACCAAATCGAACAGGGTGAAATGATGGTAAGATGCTTCACAAAAACAAAGAATCCTTTTCACCCCTGATCTTGCAGTAGATCTGAGAGTTTATCCATCTATACATACAAAAATTCAACAACAACAACAACAAAACAACGTATGTTGGATCTGAAATCTAGCTGTTAAACTGAAATGAAGATAATGCATAGATTATGTCAAAAACAGAGGTCTCTTAAACTAATCATGAGAGAGTCTTCATTTAAAAAAAAATTTAAAATTTTGAATTTAATTCATTTAAATTATTAACAGAACATATTGTGCATTTTCTAATCTTGACTGTGTTTCGTGTGTGCAGCATGACAATCTCTGGTTGGGTGTTCATGATCTCTGTTGGATTCAATGCTGCTGCCAGGTTAACCTTTAATTTATGATTCTTTTTTTTTTTTTTTTAAGAATTTTATCTTAAAAGTTTTAAATTATTAAGTTCATATTCTCACAGTTGATCAAGAGATTTGAGATCTGAATCTTACATTAGTATATTTGGCATAGATCAGTACTTCATAGCAGAGCATTGTCATATAAGACTAGAATATGACATGCTATTTTTAACTTGTATCGAATTATTTGATTCCTAGATTTAATTTGTGTTTCGGAATAATTACAGTGTTCGGGTGAGCAACGAATTAGGCGCAGGCAATCCCAAATCAGCAGCATTCTCAGTTGTGGTGGTGACAATGTTGTCATTCATAATATCAGTGATACTAGCGATTGTCATACTTTGTCTCCGCGACTACATCAGCTATATCTTCACTGAGGGGGAGACAGTGGCGAAGGCCGTTTCTGACCTTTGCCCCTTGCTCGCAATCACCCTTATTCTCAACGGAATCCAACCTGTCCTATCTGGTTAGCATCTCCGTCGTTAGATTTATACATGAACTTAATTGTTTAGTTGACTCGAAGAAGAAAGTATCATCTGAATTAGTCGTAAAAGAAACATATCAAATCCCATAGAGCACAACATGCTTTTCATATCAATATCTTGATGGACGATTGAAAAATGCATTAAATATGCTAAGAACAATGTACAAATGAAGTTAGAGAAAACCACATGAGATGTAAGTTGTAACCATCCAAAGACAAAATAATACCATCTTCGCCTACAACTATGTCCCTTACATTCAATCTGAGACTAAAAGGGTTGTTGAAAAAATCAACAAACACATTGTAGCATTTCCTTTCTAATGTACCAAACTAAGAAAACTAATCTAAATGTGGTTGTCTTTTCCTCTGTTATCATCTATAGGTGTGGCTGTTGGGTGTGGTTGGCAAGCCTTTGTTGCGTACGTCAATGTTGGGTGCTACTATGTCGTTGGCGTCCCACTAGGTGCTCTCCTCGGGTTCAAGTTTAATTTGGGGGCGAAGGTAAAATTGTCCTCATAATTAGCTAAAATAAAGACTATAGAATCAGCAACCACAACTTGGCATTTGGAGTAACCAGTGCGATTATTTGTTAATAGGGAATATGGAGTGGGATGATAGGAGGAACATTCATGCAGACTGTTATACTGTTATGGGTCACTTTCCGGACTGATTGGAACAAAGAGGTATTGTCAATTTACTTCATGTCTTTACTTTCTTGCAAGTTTTTTCGATGTCTGATTAATCGCACAAAAGCTGGACCAGAGTCTGAAAGTTGTATGTTATGTGAGTCTGAATTCTATGCTAGGTGTTTCCTCATTAATTCATCCTATGAAAGATACATTACTATTGTAACATTTAGCTGTAAGGTTGATGCAAATGTTTCACCTTTTCCATAAGCTTTAACACTCGAATTCACATCTTACCATCATTATACAGGTACTAATTTATGTTCAATTACAATCTGTATTATGACTATCAGAAAGCTACTTCTTTGTCACCAATCACCATTGCCAGATTAGCTAAGTGTGATTCAACTACCCTAAATTATACTTAGATCTCATTCCATCCCAATAATTGAACATTTTACCATTTTTTATCCAACTGCCGAGGAGAGCGACATGTAATATAACATGAATACCCACCACTCCTCGCCCCGTCCTATCCTCAAAGCTTCATTTACATTCAAAGAGACAAGACATTTTCTTTATCTCCCTTGGTTTAATCTGAAGAAAATTCTACCACAGGAAGTAAATTACATGCTCTATAATTATTTTCCTATGTTTTCTTTCTTATTAAAGGTTTGGAATACTGAGTTTTTACCCTCTTTTTCTATCTTGTGAACATTGAACATATGACCTCTTGTCACGTTCATCGTCTCTAACCAACCCAACTCGTACTGATTGGCCTGTTATTTCCTCAATTTCTTCGACCATATATTTCAATCATAGCATATACCTTCACTTTCTTCAAAATCTTTCAATGAGATACAAAACAGATGGATAAAACACAAAAATGTTAAAAACTAGTCTAACTACAGACACTAAATAAAAATGGTCGATGTTTACAGGTACAAGTAGCACAAGAGCGACTGGACAAATGGGATGAGAAGAAGAAGCCTCTCCTGACTAATCAGGACTGAGACATTAAACCTAAACAATTTTTTTGATGCCATTGCCTTCTAGACTATGAATCATCAATTCGGCTTTTTTCCTTACACGACGACCAGACATGAGAAATATCTGTCAGCTACACAATGCATATATGCTTTATTGATGAGGAATGAACTACTTTTCGGATGCTCATGTCCATATCATTTGGTGTTGTCAAGGTCTAGCTATGGAAATTGTATCGGCAATATGACCAGTATTAGCTTGTAATTCTATTGCTATTATTTTTTTCTGTTTGAAGGGTTCCATTTTTTTCACTGCTTTTTGCATTTCTAATAAGAAAATGCAGGAAAGCTTACAGTCTAAATCTAAAAGCTTGCGTTGTCTTTTATAAGAGCATCTGTAGTAGTTCGTTGCTACTCAAATTTTGGGTATTTGGCATATGGAAATCTCTAATCTCTAATATTATAATGGGAGAAGGCCTTAGTGTAAATAATTTGTCATTCTACCAACCCGTGCAATATACGTGCATAACTATTGTAAAGGAGGTTCTAAGTTCAAATCCATACTATGTCTAAATTTTTATTTTAAAAAACTATATTTATTAAGACGTGCATCGCACGTGTAAATTACTAGTATAAAATATGAGTTTCAGCTGTAGTCGTTCTAATCCAAAATTTGGGTTTTCATCTATAGACGAAAAATCATGTCGCGTCCAAAATTAAAAAAAAAATAAAAATAAAAATAAATAAATAAATATAAATAAATTTTTATGCTGAAAAATCTCGGATGAAAATCATCAACCGTTGTTGGAATTTTTAAAAAATATATTTAAAAGTACGGGTAATGATATCCCATCCATTGATTTGTTTTTTTTATATATAAATAAAACGAACGGACGGAAAATTATTTTCCGTCCGATGCTATTTTTTTATAAAAATAAATTAAGTCACAGACGGGGAATCATCCCTCATCTGATCGATCACGCCACATTCGAAGCACAGACGAAATACTGTGTCCCGTCGCTTACGAAAAAATAAAATAATAAAAAAAACAGTCAAATGGTGAATCATTTGTTCATTTGATTCTTTTTTCTTCTTTTTTTTAATTCCTAAATTTGCCCTTCATCTATCTTTCTCTCCTCCTATAAATTTTCCTTAGACGTTTGTTCATTCAAATATCAGATAACCTTCTTCTCCTCTATCCCTACTCATTTTTTTGCTTAAATCTTAATCCAACCTCCAAAATTACATCTCTTAATGTCGATCCGAAGATTTATTGGTAGGAAGAAACAAAGGGTCAAGCAAGTTTGGATCAGTGCAATACAAGCAAACAACCTGAATCAGATACTCCATATATGGATTTAAGCGATCCGACAAACTGGAAACGGGTAGTCGACAACCGGGCTCATATTTGTAAGCATATTACTGAAATATCTTTTTGGGAATTTTGTGTATTTTTGGAAAGTTGGAATGGTCTAATTAAATCATACAAGATATGCTCTCGTGTCCCACTAGTGAAGGAAAAAATTGATAATGCAGGCTGGCAGCGTTCTTTCAAATGATACCGAAAAGTCATCTCATAAGCTTGTCGAGACCTTGGTTGAGAGATGGTGGGACACTACCCACACATTTCATATTTCGTGCGGTGAGTTGGGATTCACCCCATTGGATTGGGCGATGCTAACAGGAATATCGATCGGAATCGGTGAGAAACCACTGTGTAACGATGATGAGTATCCTTTCGAATTAGTTCAGACCCGCTTCTTTCCTGAATTAACTACTGATGATTGGAAGTCTCAGGGAATACATTGTTCATTTCTGAAGAAATATTTTCACAACAGTGTGATTGAGGAAGCCAAAACTGATAGCGTTATAGCCATGACGATTGCACGCGCATTCTTTTTTTACTTATTCGGTGAATTTCTTTTCTCCAATGCTGCTTCAGTTGTAAGGTATGGATGGCTTGCAGCTGTCACGCCCCGCTTCCCAAAATACGGAAATACGAGTACGTGACGAAGCCCGGCGAATGATCTTAACATCATTCATAAGCTGTAGGATCGACTCAGCATCACAACAAGAATATAACAAGAGAGATATATATAACCAAGCATGCATGAATAATTTATTAGCAACAGAAACAACTGAAGTATAATAAAACATCCAAATAGTTTCAAGTCTGAATCAAGTTAAAACTTGGGAACATCAGCCCGTTACAAGTTCTCAAATTTGCAAGAAATAATAATTCAAGAAAACAAATAATGCAGGAAATAAATATTCTAATCAAGTTCTTTCTCCACTTGAAGGCAACCTTTGTTCACCAATTCCAGCGGGTAGCTCGTCTCCAAAGTCTGTTTAATAAATATGAAAAGGGAAAACAAAGGGAAAATAAGAGAAAATGCCCTTAGTGCAAGCTAGGGCCACAAATAGTGAAATCAAGTACACGTATGGGGAACAGGAACTGGAATTAAGAATGCAACAGAGTTATAACTAGTAGTAGAAAAACCAAGAACTAGCTGACAAGAGGGACATCCTAGTGAACAGGCTAGTTAACAACTATTAATGGTAAAACATATGACAGGTGAACCTGTAGGGGTAACTAACATCAAGTATCATGTTTCATGTGTCAGGTTTCACGTATCAGGTTTCTTGTATCGTATCACCAAATATCAAGTAACATGTGTCATGTTCAGGTTCATGTTCAAGTCTTGTAGTTGTTACTATCTAGGTAGCACGACATGCATCCATCTTTTTACTACATGGTTGCTACAGTCAAAATAATTGCGTTTAGACCTAGTAATGGAGTCTATAGGGCAGTGTACTCAAGTTTCAGGTATCAAGTATCAGGTATCAGCAGGCACGGTTCATGAATACGAAATCTAATAACAGGTTCACGAAACGAGTTCGTGAATACAAACAGGTTCAAAGACCACACAGTGGTTCCATGAATACAACAGGTTCATGAGCCAAGTAACTGACTCTATGAATGCATCACGTGCAACAGGTTCATGAGCCAAGTAACTAACTCCATGAATACATCACGTGCAACAGGTTCATGAACCGAGTACTGGGAAACACGGGCCCCCTTCCGAGTACACTTACCTATATTGTCCACTCTATAGTCCTTCCCTTAACCCCGGCTTATTACATTTCTTATTTTATCAAGCCAGCATACATGTGTGTGAAACGGGTTAAGAAATCAGGGTCACGTACATGAAATAAGCTTAGGATAATTATATGGCATAATGGAGGGTCGACATGAATAAATTATCCTGTTAAAATGTTCAGGCAGAATTTGTGTATTTGTATTCATACATATGAAATAGTGTTTAAGTAATGTAAATTAATTCTAAGAAAAATTGGGGATGTCCTATAGGGTGTCCAGCAACTATATATGAAATTTCAAGTCACATGCTTGCTGTTTACATAACTAAATTAATTCACAAAGTAAAGGTGTGCAGCAGTTATGCAAATCTGCGTCTACCGATACAGCTGCAGTAAAACTGCCATAACTTCTAGACCGTAACTCCAAATTCGAATGTTTTGGAGCGACACCTAGACATCCAGGGCTACAATTTCTATTCCGGTCTCAGGTTCATATTCTAATGTTAAATGGGTCAAAACAGCAAAAGAAGATTCAGACAGCAACATGTGGGAATAACTTACTAGTATAGATTTCATGGAAATTTGTTATTAGGCGTCAAAGTAATTGTGTGATATAAATACATGATATTTGTGGTCAAAACAGCAAATAATAATTGTTTTTCAAGTTATAAGGTTGCAAGTTCATCAAATACTAGATGTAACATGTGTCTACAAATTTAGGGCTCCTTAATTCATATGTTCATGTGTTCATGCGTTCAAGGGGTAAAAGAGTCCAAATAGTTATAATTTAATACAAAAAAATTTTGTGACTCTTAGAATTATAAATTTTGGAGGTTTAATATTGATCGACAACGATATTCGAGGAGGAGTCACAACTCTAACTATTTATAGTATTTTTCAAGGGATGCTTATACTAGAACAAATAAATTGTACAAGGGATACTTACCTTAATTTGACGACGATTAGATCCACTTGTTGAAGAAAGTTGGATCGAAAAATCCCGGAAAGAGTCTCCTAAAAGCACGTGTGAAACTCCAATAGAAGAGCCAAAAATCACCACACAAGATCATCCAGAACAGCAAACAGCAAAGTGGGATTTGGCGCGGCAAAACACGGGACAGCCAAGCGAGCGAATCAGATCGTTTCCCCCGCACTGGATCCGGCCGAATAGGGGACAGCGGAAGTGGGATCCGCTGCGGGTGAAACACAGGGCAGCGATCAAATCAGAGCCACTGGCACGAATCTTGGTGCGATCCCACGGTCGAGATTCAAACTCGGCAATCCCCGTCTTCTTCTTCGTTCCTTCGATCGGTGGAGAGCGAGGGTGCGGGGGAGCGGCGGTGACTGGTGGCGATGGATTCGACGGCGAGGCAGCGTGATTGTGACACTGGCGGCGGCGCGAGCAAGGCTCTGATTCGGAGTTCGGAACAGGGGAAGCGAGCGGAGATAATGGGTTCGGCGGTTGTTGATGGCGAACGGAGGGGATTGGGTGATGGCGAAGGTGGTTGCGATGGCAAGCGGCTAGCAGAGGCTAGGGTGCGAGGCGAGGAGGTTGGAGAGTTGGGTTTTGGTAAAGGTGGAGGTCGAGAGCGATGGGTTGCGAGGTTGAAGAAGATGGTTAATGGTGGGGTTGGGTTCGATGGTTTGAGGACGACGGCGGGGGGGGTGTTGTGGTGGTGGTGACGAAGGTGATGGAGAGGCGATCGGAGGTGCGAGGTAGATTGGGTTGATTTCGGATGGAGGCAAGAACGGGGAAGGAGAAGTGAGCGGGGGGTAGTTGTGGGTTTGTTTGGGAAACAGGAAAGGGAGAGAGAACGGGAGAGAGAGAGAGAGAGAGTGGGTTTGTTAGAATAGTTCTGATTTTGTGGGGGAGTGGGAGAATTTTAATAAAATAAAATAAAGATGAGATCATGGGGAGTTAGAGAAACGTGGGATTGAGGGGAGAAAGAGTCTGGGTCTTAATTAGGGGGAGTGGGTTTGGGTAGATTAAGTCTTGGATCTAATATCCAATAAGGGTATGGGTTGGGCTTGAATTTAGTTGGGCCAAAATACAATAATATACTGAATAATTGGAATTAGTGAGCCCACAATATGACAAGGCCCAAATACAATAAATTAGGGGGAAAAAGACATCAATAGAAATACAAGAATAATAACTCGTACAATCGAAAACAGGGATTACAAATCCTACCCACCTTACAAGAAGAATTTCGTCCTCGAAATTCAAATCGGTGGATCGTAGGTACCCCGAGAAAAGAAGGAAAACAAACAACCAAGACAACATACAACTACTCAAAGAGATGAGGGAATTTCTTCTGAATTTCCTCCTCCAATTCCCAAGTTGACTCACCGGGCGAGTGAGGATTCCAGGAGACACAAACGAGTTTGATCACTTTGTTCTTCAACACTTTCTCGCGTCTGTCCAGGATAGTAACCGGTGGAATCTCACAAGACAAGTCTGGCTGTACCGACAACTCCGAGTAGTCAATCACATGACTCTCATTCCTGATGTATCTCCTGAGCTAGGAGACATGAAAGACATCATGCACTCCAGATAGAGCCGGCGGCAGCGCGAGTCGATAGGCCACCTTACCTACTCGCTCCACAATATCGAAAGGCCCGATGAACCTGGGGCTTAGCTTGCCTCCACCTCCAATTCGGATAACGCCTCTCCACGGCGATACTTTGAGGAACACATGGTCTCCCACCTCAAATTCCAATGGTCTCCTGTGGACATCTGTCCACTTCCTCTGCTTTTCCTAAGCTGCTACAAGGTGCTTCCTGATCTGGGCCACTGCATCGACTGTCTCACCAATGTCGTCCTAGCACACTGGCGACCTACACTTTCGACCATACAATGCCTCGTACGGTGTAGCTTTAAGACTGGCTTGATAGCTGTTGTTGTACGAGAACTTGACCAAGTGTAGGTGATCTTCCCAAGATCCTCCAAACTGAAGCACGCATGACCTCAACATATCTTCCAAGGTCTGAATGGTCCTCTCTGACTGCCCGTCTGTCTGAGGGTGGAATATTGTACTATACTTCAACTTGCTCCCAAGACTGTTCTGCAGGCTTTCCCAAAACTGAGATCGGAACCTGGTATCCCTGTCGGATACGATGCTGACCGGAACTCCATGGAGTCTGACAATCTCCTGCATGTATCTCTCTGCTAAACTCTCAGTAGACTGACCAACTCTGAAGGGGATGAAATGAGCGCTCTTCGTCAGCCTGTCGACAATCACCCAAATGGCGTTGTGACCCAAATTTTGCGGAGGTTGTTCTGATACCCAAACGGGAGGAGTCTAAGCTCGTGGGGGATTTCAGACCGATCAGCCTTATTAATTGTTCTGCAAAGATCATCAAAAAGGTCCTGGCCATCCGGCTGGGGAATATTATGGATAATATTATCAGTAAAACTCAGATGGGTTTTATCAATGGCAGATGTATCCTCGACTGCGTGGCCACTGCTGAACAAGTTATCCACCACTGCCATACGAGCAATTCTAAGAACTACCTTCTAAAACTGGACTTCGAGAAAGCATATGACTCAGTTGACTGGGAGTGTCTCCTGGAAGCACTCAAAGGGAGAGGATTTGGGGACAAAT
The DNA here is from genome assembly GCA_017893485.1 of Hemerocallis citrina. Lineage (NCBI taxonomy): Eukaryota > Viridiplantae > Streptophyta > Magnoliopsida > Asparagales > Asphodelaceae > Hemerocallis > Hemerocallis citrina. The sequence continues at coordinate 277,491,403 of CM030364.1, read as the reverse complement.
GGGTTAGATGGATCAAACAATGCCTACAGACTAGTAAAATGGCAATTTCGGTGAATGGGCGGCCAGGTCCATCATTTTCTTGCAAGAAGGGACTCCTGCAAGGGGACCCATTATCTCCACTTCTATTCACTGTTGTAACAGATGTGCTGAGGGAAATGCTAGAAAATTGTCGGAGAAAAGGCTGGATTAAGCCTGTGGCCGGCAGCTCCACCAATCAGGGATGCACGATCCTCCAATACGCTGATGACACCCTACTATTTGGGAATAGGTCCAGATCAGAAACAGTCTGCTTTAAAGGGACCCTCTACTGTTTTGAAGCCTGGTCAGGTCTGAGGATTAATTTCCACAAGAGTGCACTGATTCCCATTTCTCTCCCTGATGAAGAAGCTCGGGAACATGCAACTATCCTAAACTACATGACGAATGAGTTCCCAATCAAATACTTAGGGCTCCCACTCAGACCAGGGAGACTCTCTAAGTCGGACTGGCTGCCGATAATAGATAGGGTGGAGGTCAGATTGTCTGGTTGGAAAGGCAAATTGCTGTCATTAGGGGGTAGAGTGATACTCATTAACTCAGTGTTGTCTAATCTGCCCATCTACTACATGTCCTTTTTTTAGCTTCCAAAGTGGGTTATCCAAAGGATTGACCAAATCTGAAAAAGATTCCTTTGGAAAGGGGCAGATTCGAATAAGGGTGGTTATCACCTCATCAAATGGAGTATTGCTTGCATGAAGAAGAAGCATGGAGGCCTAGGCATCATCGACCTTAGAGATATGAACCTTGCCCTTTTGGAAAAATGGTGGTAGAAGGTTTTTTACCACAGTGGGGAAGGATGGCAAGAGTTCATTCAACCATACCTAAGGGGAAAAGGTACGAGAAATCTAGGTTTTCGAGTAGGGACTAAGGTCTCCAGATTTTGGAAAGGAATTACCAAAGCCAGTGGACCGTTCAATTCAGCAATCACGTCGACTATCGGTAATGGACGGTCCACCAGATTTTGGTGGGATAAGTAGTGTGGTGTCCATGTGCTTAAGGATACTTTCCCGGAGCTATTTGCCAGAACAAATCGCCCCAATATCTCTGTGGGAGAAACTTGGAAGAGGGAAAATTGGAAGCCGTCATTCCAAGGAGCTCTTACCCCAGGATTACATCAGCAATTGCTCGATTTGCAAGCATACATCACGAGGACCGGAACGATTTGTACCTAAGGTCCAGACCAGATGCGATGGGGATTAGAGACCAAAGGAGCCTTCACGGTCAGATCCCTATACCATCGAATTCACTTCCGGAGATGCAGACCAAGCTGGGCACAGGTGTTATGGAAGACGAAAACACCGTTAAAAGTCAGAGTCTTCCTCTGGCTAGTGCTCAATAATGCAATCCTAACGAGAGAGAACCTGTCCAAAAGACAACCTCAGATTGGGACTGACTGCAGGTTCTGTAACATGCATACAGAGAGTCTGAATCACCTTTTTATTCACTGCCAGAGGAGTAAGGCGACTATGGTAGAGGTTTTAAGAGCCCTAGGCACATCTGACTACCCCAACGAGTATGAGGATTTGTGGATCGGTCCCAAATTCGCATCGAATCGCCGCGATATGAAGGATGCGTGGTACATCGCCATTGCGGCTACCACATGGGTGTTATGGCTAGACAGAAATAATTTTTATTTTCAGGCTTCATGTAGTACGATTTCTGGTAACCTTACTCATATCATGCATCTTATTTCCTTTTGGGCTACAGCTGCTGCTACATGAGCGAGAGGGAGGATTGCCAGAGTTTTCCCGGTGGAGGATTTTGATGATGAGGAGATAGAGTTTGGGCCGACATTGGACTGAGGGGCGACGCCATCCATGCTCATCAGAGTCTCTATGGATGCAGCCCATGCTAGTCTATTTTTCACCCACTGTATTTTCGGTTGTTTGAGGTTTGGAGGTTTAGACCCACCCCCCAGGGTTTTGTTGGGGGTCTATGTTTTATTTCATGCACTGTCTTTTTTCCCGCACTGTACTTTTTTTCTCCCTTGGTTCACGGGATTGTTTTATTAACTGCTTATTAATGAAACAGGGTGGCTTTATTCCACCTTTCACCTCAAAAAAAAAAAAAACAAAACATCTTAAGTGCATGCACCTTCGTCACCTATCTATACAACTCCATTTTGGGACCCACCGTCATAAACTAGGGTTATCCGCCACCTCGGTCCCTAAAACTTTTCCATCCTCAAATCCCAATCTCTAAATAATAATCCCACTTCCAAAACCCCTCTTTTCCACTAGAAAATTCCATATTTAGGTTTAGTTTATCTCAAATTTTTTGCCGTACTGGCCCACTTTTTGAAAATATTGAGCGATCTAACCCACTTTTAAAAATATTTAGCGATCTGACCCAATTTTGGACATGTCAGTATAAATCGTTATTGAAAATAACGGTATAGGTTATTTATATGTTGTTGTTTCCAATAGTAGCATCTGTTTAAAAAAAATCGTGTGTCGCTATTTGGATTAACGACATCAGTTATCCTATTCTCAATCATGTGCTCTCTGACTTAGAAAAAAATTTGCACGTGTGAAAAAAGCTTATAGATGATGCCGCTATTTCCAACAATGGCATTCGCATTACAGATGTCGTTGTTAGGGATAACGACATCAGTTATAGAATTTTTTGCATATAAATAGTGCCCCCCTCTTCTCCTTCCCCTTTCACTTTAGATCTGTTTTCCCTCTCTCCCGAAACATCAAAACCCTAGAACCCTAAAACCTAAAATCCTACTGTCATGAGTGCTCTTTTACATCCCAAACAAATTCATTAAATACCCATCCATAAATCCTAATTTTGATTTCCTCCTATCTCCGTTCATTTTGATATTTGGCGCTGATTTCTTCTACAGCTCTTCTAAAATCTGAAATTGTGGTATGTATTCAAAAACCCTAATTTTCTTTCAAAATGTTCACTTTGATGATTGAGAGCTATATTGTTAGTATAGTATATGAGATGTTGAGGAGATTCATCTAGGTAGTAGTATGAATGGATTATTGTAGTTTATGTATTCTATAATTGACAATGTTGTATATTAGACAACTATGGAAATATTGTCATATATTAGAATTGCTATATTTTAAATCATTATATTCATAGTTGTGTATGTATGAATGGATGTTCATATGAGATTTGTTTATATAGATAAATATGTAGTGTGTGGAGATGTTGTGGTGGGGATTGTTATGAGTAGTAGTTCGATACGGGTATTGAGAAATTGTTGTTATCTTCATACAACGTTTATTAATTTTGTTGAAGAAACATGACTTATTAATTTTGTTATATTGACACATCGTTTATTAATATTGTTGTTGACACATGGTTTTTTTATGTTCACATATAAATGGATGATAGCCAACCATCTTCCTCCCATGTCGTGGGTGCATCATCTTCACATGCACAAGAAGGAATTTCGGGTCCATTAGACCCAACCCTACTTTATTTGTAAGAGGATCATAGGTCTCAGGCGGTGTGAAAGGGAGAGACCAAGAATATGAGTTTCCGAATGCACACGATATTACCGATGCACCCACGTATACACAATTACTTTGGTAAATTGTGGGTTTATGGAATGTTCATGTTGGCCAAAGTTAAATGTGACCATTCATTACTTACCGCTCTTGTGGAGCGATGGAGGCCGGAGACACACACGTTCCACATATCCATTGGGGAGATGATGGTCACGCTACAAGATATAGCCATCATATCGGGTCTTCCAATCGATGGGGTAACCATGACCGGAAACCTCCTGTTCAATAAAGTTATGTTGGTCAGAGATTACCTTAGGAAGGAGATTGAAGAGGACGACAAAGGTGTATTCATCGGTGAATCAATCTGAAGTTCGTGGCTCTTTTAGAGTTCAACAATAGTTTGGAAGAGGAACTGACCGACTTTGAAATTCAATGTTACACACGGGCGTATCTTTTGTTGATGATCGGAGGTATTCTCTTTCCGAATTCTTCTGGTGATGTAGTCCATTTAATGGACCTTCCCTTGATTGCCGACATACATAGAGCCAGCCGATATAGTTGGGGAACTACGACATTGGCTTCTCTTTACTGTGCTCTGTGCAATTGTTCAATGTAGCCGATTCAAATGAAGGGGCGGATGGGGATATTACAAATTTGGTATTGGGAACGAATACACCTCGACAAGCCCCGAGTAACGGTTCTTTCAACTAATTGGATAGTGGTTGAGGAGAATTTAGTGATGATGGCTCCTTTGGGTGTGTATTGGACCGGTAGCCTCACGTGGATAGATAACCCACGTGGTGTGTTGACGTATTATAGGGATGAACTCGATCAGCTTCGGGAAGAGTGCGTCAATTGAATACCGTACACGATGGAAAGGCTACAACGGCTACCCCCACTGTGCACGTCAAACAATCAACTTTGGTTGACACAAGCTTCACTTATAAATTTCTTTGTTGTGGAGTTCTATTACGCCGATCGAGTCTTCCGACAATTCAATGAACAACAATTTATCCCGGAGAACAGGATGTACAACCGAAGACTTCACAATATTACCAGTCAAGGTCGATTGTCGAGTATGGATTGGGCCGATCACCACCGCTCTCATGTAATGTGGAATGAGAGAAAATATGATTTGGTGCTAGAAGGGATTATACCATACGACGGGTCGTTGCAAGAAGCTTATCTGGCGTGGTACCGTCGTATTACACGTTTGTTTATTGCTCCACGATCGGCTATTTCCGCGGGTGTCCAAATTGTTGAAATATAGTAATTGTGTATTCTGTTTCCTAATATAGGAAACAGATTCCCAAAATCTCTCATCTTCCCAATCTTCTCTCAGTCTTTTTTCTTCTTCTCCAAGAATGTAATCCTTATATATATGTATACAGTAAAGAATAACGAAGAACAAGAAGAATAAGAATTATTTTTCCCAAAATTATTTTCTTCATGATATCAGAGCCTAAAAAAAATCTAGGCTAAGTGAAGAAGAAGAACTGTTTTCTCTGTCTTCCCCGAACTTGGATCCCGATCTCGTCATCGAAGACACCGACCTTGACTTGTCTTCCACGAACTTGCAAAGTCGTCGAAGCCTTCGAACTCGTCTGGTCCCAAACTCGTCGCTCCTACAATCTCCCATCGACTTCGAAAACTACAGATCAACCCCGATCCCCAAAACCACCGTCGATCCTGATCCTCGTCGACCCGACCCATTGACTACAGGATCCCGTTCTTCTTCATCAATCCCGTCCCCCCTGTCTCCTCTTTCGTTTCGATCGACAACGACCAAAACCCCTTCTCCTCTTCCTCGACATTAACAGCTGAACCCAATCTCGATCCTCCCTGTTTCATTCGACGCCAGTCGATCCCGTCGTTAGCCCCTGCCTCCGTCACGCCGCCCTCTGTGACGCCGACCACCGCCTACAGCCCTCATTGACTGATCCCCGTCGACCCCCGAGCGCGAGCACCCCCATCGAAGTTTCCTTCCGAAGACCACCCCGCTGCTGATTGTCGCAGCCAGAGCCTAAGCCTTGCTTCCATCACCGATCCTTGTGCTGTTGGAAGATCTACTATCTGCTATTTTGGTGATCCCGGATTAGCTGTTTTCTATGTGGAGATCAGCTGTTTGGATTCACTGTGTTGCAGTTTTTTGTGAAGTGGATTTGATTGGTGTTTGGTGTTTTTTGTGAAAGAGGGATCTTGATCTTGTGTTTGGCGTTTGGATCTTGTGTTTGGCATTTGGATCTCGGTGTTTTGTGTTCTGATCTGCTGTGGAGTTGCTGTTTGGGTGTTGGATTGTTACTGTTTTGCTGGTTGTTGAAGACTTGGAGCTGTTCTTGACCAAGTTGTGTTGTTTGCTATTGGTTGCTAAAGATCAGATCCATTGTTTTTCCCATGTGTGCCGCTACCATGGAACAAACTGATAGAGCTGAGGATAGTATTGGACTCGCCTCTACATTAGTCACAACTGCAGTTAATGATGGTAAGGTATTTAATATTTCTGCTTCTGTTATGAATAGTGCATGGATAATTGATTCAGGTGCTACCGACCATATGACTTTTGATTCTAGACAAGTTCAAAATTTTCAACCATCCACTAAATTGACTGTGTCCACTGCCAATAATGATCCTGCCACTGTTACTGGCGATGGTACCATACATCTCACAAACAACCTAACCTTAGATACTACCCTAGTTGTGTCATCCTTGAATTTCAACATATTATCTGTTACTCAAATAACTACTGTCTTACATTGTATTGTAGTCTTTTGGCCTTCCCATTGCGTGTTTAAGGATATTCGGACTCGCAAGACGATTGGTTATGGGGTTAGGCACGGGAAGCTCTATTACCTGGATTTAGAATCTGAATGTTCAAGCAAGTTGACTCAAGCTCTAAGTGTGGAAGGATCCGAAGATGAGAAGAAGAAATCAGATATTTGGCTATGGCATCGACGTCTAGGGCATGCGTCTTTTGGTTATTTGAAGAAATTATTTCCAAGTTTATTTTTGAAGTTGGATATATCTGCCTTTCGGTGTGATATGTGTGAACTCGCAAAAGGTCATCGTGTCTCTTTTCCTCCAAGTCCAAGTAAAAGCTCCTTACCTTTTATGATTATTCATTTTGATGTTTGGAGTCCATCCACAACCACTACATTTGGAGGAGTCAAATGGTTTGTGACCTTTATTGATGACTGTACCCGTGTGACCTGGATTTGTTTGATGAAGTCGAAAAGTAAAGTTAGTAGTTTGTTTCAGAAATTTTACAAGCATGTTATGATTCAATATAAATCACAGATTCAAGTTCTTAGGAGTGATAATGGCGGAGAATACCTGAGTTCAAATCTGCAACAATATTTGGTCGAACACGAAATTGTTCATCAGACTACATGCTCGTATACACCTCAACAGAATGGGATTGCAGAAAGGAAAAATAGACACTTGCTCGAAGTGGTCTGTGCTTCTCTCATCCATGGAAATATGCCACTCATTTATTGGGGAGAAGCCCTTGCTTCTGCTGCATACTTAATCAACCGAGTTCCCTCTAATATCCTAAACTTTCTTACACCATTTCAAGCATTAACTGAAGCTGTGAATGCACCAAAAATCGTCAACTTGCCATCTCGTGTGTTTGGGTGTGTTGCATTTGTTCATCTTCATCAACATGAACGCAATAAGTTAACTCCTCGAGCTGTCCGCTGTGTTTTCATGGGATATGCACAGAATAAGAAAGGGTATCGGTGCTATCACCCACCAACTCAAAAGATGTTTGTGACTATTGATGTGGTATTCCATGAAGATGAGATGTATTTTTCCTCTGAGGTTGAACTTCAGGGGGAGTACCGAAGTGAAGTTCAAACTCTTGCCTATGATGAAGTGGTTACTATTCAAACTGAACAATCAGATATAAAGGGAGAAAATTAGGATGTAAGTAATGACAATCACTCGAATGAAGACTTGGTTGAGGAAGAAAATTTTCACAAAGATCTGCAATCAGTGCCGAACCTCCACGAAGATGAGCCATCTCCACCACCAGCACCATCTGAACTATCTCTTCTCCACCACCAGTACCATCAGATCTATCTCTACTCCCAGCAGAACCCCAAAACCAATCGTCATCGCTGTCCGAAGCTCCAAGAAGAGAACTTCCAAACCGTACTACTAGAGGTATCCCAAAATCCACTTACGAGCCTAATCCCACTAGTAAGGCCAAATATCCCATGAGTCATTATGTGTCCACTCACCGATTGTCTGGATCAAATAAGTCATTTGTTAATCAATTATCTGCTGTATCTATTCCTAACAGTGTGCAGGAAGCCTTAGCCGATCCAAGGTGGAAAGCAGCTATGGATGAGGAGATGAAGTCCTTGAAGAAGAATGAGACTTGGAAGATAGTCGAGCTGCCAGCAGGGAAGAAGCCAATAGGATGCAGATGGATTTATACAGTGAAATATAAATCGGATGGTTCGATAGAGCGGTACAAGGCAAGGTTGTTTGCCAAAGGGTACACTCAAACTTATGGAAATGATTATGACAAAACATTTGCACCTGTGGCAAAGTTCAACACTATTCGAGTTCTACTGTCACTTGCTGCAAATCTTGACTGGCCGTTAGAGCAATTTGATGTGAAGAATGCATTTTTGCATGGGGAATTGACAGAAGAAGTCTATATGGATCTTCCACCAGGGTCGAACAGACCAGTCCAACACAGCAACAAAGTATGTCGTCTGAAGAAAGCATTGTATGGACTGAAGCAGTCGCCAAGAGCCTGGTTTGGGAGATTTACAAAATCAATGAGGACATTCGGATACGATCAGAGTAATTCTGATCATACTATATTCCTAAAAAGGAAAGAAGGTAAAATTACTGCTCTTATTATTTATGTTGATGATATGATAGTAACTGGAGATGATCCTGAGGAGATGAAAGCATTAAAGAACTACTTGTCACAAGAGTTCGAAATGAAAGATCTTGGTCCTTTGAGATACTTCTTTGGTATTGAAGTTTCTCGCTCAAGAAAGGGGATATTTCTTTCTCAAAGAAAATATGCTCTGGATTTATTGAAGGAAACTGGAATGTCCGCTTGTCAACCGATTAGTACACCATTGGAAGAAGGACTGAAACTATGCAACGAAGCTGATCAAGTGCCTTGTGATAAGGAAAGATATCAGAGATTGGTTGGACGACTAATGTATCTTGCAAATACACAGCCAGATTTGTCATATGCTTTCAGTGTGGTAAGTCAGTTTATGCATGCACCTCGGGAACAACATATGGACACGGTAATGAGAATTATGAGATATATTAAGTCAGCCCCAGGAAAAGGAGTCTTATTTGAGAAACATGGTCACTTGAAGGTTGATGCATATACTGATGCTGATTAGGCAGGATCTACAATCGATAGACGCTCCACTTTAGGATATTTCACCTTTGTTGGAGGAAAATTAGTTACATGGAGGAGCAAGAAGCAAAATGTTGTTGCACGCTCTAGTGCAGAGGTTGAGTATCGCGGAGTAGCTTTAAGTATAACAGAAGCTTTATGGCTAAAACTTCTGTTGCAGGACTTAGGCTATGGTCCAAAGGAACCTATGAATGTGTATTGTGACAGTCAAGCGGCATGTGATATTGCGGCTAATCCAGTTCAGCATGATAGGACGAAACATGTAGAGGTGGACAGATTCTTCATCAAAGAAAAATTAGATGAAAAAGTTATTGAGATATCCAAAGTGAAGTCAGAAGATCAACTCGCAGATATCCTAACTAAGGCCGTTTCGACTCAACTCTTCTTGAAATTTGTTGACAAGTTGGGCATGCTCGATATCTATGCACCAACTTGAGGGGGAGTGTTGAAATATAGTAATTGTGTATTCTGTTTCCTAATATAGGAAACAGATTCCCAAAATCTCTCATCTTCCCAATCTTCTCTCAATCTCTTTTCTTCTTCTCCAAGAATGTAATCCTTATATATAGATGTATACAGTAAAGAATAACGAAGAACAAGAAGAATAAGAATTATTTTTCCCAAAATTATTTTCTTCACAAATACCGATCCCGAACCACCAAGTCGAACCGCAACCGGCACATGCCACTTCGCAACCTATGCATCAACCAAAGGCCTCATCGTACCGACTCATGGTAAATTTATGCTTTTGTTAACAATTATTATTTTAAAATTTTCGTAGACATTCTTCTTACACTTGTTTAACATAGTTTGGTTTACTTCTTCTATTATATTTTATTGGTGTTGTAGATTGACAACACATAGGATATTGCGCGGAAATGTGCTCGTGTGTTGAAAAGCAATGCTTCGAAAGCTTGCAAGGAGATAGCCGATAAATCCTCCATCCGTGTCGTTTATCACTTGAAGAGGTTGAAGACGGTCCGGCCTTCGCTGCTCTTTTAGGATCAATAATAGTTACAACTTAACCGCCCCGACCAAGTACTAGAAGAGCTCAACTGCCTCGACCAAGTACTAGAATATCTCATAAAATATTACATGATATATTTTATGACCAAGTTTAAATATGCTTTATGAATGGGAAGGAAAAATTCATCCTCTACAAATACCGGGACTGCCCAAAAGGACAATCGATGCTGGTGTTGTATCTTTCAGCAGCAGTCTAGTGGCAATCTTGACAGTCGACTGTTGATTGCTGCTGCTGATTTCTTCTTCTTTGGCTTCAATACAGGCCATAATTCAGCAGTACCACAGGCAGAGGGTTTTATAGATGCCATAACTCGACAGCCAATTGATAATGCATGACAGTACCACAAGCAGAGTTTTATAGGTGGATGATTCAACAAATCTTTACAATTGTAAAGAGTTTTGTCGGTGGATGGTTCAACAAGCCTTTACAATTGCACAATTGAGGAAGTTTGGGTTGCACTGATGTTGTTAAAGAAACTTAATTAATTAAGAATTGACATTTAAAACTCCACATCTCTATCAACAATCTACTTAAATTGGTGCGTGGGTGCGTGGGTGTTTTAATAGCACCTGTTTTGGCCAGTTCTGGTTGCTCTTTAATGCTCTCTTTTGGTTGATATAACTGTTTTCTGTTGGTTTAGTTGTATGCGGTTTATTTTGTTTCAGCCATATGTCGTTTTGAACGTGCTGATCAATTTTGTATGTCTCTTCCCTTTCTAAGCTTGTTCTGATGCTTTAGTTGTGCTTCTCTCTGTGTGGCGGGCTCTTTCTAGCTTGGCCTGATTATTTGTGGCTTTTTTTTTTTTTTTTTTTTTTTTTTTTTTTTTTTTTTTTTGCGGTGTGGTCGATGATGGCTGCTCGGTTTGGCCTTCTCGACTGCCTCTACCAATCCATTGTTCGTGGCTCTATCTCTTGGGGCCCTTCCCCCGTTGAGGCTATGGTGCTAGTTTTTCCTCTTTGGTTTGGGTTGTGAGTTCAGCGCATTTTTGACTCTGTTTTTGGGGTCCGGCAGTTGGTTGCCATCGATATTGCAGTGAGTGTGGTGCTTTCCTTTTTTATCGGTTGGCTCTTTATAGTTGCTGATGGTTTCACTTCGTTTTAGGCCTGAGCATTTGGTCTTGGGTCTTTAGTCTATTCTGAGCTCGTCTGTTTGTTCTCTGTTGTGGTGCATCTTTCAAGCTTATTGCTTCTCCTTGGAATGGTCTCTGATTGCTGCGTTATCCTGCGACTTATG